>OZ010608.1:49612771-49677771 GCA_963932145.1 Acanthosepion lycidas | reverse complement strand
ATATATCTATATATATATATATATATATATATATATATAGTTGGATAGATGGAACCCTTGGGGGCCATCGATGGCTGTGCTAGAATGAAGTCACAGGTCGTTGTGGCTGAGTGCTTGAGCATACTGGCCTTGTTCAGATTGTTGATCATGCTAGATAACGCGCTTCTCTCTCAGAAACTGTAACTAAACTCTGCTCAGCACAGTTGTAGTATAATCCACAGCTGGGCTCTGTTGATGTTGAACAAACAAAATGTGCCTGTGCAATTGTCTGCAGTGGGGATTAGCTAGCCACTCTAGTAGATGGGTATCCTCGAATATGAACGGCCAGACATTAATGTTATATATTGTTGAACAAAAGTTAATTTGTTTTATTAAATAAATTTTATACTTAATAAATGTACAAACTTTTGTACTAATCCATTATAAATCTTTTCTGAAAATGAAAATGCAGTAGATGTAATATATTTATCTGTTTCTTATTTTATAAATAATAATTGGGCTTTTTCACCACTTACAGTTCTTTCCTTGATTTTTCAATACATTTCTCTTGTAAAATCATTAGCAATGCACTTAAGGCTTGCATTAATTTCAGGTTACTGACAATGCTTTTATTCTTTTTTTTTCAAACATACTGGAGTGTTAAAACAAAAATAAAGTAAGATAAATTGCATAATTCAATGTTTTCTACTTCTGAGCCACTATCCATTATACCAACCTTATATCATTTTCTGAATATAACATCAATCAGCTAAGTGACAAATATATATATATATATATATATATATATATATATATAAATGTGTGTGATCAATATTAAAACCAGTTAGATGTTTCATTCAGTAAAACATCAAAACTATTCTGATGATCATATTGAATGTAATGCAAACAGAATAAAATTTTAAGCATCCAACTTAGATATTCCATCTTACATATTTTGGATAATGATAGGATGAGGAGCAAATTGTAAACATTTATAAATTTAACATGTTTCACTTTTATTTAAGCCTCATCAGAGATTTTTAGGGAAATTAATTATGGAAGAGAAAGTTCCAGTAATTAGTTCTGTTTGTTTGTTATTGGTCAAGTATACCATTCCCTCACCTTACTAACACCATGTGTAAAAGGTTTGTGGATCAAATTGATTAGGGGGAGGTAACTAATATATATAATTTTAATTTTGAACTATGAATCAGCATCCATCACATGAGCATCTGTATACTTTATTAAAATCTTATTATAAAACCCGGGTTGTGTGTGTGTCTGTTCATTTATATATTGGATCGGATTTCCTACATTTTTCAGCTGATTTCAACAAAACTTCACAGGACTATGTAAAATTACCTTGCAGTGGTTCTGACAGGGCCAAAAATCGGAAAAACACAATTGTTTTTGCACAAAATCAATTTGAAAACACGATTAAGAGGCATCGCTGTTGCCAGAATGAAAGAGGGACAACTCATTGAGTTTTACTTATTATAAAACCCAGGTTGTTTGTGTGTGTGTGTGTTCTTTATATATGGGATTGGATTTCCTACATTTTTCAACCGATTTCAACAAAACTTCACTTTTTTTTTTTTTTTTTTTTTTTTTTGGCAGGTAGTGTTTCTTATTGTCTTGCACACTTTTTTATTTATTTTTACATTCAGAATGCTTTAAAAATTCCATTTACAAGACAATTGTTTATAATGCTATTCAATCGGTAGACTCATAATGATTGAAAACAATGTTTTTGTTTAAGTTTTGGTTTGACCAATTCGTAAAAAACAAAACAAAAACTAAGACATGTGTGTCCGTCAACCTTTAAACAATAATCTTTGTCAATTTTATTTTTCAGTCTTTATGATGGTCGATACTTGATCTATCTCTTACTGTTACATCCCCTAGCAATGCCGGCTGTACAATTTGAAAACACGATAAAACACGTTTCTGTTGCCAGAATGAAAGGGGGACAACTCATATTGAGTTATACTTATTATAAAAACCCAAGTTGTTTGTGTGTGTGTGTGTTTGTTCATATATGGGATCGGATTTCCTACATTTTTCAACTCAACATCTTAGGTGTATGTGAAACTAGATGACCAAACAATGGAGATTTTGTCATTGATAATCACAGGATTATTTATGCAGGCATAGAGAAAAATGATAAAGGAGTAGGATTGCTACTAGATCAAGTATTCAAGAAATGTGTCCTGGGATACTACCGACTATCCAAAAGAATTCTGGTAGTCAAGCTGAAAGGAAAGCCTTTCAACAGCACAAAGTAACAAAGAAGAAATCAAAACTTTCTACTTCATGCTAGACAATTCCAAGGCTCTTTGCAAATCACGAGAAGTCATAATTATCATGGGAGAACTAAACACCAAAGTAGGCAGAGAGGGCAGGGGATTTGGATTAGGAACCTGCAACGAACATGGAGAAAAATAGATCCAATGGTGCACGGCCAATGACCAGGTGATAGCCAACACATGGTTTCTAGAATATCCAAGATGATTATGGACATGGAGGAGCCCAAGAGGAGAAACTAAAAATCAAATGGAGTACATAACTATCAACAAAAGATTAAGAAATGCAATGGTTCACTGTACAAGAATAGTGTGGGTTCATTAAGGACACTGGAACAAGGAAAGCAATATTCATGCTCAGAATGTTATCAGAAAGAGCAATAAAATGCAGAAGGGCATGCACCTGTTTTTTTATAGACTATGCAAAGGTGTTTGACAAAGTACACTGCAATAATCTGTTGGAACTGCTCAGCAACTTTGATATATTTTGGAAAGATATTAGAATAATCAACATATACTGGCAGCAAACAGCCTGCATGCAGATAGAGAATGAGTTCAGCAGATATACAAAAATAGAAAGAGGCATAAGGCAAGGGTGTGTCTTCTCACTGGACTTATTCAACCTATACAGCGAGGCAATTCTGAGACAATTGGAAATCCTGAGATTTATCATTGGCATCCACAATCTTAAAGATATGCGGATGACATGGTGCTGATAGCAGACACAGAAAAGAAATTACAAAACCTCCTACAGAAGGCAGCGAAGGAGAGCAAGAAGAAGGGACTAAGGATAAACGACAAGATAGAATGCATGATCATCAGTAAAAGGATGAGCCTGAAATGCAATTTACAGGCCCGGGACACTAAAATCAACCAGGTGTGGAAATTTAAATATCTGGGAAATGTTTTGACAGAGGACGGTAAGTGTGATGTTGAGATCCGAAGACATATTGGGATGGCCCAAGATACACTCCAAAAGCTAGGCAGAGTATTACAAGACAGGAGGATTTTGTTGGTAACAAAGAAGAGAGTACTGAACTGCTACATGATATCCGTCCCCCTTTACGGCAGTGAATATTGGATGGTCTCTTCAAAGATGAAGAAGAGACTCTAGGCAACGGAGGTATGGTTGCACAGAAGGATGCTAAGGATATCATGGACTGAGCATGTGAACAACGATAATATTTTGGAGAGGATGCAAACAAGGAGCAAGGTTATACTTAACACCAGGAAGAGGTAGTTGAAATTTCTGGGACATGTTATGAGAAAGGAGGGTTTGGAGAATCTGAAACTCATAGGGTGAATAGAGAGACCAAGGGAAAGCAACACGTGACATACCTAGCAGGCTTAAGCAAGTAGATGACAGAACATGATCTGGGAGAAGTAGCAAAGGGACAAAACTTATTGAGAATTACAAGGCATAGGGGGGGGGAGTGAAGATCCATGATCACCAATGTCCTGAAGGGACATGGCACATAAAAGATACCTCACATGTCTGTCTTGTGGTGTTAATGTGTGTGTGTGTCTGGACTAGTGTCTTTTTTTTTTTTTTTTTTTTTTTTTTTTTTTTTGTATCTGTCTGGTAATATTTGTGTGTATAATTTCTGAAGATGATAGTGGGATGTTGATATGTTTGTGTATCCTATTTCTAGTTATTTGGGTGGTAACATTTCATAGTAATTTGAAATTTTGTTTTAATTTTTAATTGTTTTTTTTTTTTTTTTTAATCTGATATCTCTTATTACTACACTCTCAGGTGTCTAATACCTGGGGTGAGTTCAATAAAAGCAGTGTTCTGAAAATCCTGTAATTGGTCAAAAAGTGTGAAATTAATAAATGGGGTGGCCTTAATAAGCTTGTAGGTAGGGATGGAAAATTTTTCTCCAAATATAAATGCTTCTGCTCTCTTTCTATTAGGTGCTGAAATGTTAATGTTAGTGGTTATATATGTTTATGGAAATTTTAGCATCTGCTTGTTTACTATAGCGATTTTCCAAGTGTAGCTTAGATGCAGCACAAGGCCGAAAGTAGAGGGCATCCAGTGAGGATTGAACTCGCTGCTCAGTCGTAATTGTTCTAGCTAGACAAGCTTGCTAGCCATTACACCACATTGAGGTGCCCATCTGCTTATTTCCTATATATGCATTCTCAAAACTATTAATACAATATTTGCTTGCAAAAAGAAAAAAAAAATTATTCTTACAATACCCTCCTCCAAAATATTTTGGCTTTAAATAACCTACAGAAAAAAATGATTGATAAATGTTTAAAAAAAAAAAAAAAAATCCTATATATGGTTATAGCATTTGCTGCCTCCAGATATGTAATTATTGGAGTGAATGAATGTTTTGACTTTGGAAAGAAATACTACCAATGGTATCATCGGTTATATAAACAGTTAACTAAATAAAAAAAGAAAAAAAAAAGATGCATCCATTTATAAAAAAAATTAAGGAAAACTCTCCTGGAAATATAGTGAAACAATCTCATGGACATCCTGTTAGAAACTGTTTAAGCTTGGTTACAATTATTTTCAGGATTATAATTCTCATTTTCAAAAAGCAATGTTGTAGCTTATGGCTTATGGTAATTATTCTGCTGATATATATTTTTTTTTCCAGCCATTGGAAGTACAGGTGGTTTTGCAGTTAATGTCTGGAGAATTCATGACTGAGACTGTTTGCGTTCACATTGCACTGACTAATGTATTTGAGAAAAGCATGAATCCACTTCCCTCTGAGTTGTGTGTAAATAATAGCAGTTTTCTTTTTTCTTTAGCTTAAAAAAAAAAAAAAAAAAATTAGCCTCTTTGTATCCTTGGAGAAATTGAGATGAAAATCATTGCCTCACATGCAACAACTTTGCTTTTTATCATTTCATTTTCTTTTCTTTTCCATTCCTCTGGGGATTCACTCAGACAGAACTCTTAATTTCATATGTTTATTTATTTATTTCTTTTAATTAAATTTAAATTCATTTTATATTTTTTTTTGTTAATTTCTACCTTTTTCTCCTCTTTGGTGTTACTCCAAACAATTGTTTTCCTTCACATAATTATATCAATTAAATTTGTACTTGTAAAATCATTGAGGCATGAAATAGCTCAACATAAAATATGAAAATACAAATCTTCAGTGTAGGATCAATATTGTTATAAGTTCAATCAAATGAACAAACATCTGTTTTCTATTCAAAATGTCTTTGAAATTGGGATTAGGAATTTCTGTAATAAAATGCATGTTCAAATAAAGATATACTTAAACAAAGTGACTTATTTATCACTGAAAATCTAAGATATATATATATGTTTATACATTATTTTTATAGATACAAATATTTAAGTAAATGCCCTGTTTATAATAAGCTCTATTAAATACATTTACTGACCTGAATGTCAGAAATTTCATAGAAATGTGTATATGTATGTGTCCTGTGACAGGGACCAAACCTGTATCCTACATGGAACTGCCATATAGTCTAGCTATACTATTTATAATTATTGGACTTAGTCCATTCCATTATTTTTATTTTTATATATATATATATATATATATATAAATTATTAGAAGGATTTGATAATTATATTTAATTCATTGAGTCTGAAAGAAACCTCAACAGAATGCAGAAAGCACTGGACGGTTGCTTCGTCCTATATTTGGGACTCATCAGCAGTGCGCATCCACTACCGAGAATTGAAACCCTGACAGGTTGTCAAGCAAACATCATACCAACTGTTCCAACGGGCCTCGGTGACGAAAAGAATTGCAAATCAGACTCTCTCTCTAATATATACACACACACACATATATATATATATATATATATATATATAGAGAGAGAGAGAGAGAGATTTCTTACAATTAACAATAACACATTTCTAAAAACATTTTTCGGATTACGTCTATATTTTTGTTGTCCTGTTATTACTGAGAAGTAAAAAATAAAAACAAATCTATCTCCATACCTGATGGCTGTATGAACAGACAAAAGCTTGTAAAAAAAACTAAAGACCTTATGCAACTGGAATTTATAAACGGATTATAACATTCATATACAGGTTCGGGGTTAATGTACTTTATTAAATTTGTTTGCGAAGATGTATTCTCTCCATTTAAATCATTAACTTCTATATCTGTTTTTTGTATGAATGATTCATGTAATGTAAATTGAACTGCACCACACACACACACACACACACATATATATATATATATATATATATATATATATATATAACTAATTTTTAACTATACATATCTTTGCATGTTTTAAAAATTTGCTATATTTATGATGGAAAAGTGCCTGATATTTGGTGATGATGCTTAGTCATGTATACAGTGAGTTCCTAGGGAATGAAATTGTTTGTGCTGGGAACTTTTCAGCACCACCTTGAATGTGTGTGTAAAATATATATATATATATATATATATATATATATATATATATATCTCCATGCTTTAATTTTGCATGTGATTATGAATTTTTAAAAAAATTGATTTTGGACAAGATGTTGCATGATCTGATTTATTCTCCCTGTTAAAATTACTTTAATTAGTGCTTAAAAGGAAATAGTTGTTTTGTCTGAACTTGCACCACATTTGTTAGCTGATAAAAGGCCCTTTCTTTCCCCATCCACCATAAAAAAGACAAAAACAAAAAACATCAAAGAAATCCTTTCCAATAACTAACATGCAATAAGCAAGTCAGAATTTTTTAAAATTAAGGTCTCCATATAACATAGTAAACACATCATTTTTCTCTTCTTGAATAAAGCAGATTGCAGTTACTTTCAATTAGATGGGCTTTTGACTATATTGTAATGAAACACTGGTTCCCATATGATCACCAAAGTTAAGCAGCATTGAGCCTGGTCAGTACCTATATGGGTGAATGCTATGGAATACCAGGTGCTGTAAACTTTGTTATACAGTTGAGGCAATGTATAATGGCTCAGAATTGTTAATCTGTAAGCTGAGTTACAATTCCCACTGGGTCCGTTACATTCACTTATGCACAAATACCCTTGGGAAAGATATACATCCACCTCTGCTCCCTCCATCTGTGGGTTAATTATTAAGACTTGTATCAAAAAAATATTTCTAAAAATCTAAAAATATTTTCTGTCTTTAAATAACCTGTAATGGGTTGATAAGCTGTAGAAAACATAATTCTTTAGTAAAATGAGTAAAAATAAAATACTTCATTAAGAATTTTGATAACTATTGCTACTGCCATTATTATTAAACAGGGAATGAGCAATATGGGGTAAGAAAAGGAGTGGCTATATGATTGTGGATTTGACTTAACCTAGTTTTTAATTTCATTGGTTGAATTGCTCAAGACAACGTGCATGTTGGATATGCTATCAGGGTATGAAATGGGAGTTAATGTTTTATCATAGGTAAGATCATGCCAAAAATATGAAGTACTGCTACTATGTCTAGGCTGGTTCTGCCAAGTTTTCACTTTCCAGTCTTGATAGTCCAAACGTGTCTATGCAGCCTTGTGGGTAATGAATTGTTTTCCACCTTACAACCCCTTTCCTATGGGCAAAATGTTGTATACCTCTCACTACTCTACTGCTTTTTCCCTAGAACATGTTCATAATTTGAACATGTTCTACATTCCTTAGTTCCCCTAATTCTAACTCTACCTGCTAAGACCCATCACATGATGAACATTAAGGCTAACTACCTCCATTCTCTTTGCATTCCTTTAGTAAGGAATACTGCTGGTTTGTGGAACAGAATCCTATAAAGATGCTTCTTGACCATTGCAATCTTAACCTCTTCAAGTCAAAGATTAAACATCATCTTTCCTACAAATATGCATAAACTACACCCTTCCTCTGACTGGTCACACAAACACTGCCTTCAGTAACTCTTTACTTTGAGTAGCACTTGGGTCTTGTAGAGAGTAAACAGTGAAAATAAAAACATTATTTCCAATTGATGCTGCTTACTATATAATGCATTGATCTAAATTTTTTTTTTTTTTTTTCCTTTCCTCTGTGTCATATCCCTTCAAGATGTGGACAATCATAGTTCTCTACAACTTTCTATCCTTTGTAGCTTTTAGCAATTTTTAAAAAAATTTTCTCACTTCTCACATGCTCCATCCATGGCATTCTCAGCATTCTGCTGTACAACCAAATTTCTTTTACTTCAAATCTTCTCTTCATCTGTGAGGAAATTGTTCAGCATTCACTGCCATCTAAGAGAACCTACAAACCAATCGCCTTTTATACACCTAAATTTGTAATTGTGACCTGAAATTCAATACCTAAAGCTGAAGTGATGAAGATGCTAAAGGATAAAAGGTCTGTTGCAGGTGGTATATTGTCTTGCAAACAGATATTGAATGTGGAAGACCACAACAAACAAAATGAAAACTTGAGTAAAAAATATATCGCCAAGTTTATTTTCGTTACAGTGCACTAAGTAAAAAAAATATCTCTGCATGATCATGAGCAAAGGTGAGAAGAGCATTGTGCTGAGAAGGACAGTTTTGGTAGTCACTGGAGAGAGTTGTCATGAGAAGGACAGTTTTGGTAGTCACTGCAGAGATTTTTTCTTCTGGTTATTTCTTAAAAAGTGTGGCAGTGCCAACAGGAATGACAGGTCTGTGGTGTTTAAAAGTAACTGTAAAATAGAAATGAATAAACTATAACCCTTTGTGGAAAGTGGGACCAATGTTTCAATTCACTCAGTTCATCTATTCTGACAAAATTTGAAGAGGTGATATACCGACTAGATTCAGCTTGGACATCTGCCAAGAAGGAAACTCCAACCTACAACTACAGGATATTACTGTTAATGTCTTGCCTTGCTGGGCCTGGGCCACAGTATTTAAACTTCTGATTTGAAGACTGGAGTCAGTAATTCACCTGTTACTCAATTTATCCTTTTAAAACATTTACTGCAGCTGATGTGGGAGGGTCTGTAATAGTTGTTAAAAAAATTCCTAATCTTTGTGAAGTCAAACCGTGATATACTATAATATATAATAGTTATTTATATAGTTATATAACTAAGTTGTATAAACGTTTAAATATTTACATTATTAAACATAGTTTTTTTTTTTCATAGTTTTTATCGTTTGCTTATTATTTAATATTGCTGATATGTTAGTTAATAAAAGTGATATTGAGTAAGTAAGAATGAAGGAAATCAGTTGGATTAATAATTCTATTTGGGTCTGTTTAGCCGAGATAATATAAGTGTTGTTAGATGATGTAGCAAGCTCCTGTGTTATAGAATGCAAATTTGATTATTATTTAAAGATATTTTCTTTTCAACACCTGTCTATATTTCTGAAACAAGCTATTGTAACTTTATATTGTTCGCTGTTGTACTTATTGTGAATATGACAAAGATGAAGACAATGTAAATAGTGTAAACACTTTTTTTTTTTTTTTTTTTTTTTTTTTTTTTTTTAAATTTACAGTTTACTTTTATTTTATATTATGTGTGCAACATATTTCATAATGAAGGTTGTCTCAGTCATTGTACTTAACAGGAATGTACCAGTCATCTTTAACCTGCTGGCTTATCTTCTTAGTATAATTTAGTGAGTGACTTATCTATTTTATGGAAGAAAGGTGTGGTGAAATATGGTAATTTGAAGACCAATGAAAATATTGTGATAAAAAGCAAAAATAGATGAAAAACTAGGAAACAAAACAAATTGATTGAAATAACATGAAAGTAGTAATCTATATGCGTTTTTATAAAGATATATAAAGTTTCTTTCGTATTTAAAAGCCATTGATTTTTTTTTTTTTTTTTTTTTTTTTTTTTTTTTTTTTTTAAGGGCACCGTATTATGTGTATCTGCAAGCTGTTTGTATGTATATATACTTTCAAGGTAATTCTAATGAACTTACCTCTATGTTACCTAGACTTTATGGATTTTGGGACAGTACTAGATTGGTGGCAAGGTCTTATCAAGTTGAGCTGGCTAGATGTAGCTGTAAGTCCTATGCTAATAGTTTCTTCTCTCACACTTCTCACTTGTGGGACTCTCTTCTGGTTTCTTGCTTTCCAGTCAACTTTGATCTTCAAAAATTTAAATGCAATGTATATCGTTATCTTCTGTTTTCTTAATTCCTGTTCTTCAGTTGTTCTCTCTTTTTAGTTTTTTTTTTTTGTTTTCATATTCTCTCACATTCAGTAGTCCCTTGCGTGTTAGTGGCTTTATTGCCTTCCTTGGGATGAAATGATTTAAAAACAAAAAAAAAAACAAAAAAAAAAGTTGTGTTGTCATATCATATATGAAGCTAACTTTGACACATTTTCACCACCAGTGGCTTGTAAGATTAGTATGTTGACTTACTATTTGACAGGTGTTAAAGTTGTCATCTCAAACTCTAGTAAGCAGTTCTGGCTGAAATGAGAACTTTTGATGTCTTGAATATAAATCATTGCTAATGCCAATGTATGTAAAAGTACTGATTGCATTATCAATAAATTTTGAATTTATTATAGTTACCATGCTTATTTTCTGATAATGTCATGTATGAACATCCGTATTATATACATAAAATAAATTCAAAATTCATTTTAAAATACTGGAGGTTGTTTAATTTCAGTGCACTTTTGCATTAGATTTTTAATTTAATAACAATATCACTTGACCAATACAAATTAATACATAATTTTAAAAGATTTCGGCATTTATAAATTATTCTAATTAAAAAAAAAAAAAAAAAAAAAAATATGGAAACAATTATTGTAAAAATTCAATATTCATTAAAATAAAGATTATTCTTAAGACAATAGTGTTCATAATATATTTTATTCATAAAATTCAATTAAATAATGTCTTAGTTTAACTGTGTTTTTTATTTTAAAGTTCAAGTCAGTTTTTCTGTAAATGGGTATTGAACAAAGATATTTGATGATTTAAGTTCTCTGAGGACTTGTAGTCTTTAAGATCTAAAAAAAAAAAAAAAAAAAAAAAATGTTTAAAAAATAATTTAATTCATTTCTGAATAAGTTCTGAAAGTTTGATTAAAATTTGATAATTGTCTGATTTTTGCAAGAATTTTTCACTATACAGAGATGCTCAAATTTTTCATACAAATTTATGGTCCAGAATAATGCCAGAATAAAATTCTTAACCAAAATTTTCAAGGTTCTAAACAGGATTAAAAAAAAAAAAAAAAAAATTCTGTGAACTTTCATTTGGATCTTTTCTGTTAATTCACCCCGAATAATATAAAATCACTTATCGCAAAAAGTAATTTACCTCAAGAAATAAATTTTAAATCAAAGCTTGCCTCACAACAACTCCAACCCTCAGAATGAAAAATTACCAAAAATCAGGAAGTTATTCACATTTCGAAAGTGCGGATGATATTCAAGGTACTTACAAGTAATTTTTTACAATTTAAAGAAAAAAAAAATAATCAGGTTTTGGCTTGTTTAGAAATAACACACCTGAGTTGCCCACACTTAGGGCGATTGCAAAGGTCAACCCAACCAGAGTGTAATATAAGGGCCTTGATCTGGAAGAATTTGGTGTGAATTTTAGTAAATATAAATCCATTTTATTTTAGGGTGAATTAACATAAAATATCCTTTTCATCTTAATAACACAAAGATTTTAGCAATAAAACTTAAGTTTCAGGCGTTTTTTTTTTTTTTTTTTTTTTTTTTTTTTTTTTTTTTATCGTGTATGTTCATTTTTTTAGCAAATCTTTGGAAGTACCCCAAACATATATTTTAAGTTAACTAAATTTCTACATTCATCTTTGAATTGGATTCCTCATCTTTTGAGGATCTAAAAAAAATGATTGCTTAAAAAAAATGCTGAAAGTACAATAAAAGACGTACTATAAACTCTTGGCCTATTTTGGCAGTTGGTTTGATAGCCTGGCAATATGTCAATGTAATGTTTATAATGGACACAATAGAGGATTATGGATTTCAAGCAATTGAAGCATTTGCAACAGGCATGTTTTTATTTCTATTGTTACCAAGCAGCATTAATCTTGCTATGGACAAGCTTCTTGATTTCATAATCCCTTTCATATTGCAATAAATCGGCTTTGGCATGTATTGTAGTTAGTGAACATGAAATTAATGATAATTATATTCTTATGAGTTTACCCATACTCTCGGTGATAATATCTAAGTAATTTTGCAACTGTTCAAATTGATAACTTGAGTAACAGTACAACAAAAATAGTACAGGTCCCATTTCTCAAGAAATAGTGATTTCAGTGAAGATACCGAAGACAAATCATTTGACATAAAACTGATTCTGAATTTGATGCTTGTGTTTGAATGGCTTGAAAAATAAATCAAAGCTTGTCTGTAGAATGTGCAGAATCAAAACACTGGCACACATCCTTCCACTGTGCCCAAGCAGCAGGGCCTTTGCTGTGTATCAGCAGCTCGGTGAAGAGAAAGTTATTTTCCTTTGAGTGGCTGTGAGTGAATTGAGGCCTTGTAGTCATTCTTTACTAAAACTGTACTTCTCTGTTATACCAAAATACCCTTCATAATAACAATTACTACTCAGCTTCAGTCATTTTCCACCACTGTAAAGTTGCCTCCCTGTGCCTTTTCTATAAATACTTTCATGGCAACTGTTCAGATGAGCTTTTTGCTATGGTACCTAGACTTTACAAATTTAAGCACAACACTAGACTGGTGATGAGGTCTCACTAATTTACAGTTGAGTTAGATGTAACCATAAGTTCTATGCTAACAGTCTCTTTTCTTGCACTTCTTGCTTGTAAAACTCTCTTCCAGCTCCATGCTTTCCAGCCAACTTAAATCTTCAAAAATTTAAATGCAATGTCAATTGCTATTTTATTTACTGTCCTCCTGATTACTTGTCTTAGTAATGTTTCTGTTTTCTAATTCTTTCATACCCAGTATTACTGGCTTTATTAGCTTGTTTGTGGTGAACTTGATTAAAAAAGAAAAGATATTCAGGTTACGTCAGTCCTGATACATGGCAATTCGTGGTTATGACACAATATCGATTAATCTTGTTTCGACTTATGCCATTTGTCTCATACATACAACAACACAAACAGTACAGTGGAAGAATACATTTGTTTTTCTTCTCTAGATTTGCTGCTGCTTCCAAGGACTGCAAGAAAAACAAGATCTTATGCTCTGTCATCTCTTTTACTAAGAGCTGGTGACATCACTGGCAATAAATATAAAAGCAGCTTATGACTTTTTTTTTTTTTTTTTTTTTTTTTTTTTTAGTCCTAATTAACACATTTCTATGACATATTTTATGTCCTAGATTATGACTCTACTATTGCATCGGTGAGTGACATAAGTGCTTTTTCATAGAAAGTACATCCTGACTTACATGGAAAATCATGTTATGACACATTGTAGGAATAGAACTCCTGTTGTAGATCTAGGATCACTATATTTGTAACTGGAAGACTAAAATTTCTTTTTCATTATCATATCTAGACAAAGAAAATATTTGTTCTCTGCAAAGGCAATTTCACAGAACAATTTTCTTACCCACAATGTTGTTTTTTTGTTTTTTTTTTTCTTGGTATTTTTTTTTTTTTTTCACTGGAAACTTATCAGAAAAGATGGAATCCATTTTGTTTTTTGTTTATGCTTCTACCATGACTCATGGCAATAACAAATTTTTAATTGACAACAAAGTCTATAAAATGGACAGACAGCAGAGACAGGTACTTTACTGAGTATTTATTTGAAATTTGATGTATTACATAATATCTGAATTTAAAATAAGAAAATATTAAACTCATAAGTTTCTGTTTCTCCTTGGTGGATCACATCTCAGAGCCAAGAACATAATACTGATCTAGTAACTTGACCATCTGTGAAGCAGCTTCACTATGGCTTGTTTGCTTTAGCGTGTTCCATTTTTAGTGTTTTTTTTTTTTTTTATCCATTGTCTTTATTTTAATTCACTATAATGATTATTATTATTGTTTAGTTAGCATTAATGTTACAGCCTGACATACCTCAGATTAATAATGGACTGTTCTGTTTTGATTGCGAGGAAAAACGGAAGGAAAAGATACATAAAAAACACTGTTTGGTTTCAGTAAGAAAATAAAAGAAGATATGTGTTTAATGTCTACTTAAGTCAATCTTTTCATTTGTATCCCCTTACTTCTTTAAGTAGTGACCTGCATTCATATTTCTTATTGTAATGTAAAAATGTTCTTTAATACGATGTGTAACTTTTAACTTGATTCTATTCTATAATAGGAAATACAATGTAATTTTATATATTTATTGGTTATGCATATTTATTTTACTTGAGGTAATGAGATATTCAGATTTTATGAGAGTAGGAGGCATTCTATCTATTCATATCTATCAGATTTACCAAGATTATTGTGTCACTAGGATCTCTGTGATCTTTTCCATGTCTACAAGGTATGTACTTCACCAGAGCTACATATGATTTTTAATTCAGAGTTATTTTCCTACACTGGTTACCAACCATGGCTAGAGAGCACAGTCTACCCTGCTATCTAACCCATAGCTGAAGGAAGAAGTTGATTTGTGTGAAAGTAAATGTAACAAACTCGACCGGAACTTGAACTCAGCTTGCCAATTTCTCATTTCAAGCTGTTAACCATTACACCACCTGCACATGCATAGGAGGCATTACTTGACGCCAGTAAGCAACCATACCACTGTTATGAGGTATATCCCATTAGTAAGGAAGATCAGGTTGGTAATTGCTTTTATGAAAACAAATTTGTTTTGAACTTGGCAATAGTTGAAGTTCCATTAACATGCAATTTCCCTTCCAACATTTTTTCTTAATATTCCTACATACAACTCCTCTGATTGTAATTAACAATCATCATCTTCAGCCCACACAGTTTTCTTTTTTTTTTTTTTTAAATCTGAAGAAGTCTGTTGAGCTGTTCAAAATGGAGGGAGCTGGTGTTGGATATCTTGGAAATATGAGATTCAAAAAGCATTAAATAAGAGTAAATTTTCTATTTCCCCTATCTTCAATTAATTTACGGTGTTATGGGCAAAACATTCTGCTGATAAATTCTCTTTAAACTCTACTTTTTATCCATCTGGAGAATCCTTGCCAGACTTCCCACTTAGAACAGAGTTTATGTTGAGTGATATACATAAACCCCTTCTATCATCTCTAATCTAGATCACCACAAAGCATATGAACCTGATGATATCCCTGTAATAGTTCCTAAGAAATGTGCCCCTGAACTGACTCCTGTTCTCTCGAAACTGTATGATAAATGCCTTGCTGGCTCTTGCTTTCCTGCTTGTTTGAAATCTTTATTTGTTGTTTCAGTCTTTAAGAACTCAAGTGAACCATCTAACCCTTCCAACAATCAGCCTTCTACTTTTTGGGGGGTAAACTAATAGAGACCCTGATCAATGCTGAATTGGTGAAGCTACGAAAAAACATTTGATCTCTCCTTGAGTTCAGAACACTTAATTAATATCTCCAAATAAATTGTTAATGAAATATTTACTTGCAAAAAAAAAGTTAAAAATAAAACAACCAATCAAATAATCTTTACATATGAATTCTCAAATTCATCCATTAAACAATTTTTTAAAAAGTTAACCCCCAAATCAACTTTAAACCTAAGGATTTAAATGTACTTTACAATTTGAAAACTGAAATACCTTTATTGCTTATGCCAAATTTTGCTAGTGTCTGCCAAATTTCACATGATTGTAGGTTGACAGCCAAGATAAATGGCTGATTTGTTCTTTCTCTTTTTTAATTATCAATCAAACATTATCTTAGAAGCATATGTTTTATTTGGCACCATAATGTCATTTCGAAATATTTCTTTTTCCTCTTCTCAGCTTCAATGTTCAGAAAGATATTTGTCTTACAAAGAAAATATACTTTTCCAAAAAAAAAAATTTTATTTATATTTGTCTTGGACTATGTGGCTCTTTTCAAAGGTCTTTTATCATTTCTCTACCAGCTTACCCTGTGAGAAAGGAGTTGAGGGTGCGGTTTGGTTCTTTTGGTATCAATCTGTTTTACAATATTTTGCTCAGGTTAATAGTATTTTATTTCTGGCCGAGATCGAATTCGAGGCAGATTTGTTATCTGCTACCTAGTTGGACTTGTCTAGAAAATTCAGTATTATTCTCAAACAATTGTTAATCCAATATTCACTTGCAAAAGGTAATTATTCTGACAATTCAAAATGTTTTAGTTTTAAATAACCTACAGTGGTTGATAAGCTGTAAGAAAAAAAAAATCATGTAATCTTGTCCAGCATTTGCTGCCATATACAAGATTGACTATGACAAATTCATCATTTTTTTTTTTTTTTTTTCTCTTTTTTTTTTTTTTCTCTTTTTTTTTTTTTTCTCTTTTTTTTTTTTTTCTCTTTTTTTTTTTTTTCTCTTTTTTTTTTTTTCTCTTTTTTTTTTTTTTCTCTTTTTTTTTTTTTTCTCTTTTTTCTTAAACAAAATTTTCCTGTGTCTTAATACTTTCCTGAGTTTCTGGAGAACATCTTTTTGCTATTCCTAGGTGTCTTTGAGTTAGTGTTAGGTTTATCCATGATGTCCAAGTGAATCTAAAAAAAAAAAAAGAACAAAAAAAAAAATTAAATGACATCCCCTCCACAAATATGGACAGCATAATATGAAGTCTATCTCTGTAGATTGAATAAATCAAAAAGAGAGCTGGTGGGGAGAAAACAGCTGAAACCTATTTTACTATGGTGAGTTAAAAAAAAGTCATCAGAAAAAATTTTTTTTGTGATAAAAATATAAATATGTTTTGTCTGTCTGTCTCTCTCTCTTCAATTGTGTTCACAGCAGATTCCCCACTTGAAAGCATAATTATTTTCTAAGGGGTGATGGTTAGATAATGATGTACACCTCCCCTCATCTCACTGTCCCAGAAGATTTGCTTTATGTAGGTTAAAACTGGATATATAAGCAATTACAGTTTCTAATGTTAAAGAAATATTCTGATGTCTTGTTTGTAAATATTACTAGAGAAGTAAACATGCATATATACATTACATACATAGTGGGGATTGAAAAAAAAATTTTTTTGCTTCCTGTAGAAATTTTTTAAAGATCTCTTTGTAGGACTAAGAATATTTCAGCACCTTGTTTTGTGTGTGTGTGTGTGTGTGTGTATGTATGTATATATATATATATATATATATATATATATATATATATATATATATAAAGCTTAAATGTCAATGTGTCACACCTTTTCAACTTTACTCCTAGAGATTGTAGATCAATATATACCATTTTGGAATCAGGCTGACTCCATGAACAAATTGAAAAATTCCAGGCCAGATCTGGTCCTGCCATCCTGAAATTTTGGATTCCCAAGTTTTCATTACTGCGATTGTTTTCACTGAATATTTTTTTTTTTGCAGTTCATTTATTTTGTGATAACAATTTTTATAATTTGGAAATAAATGAAATTAATTGCGAAATCCAGTGAAAGAATAAAATAAAAATAGTTGTTTGTGCAGAAAGTAAGGAACTACGTACATCAAATTGTCTTTAAAATAAGTGGCGACAGAATTATGGTTTACCTTTAAAATGGTAAGCTTAAATATTAATGCAATACTTAAATTGAAGATAAGTTTAGGTGTCAAACTGCCAGTCACCATACATTGGTCATTTTGATGTCCGTACTGTTTGTATCAACAAATACAACTAAGAACTCCTCCTTCATAAATTTTAAACAATTTTGAATAATATCTGTTCTGATATTTTGTCATCATTTTCATTTTACTTTCATTTTTTTTTTTTTTTTTTTTTAATTTTTTTTTTAAAATTTTTTTAATATAATTTTCTTTGTAAGTTTATTTTATATTTGAAAGTTTATGAGAAGAAAGATATATGTAGATTTTATTCTAAGGAATAAGATATAAAAATATGAAATCTAAAAAAACTTTTTCAAAAAGTGTGATGAATAGATCAGTCTTCCATTAAGTTACTTATTTACTACTTTTTATGCCACATATAAAAGCAATTATCCAAGATTCTTGTCTGAGATGACAGATTACTGGCTCAATATAACTTGAAACTGTTAATTTAGTCTTCGAACCGTAATTCTAAAGGTGAACTATATTTTATGAAATTGGCAGAATCCATCAATTTCACATTTTGTTTCTCTCTTGAAGTAATGTCTTTTCTATCTGCTTTTGAAAAACAAAAATAAATTTCAAAATTTGAGTCGTGTATACTATGAGGGATGTGCAGGTAGTGTAACAGATCAGTGCAGAGTGTGGAATTGCCAAGCTGAGTTCAATATCCAGTCTAGTCTGATGCATTCACTTACACATAAATACTCATTGGACAGGCATGAATCCATCTCTTCTCTTCCCAATTATGGGTTAAATAGCATCTTTACACTGAACTTTCTTGTTTTGAACAACCACTTTAAGAGAAGGAAAATTCTGAATTGAAAAAACAATGCAGGTGGGAGGATCACTATTTTTCCCCAAGAAGGATGCTTACCCAATCACTACAACACCAATTCCCAAGTGATCACCAGAGTTAAGCAACTTTGTGTCTGGTCAGTACCTAGATGGGTGACTGCTTGGGAATATCAGGTGCTGCAAGGTTGGATGTGCATATGGTGTAATCCAGTGGTGGGCAACCTTTTTCAGAGTGCATGCCAAACCTGACACAAAAGTTTTACAAGTGCCAACAAAAATTTTTTTGAGAACATATTATTTGATATCTCTTAAGAACTTTTTTAAATAATAAATCACCCCATAGCAGTAAAACACACAGTATTATAAGAAATTATATAAATCATGTAAAACTGATTTGAATGAAAAAAATTATGACAGTGTTTTATGAAAAGTTTTGTGATATTTTCTGTTATTGTTTTTGATTAATCAGTCATTTTTTTTTTTTCCAGTTATAAATTTTATGAGTAAAACACAGTAAAAGGTTATTAAAGATAATATTTTCCTGATTTTAAATCCCTTATAAATGATGCATATAAAAATATATTTATTTACCTTCAAAACTATATTTAAAAACATTTGATTTTGACAGTTTAAAAAATTTTCAGAAAAATTAAAGTTGTTTTTATGGAATGGTTTTGTGATGATGGTATAAAAACCATTATCCTTGAGCCCTACTTTAAATAGTAAATGTAGAAACATTGGTTTGTTGTGTTTTTGTTTTTAATTTTTTTTTATTTTTTTTTATTTTTTTTTTATTGTGGCATATCTACCTCTGTAGATTATTTAATGCTGAAATCTAAATCTTTTGGATGTAATTTTGTTTTATTTATTTACTTTTATCTTTGGGGAGGGATATTAATTTTAGTGATACAAGTATTAATAATTAACTCATAGCTGTGGGTGGGAGTGGAGAGGAGGTGGATTCATACCCTTTCCCAAGGGTATTTGCATGTGAGTGAATATTAATATGCTCCTCTTTGTTGCCATCATAATGTTTCATCACAATGCCTTTTAGTCCTTTTCAGGTGATTATCAATCGAGGTCACTTTCAGTGAATTTTGAAAGTGAACCCTTTAATTTATGGGGATAGATTGTTCTTGTTACACTGATCATGACTTGGGATATTTCATTCTGTTCTTATTTAGAACTGTTTACCCTATTTTCAAATATCTAAATCTGTACTACCTGGCCCAACGATTGAACTCACAATTATTAGGCTGTTATAACAACAATAAAGATGAGAACATTAATCTGACTGTAAATAATATAAATAAAAAATTACCGTATTTACTTAATATGCAACAGTTGATTGATTTGTTTCTTATGTCTTATCACCCCTTTTGCAGGTTATTTAAAGCCATAAAATATTTTTAGATTTTACAACTTTTTGAAGATAATGATTTACTGAAACAATTCCTACTAATTAACCCATAGCTAGGCGGGTGGGGGGGAGATGGATTCATACTTTTCCCCAAGGTATTTGCATGTAAGTGAATGAATATAATGAACCCAACTGGAATTGGAACTCTGCTCTCTGATTAACAATTCCGAGCCATTATCCAGTATACCACCTGCACATCTAAGCTTACAACAACTGGTATTCCCAAGCAGTCACCTCTCTTGGTACTAACCAGGCTTCATGTTGATTAACTTCAGTGATTGTACAGGAACTGGTGGTTCAAGGTAATATGGCTGTAAGCCTTGTAGAAAGAGTGTTGCATTTTATTTATGTTTTGAATTAAAAATGCCTGCTGGAGAAGTCTGTCTAGCACTGAGGGATTTGTTCATTAGTTGTTTTTCTAGAAGCTTTTGTTTGATCCTATGTCAGAATCTTTATAATAGTCAATCTATGTTTTAGTCCAGTGGGTTTATGGCCATGTGGTGTAATGATAATGGCTTGGGATTGGAAATCAGTGCTGAGTTCCTATTCCAGTTGGATTCGTTATATTCACCATTGGGAAAGATGAATCTGTGGAATCTTCCACGTCAGCCAGTCACCCCTGTTAGGAAATAGACTATTCCTGTTGTAACTTTCACCACAACCATCTTACAAAATATATAACAAGCATTCATTGGTTAATCATCTTCAATCTAGCTTGCTGATTGGTCAGTTCTGACCAATCAGATATACTGCATGCGAGGAATGAAATTTCCCACGTTTTCGTTCTGAGCCTCCCACGTGGTACCACGAAATTATAAAAACAAAACACATGTAAACGCTCTCTTTCGCATCTCATTCCTTGCTGCCAAGATGTAATCTTCAAGAACTCCTGTCTTAACTAATGCAGTCAGACGTTAAAGACCATTACCAACATTCACGCAAGTACGAACTCTGAAATCTCTTCTGAAATTTTATCAACTTTACAACTCACAATTCCAAACATGCCAAAGGAACTTTATTCTTCTAAACTACAGTTTAATAATTCCTTTCATTTTATGAGCTCAAATACAAATATTTCCAAATCTAAGAGACGTAACTCTATCACACCTTCAGCTCTTGTGCTTGTACACCAAACACTAATAAATTCAATTGTTGTGTTTTGAAGCAATATGTTTATGAATCATTATTCTATGTCTTGTATTAATTGTTGTGGATGGAAGGTTATTGAACACACACAATTTTAAGCCTTCTGATAATTCAAACCTTCTATTCCTCTCCAACACACAATCACACATCCGCAACAAATCCACCACCTCTCCTTCTAGTTATGGGTTAATTAGGCAGCCTGTTGACGAGCATGTCTTCTGTCCTGTTAGTTGTCTTATTTGTTTGTGCATGATGATGACTTGTTACATTAAATCATCATCATCTCAAAAAAAAAAAAAAAAAAAAAGTAAAATTCTTACAATCTAAAAATATTTTCAGGTTCATGATAACTAGCAAAAGTTGATAAGGCTTACAATTAGGCTTATAGCTATATCATGTTGAAACACCAGTTATTGTAGAATCACCAAAGTTAAGCAATATTGTGCCTGCTCAGATTGGTGACCATTTGGAAATGCCAGCTCCTGTAAACCTGGATGTATGTGTGGTGTAATGGATAACAGCTTGGAATTGGCAGTTAGAGACCAGAGTTCCAATTCCACTTAGGTTTGTTATATTAACTTACATGCAAATATCCTTGAGAAAGGAATGAATGCATCTATTCTCCCTCCAGCTATTGGTTAATTAGTAGGACATGTATCTGTAAAAAAAAAAAAAAAAAATCTTACAATCTAAAAATATTTTCTGGTTTTAAATAATCAGCTAATAGTTAAGCCATAAAAAAAAAACAAATCTGTCAGTCAGTTTAGTCGAGTAAAGCTTTAGCCATTTTCACATGTCTTTGGTATTTTTTGTATGTACTATGATAGCAATATTTTTAAAAACTTGCTGACCATTACCCTATCCTAAGACACCAGTTTTAGGTGGAAATACATAGATAAGAATAATTTGAAAATAAAAATTAATCATGAATGATTACACATTGGAAGTGTTTCCTAAAAACTTAGTCTATGAACTTTTTTTTTTTTTTTTTTTTTTTTGTATAAATACCAGCAAGCTTATTTTGAATTACTTTGTTGAAAATTGGTTTAGGGATATTCCTATATAAAATTTATCTTTTTGTATGACTAGATTTTTGGGATCATCCACAGCCCAATGTCTTCCTTCACTATGATTGCCATCTATTTTCTGGTTTTATCCTGAATGAAATCAAAGTTGAGTTTTTGGTTAAAAAAAAAAATCTTGCATATTCTTGTTTGCTTTTCAAAAGTGTCACCAGAATTAAATAAGAAAAAAAAAAGAAAGTTAAATAGATAATTACTGACACAAGAAAAATAAAAAAACTCACCTAAAATGAATTATTACAAGTTTAGATTTTACAGATGTCTAACTAGAAATCTAATGCCACTTAAATTGCTTTCGGAAGACCCTTAGACAAACTAGAACCCCGACCAGTGCACTTAACAAATACAAAATAATCTTGATAAAAATCTTTATCAGTGTTCACCTGTAAAATTTATCTATTTTTGTTAGCTATTTCTTCCGGCAGGCTGAGAACTTTTCACTTCGTCCCCACCTTACATAATGGGTGAGTGATTGTATTTCATTTATGTTTTTAAATACAGATATTTATGTAAGGAACAAGAACTGATGCCAGCTTTATATCAAAGAAGCTGGCTATCCCTTAAGACAACACAAATACATGCCTGTAAAAATACAGTTAAGAAATTGTGGAGTCACATACAAAGAAATATTCATATAGATATCTATAAAGTTTTCACACGAAGTATCCATGAAACAAAATTCCTATATGTCACTAAAATTATATATATATATAATTTCAATAAAGGTGCAATTAATTTACAAATTCATGAATTATTCATACATAAAAAAAATACAAAGGTTAATGATTAAATGGTGAGAAATCCATGTTCGCGAACAATTCAATAATATACAAAAACCCTGAATCTGTTTATGAATGAAAAGATCCTGTTTTATAAATTTCCGTTGCATTAGATCTTTTTATTTTACAAGCTTTCGTCTGTTCCTACAGACATCCTCAGGTATGAAATAGATTGTGTTCTTGTTTATACTCTCAGTAATAAGTGGACAAACGAAAACAAGGTTGTAATCTGAAAAATGCTATGAGAAATGTGTGTTATTGTTTTGGAATGTTTTACAACCTTGTTTTCACTTGATAAGACAGCAAAGGTGTTGAAACAAAATGGCTGTTATATACACCAATCCTATACTTGGGGTGTGTATGTGTGTGTGTATATATATATATATATATATATATATAGAGAGAGAGAGAGAGAGAGACATTCATTGACTAAGCAGTCAATACTTCTTTCGGTTGAAATTTATAAAATCTTTTTCTTAGAATAATTTTTCAGAAAAAACAGGTTTCTCAAGTCCAGTTTCCAGCATTGATGGGGATTTCCTTCCTAACCTTTTATTTGAAGTCATGTGGAATATTAGCATCTTGATTATGTCATTATTTTCTCTTTGAGTTACATATGGCTTATGGCCACATGATTACTGAAGTTAAGCAATGTTGAGTCTTGTCAGTACCTTGATGGGTGACTGCTTAGGAATACCAGGTGCTGTAAGCTTGGATGTGTGAGTGGCATAATGAATTATGGCTCGGAATTGTTAATCAGAGAGCAGAGTTCCAATTCCAGTTGAGTTCATTATATTCACTTATGTGCAAAATCCCTTGGGAAAGGTATGAATCTGCCTCTTCTCCCCAACTATGGGTTAATTAGTAAGACTGGTATCACTAAATCATTATCTCAAAAAAAAAAAAAATCTTACAATTTAAAAGTATTTTCTGGCTTTAAATAACCTGTAATGGGTTGATATGCCATAGAAAACAAGTCAACCAATTGAGTTAAATATAGTATCCATTTTAGTTGTTGCCTTATTTGTGATTCTGTAGCATCAGTTCACATTGTTCAAAGAGCGATTAATCTTTGCCAAGGTGTCATGTGTAACAGCTTATGGGATTGAGGCCACACAAAAAGAATGTGATTTTATTTATTTTTTAATGTTTTTATAATACTGATAAAATATGTGCACACATATCATATACACTTCAATATACCTTCTCCTGTGGTGAATGATATTTTATTTAATGTGGGCTGTTTATTTTGTATAATATCTTGTGTTTTGAGTCTTTTTTTTGCATTGTGTGTTGTAGAGTTTTTTGGCGTTATCTACTCATATTTATTTTATGTTGTGCTGCCTCGTTTACAAAAGTCATTAAACGTGATGTTGAGTTAGGCCCTTTCAAACATCTGACTTCCAAAAGAATGCAGGATGCAAACAAAGGAATTCTAACTACTGCATAGATATCACATTAGTTCTTGATAATGACTGCGAAAGTCGAAAGTACTTGAACAAAATATGAACTTCAGTCAGTTTATCCACAGCTTTGAGCATAATAATCAACACCTTATCTGAAAATTGGAAAAATACAATAAAAAGCAGACTGACCGTGTTGTTGTTTGTTTGTTTGTTTGTTTGTTTGTTTTTTTTTTTTGTTTTTTTAAATCAAACTTGTTTGGACGAATACTTGCTGCCTAAATATGCCACACACACATACGCACACACATGACATATGAGAGCGGGTGAATTTAGTAAGCAATTTTTAATTTCTACAAGTATAGTTAAATACCCACAAAAGTTCTGTTTATTATTTTTTTAATTTATTTTTTGGGTGTTCTGGATTTGTTTTTTTTTTTTTTTTTTTTTTTTTCAAGTTCATATTTGAAAATAAATTTTCCAATATCTGAGTACTTTCGGCTATCATTAGCCATTATCAAAGTCTTTAGGTAATTTTATTAATCATAATTTTGAAAAATATCGAGCGACTTTTTTAAAATTTTTATTTTTATTTTTTAGATAGGTCTTAAAATTGATGTCATTTTATTAACGTTGAACTTGTTTTTTTTATGCATAATGCTCCTAGTAGTTTTAGTCATTTGTTAGTTTTTGCTTTGTATAGCATCTTTCTGTTATTAGTTAGGATTTGTTTGATATTTTTTTTTTTTTTTTTTTTTCTATGAGTTGTTTGGTGATATGGGATTTAACTGATCAGTTATCATATAAATAGCATGTTAAACAGTGTGATAATGTAGTAGTTGTTAAACCAATATATGTGTTTGAATTATTATTTTTAGAGAAGCATTCTCCAAGTGGGTAAGCAAATTCATAGATGTTGGTTTATCAAAGCTTTGATTATTTTTGTTGCATCATTGATGTTGATCATGTCTGAGACTTTTAGTATAAATTAATCTTATGAGAGGGAAAGAGATTTGTTTCTATGTTGAATATATTTTCAATTGAAATTTATGCATATGCACACGGTGATATGCATCTCTAATAAATTAATTAGCTTTAGCGTTATTATAGATAAAAGTGCATTTTAATTATTTTATTTGTCCTCGTTTTCCCTCTGAGAAAATCATGAAACAAAATTAAAAAATTATAGCAGCTTCTTTATTTTATTTTTGACAGCCGTCCTCTCCTCTGCAAGAAAAACAAAATGAATTTATCATTTACCTTGTTATGTTTTTTTTTTTTTTTTTTTTTTTTTTTCTTATCTCTACTTAAATGGATCACTGTCTAGACAAGACACATGCTATTTAGTGATTATTGAATTTATGTGGATTATTGTGGGAAGTAAATTTATATTCATTACTAGTAAATGTCAATGGCAAGGATCCAGGATGCATGATTGTTAGCAATAGGAACAGCCCAACATGCAAACTACAAATTGGGGATACAAAAATCAAATGTGTAAAACAATTTAAATATTGGAGAAGTGTTTTAACAGAAAGTGTAACACTGAAGGTGCATTGTGATAGCAAAAGATGCCTTCCAAATGCTATGCAAAGTATTAACATGAAGATTTCATTAAAAACAAAGAAAAGAGTTCTGAACTGTTATGTAATATCAGTTCTCCTATATAGCGGTGAATGCTGAGCAATCTATTTACAGATGAAGAAGAGACTTGAAGTAGCAGATGTAGTTCTACACAAGGATGCTGAGAATACCATGGAGTGAACATGTGATCAGAGTTTTAGAGAAAATGAAAACAAAAAGGACACTTATACTTAACTTCAGAAAGAGATAGTTGAAATTTTTCGGGCACATAATTTTGAAAAAAGGCTTGAAAAATTTGATAATCACAGGATATTGAAGGCAAGAAGGATAGGGGAAAACTATACATAACCTACCTAGTGAGCTTGAGAAAATAGCAGAACAGTGTTTAGGAGAGATAACAAAATGACAAAATTTATTAAGAGTTATGAAGGATCAGGAAATTGTGGTGAGCCATGATCACTAACGTTCTGAAAGAACATGGCACATAGAAGAATAGTAAACAAATCTTATATATATATATATATATATCTATATATATATATATATGTTTTTTGATAACTGTGGGAAAGCAGTGGGTGAAATATTTTTTTTTCTCCAGCATGATGTCATAATTAATCCAAGTATAAAAATTTCATGTATTGGTTGTTTGTGTGTGTACATGTAACTTGGAGAAAACAAATGTGTATTTCTGTGTGAAAAAGTTGAATTCAGTGTAGGTAGTATATACACATATTCCCACACATATGGAATATGATACAAAGCTGTTTTGAATGTGGGTGTCCCCCACGTGTACATGGGAGCAGTGACAGAAATAGCTCAAACTCCCTTAGCACTTTCTTTTTGGAATACATTGACCCTGACCATCCCTCTTTTAGTGCAATTTGAGAGGTGCTAACTGGAAGGATGGTCCTCTGGAGCTGAGTTAAGAATTGAAGATCTAAGCTTGGAGCTTATCTTCATTTAAAAGGAATCATTATTGTTTGCCAAAGAAATTCTTCTTTTCATAAATAATTGCTACTCTTGAGACCTTAAATTTAACATCATAGGATAATATGCTATGTTTGTCTTTTTTTTTTTTTTTTTTTTTTTTTTTTTGTACAAGACCTGAAAGTAAATACCGCCTAACTTCCACAAACTACAACAGATATAAGCTTACATTGAGCAAATTTAGACATGTAAGACACTTTTTTTTGTTTTGTTTTTTTTTGACATGTGTCCATGTACCATAGTTGTAAACAAAAACAAAAAAAAACTCACTTTTTGAAATGCATTTCTGTTAGCATTGCTGAAGTACATTAACCAATGCCAACAGTTCTCACATTTGTAAATATTAAGCTACTATTAATGACTTTCAATGGGTGTAATTGTTTTCACATGGAGAAATTTAGCGATACACCTGCTTTATTTGCACTTTCATGTCAGATGCCATTTTGCCAGACAAATGGTCAGCTACTCTCTTTAACAATGCAAGAGAAATTTAAATCTTAGGTTATTAGTGGAAAGGTTAAACATCTATCATAAATCCACCTATGACATCATGGAGCAACATAATTACTTTTGAAATGACCCTTATAAGTAAAAATGTCTTTAAACTTTCTTGCTTACTTGGCAAGCAGTAGTAATGTAAACAGTTAAAACTGAGCAGCAGAACTTTGAGTAGTATAAAGGTGCTGCAGAAAAAATAATTTAAGAAGCTTTTTTTTTTTTTTTTTTTCTTTTTTTTTTTGAGCAAATAGTAAATAGTACAAACTTTTGTGTGAAGTGTTTTGATAAGTATTTCCCTGAACAGAACTGGAGTCTTGATATTAATAATAATGAACATAGATTTAATTTAGGAAAATTAATATTTACAGGTAAGACAATATTCAGCAAAAATGTCTTGCCTAATTCTGTTCAGACACTCAAATTTCTTTGTAAATCTGCTCTTGTTAAAATATTTCGGCTGATCTCTTCTTCAGCCCTCATCAAGTGTAAACCATGAAAAATAGAAAAAAAAAATTTATTTCTTCTAGAAATGACCTGGCAGTGCTGAAAAATAGATCAGCTGAAACATTAACAACATCACCATTACAACAAACAGAATTAAGCATCTGAACAGTGTTGAATATGTTGATGACTATTTTCAATTGTATAGACTATTCAATCGATAAGTGATTGTCGGTTACAAAAAGAATTGACTATATCGGAAGCAAGGACATCCTGCAAAGTGTTAACCAACAACCATCAATTAAGAACCTTTATGCATAACCACTACAAGAGCAAGCAACAACCACATATCAAGATTCATACTCAACTAATCAAAGGATGGCAAAATCAGATGCCCAAGAATGATCTATATAAAACATAATAAGAAACACAGCTGTGGAACTGTAGATGCTTGCCCTGGACAGAGATGAATGGAGAACTTTGGTCAAGCTGTATGACCCACATATTACTAATAAAAGTATAGATAATACATTGATAATCAATATCAACTGGAGATTATTTTTAAAGATAGAAACTGTCACACAGATTCAGTTTCCTAACCATTGAAAATACTTGTGGAGGTGCTGAGAAAGAAGAGAATGGTTGTTTTTGGAAGAAAGTTTCCTTTTTGGTTTGGAGAATTGATTCATTGTTGGTGTTAAAAGTTGTGTAAGCAATTTTACAATATTGAAGATGAAAGCAACTTAACATTTTAGAAAGAACCGGAAACCCAATCCTAAACAGGAAACAAGGAATAAACCTCTACTCCTGTTAAAAAGGCGAGGGTGGAGTGTGATATGTATTAGTTACTAATCCTTATGTATAAATATATAAATAGTACTACTTTGTTTTTAATATATGTTTTCTACATATAATTATAATTTGTACTTATTGAATGCTCACACCAGAAGTAATTGATGGCCTTCACTGGGATTAAATGGCTGCATTTCTCATCAATATTCTTTATTAATATTACTAATTTACTGATGCCCTCAAAAATGCTATATAGTGAATTAATATTGTATCAAAGGCTCAGTAGTATCTGTTATGAACCAATTACTGCAACACAAAATTTACAAACAAAAGATTAGCATCCTGGGTATGACGATAAACTACATCCGCATCCTGGGTATGACGATAAACTACGTCCAACAACAAGGCTTCAGATAATGTTTTCGGAAAAAAAATGTTGCCAGCTATACGTTTTTTGAAAGGAATAATGTCGGCTATATGTTTTTTGAAAGGAATAATGTTGCCAGCTATACATTTTTTGGAAACAATGTTGCCAGCTATGTGTTTTTGAAACAATATTGCCAGCTATATGTTTAATAGTACTGTATATTTAATATATATATATATATATATAACCTTAATTTGGCATTAAATGACCCACAGTGGTTGATATGCCATAAAACCCAACCAACAAAAGATTAAAAAATAAAAAACTTGTCAAAGGAGATGACTGATGTTTACCATGCTATAGTAGAAGAATTCTGTAACAAGTTCAAATACACCGATGAGGACAGACAATGAACAGTAATAAACAACAAATACCAATATGTAAAATTTTATAAGATTTAATTATAACAAGACGATACATAAAAACATTAATGCAATATAGTGTGTGGAAAGATATTAGCTATACATTTCCGTGTGCAATGATGTAGGTGTTATATATCTGATATGAATAATTAAAGCCCACTTAGCTTTAGTCATTCACCTGAAATAAAATAGTTTTCTCTTTCCTTTTTTCTCTCTCTCTTTCTTTCGTTTTATATTTCTCTTTTGTTATTTTTACTTTCAGTTCAGTTCGTTTCACCTGTGCAATGATATCTTATTCTTTCTTCACTGTTTTGAGTTTTGACCCCAAGAGTTGGTCATTTACTCTCTTCTTCACATATTCAGCAATGTAGAATTCATTGTTCTGATAGGCTAAAACTTACACAGTGCTGAATCTTTCTATGTCCAATTGAGTGGGTCACACATACCTCTCTTAGGTGATTATCATGCTTAGTAATTCACCTATGCATTTGATATATGCAGCATAGTGTGTTGAGTGGAGTTGAATTGAAACTTGTTTTCATTGTGCCATTTCCTTTGCTTGATGGTAACAAGTGAAAAGAGATGTTACTTGCTTAAGACTTGGATTCCAATTAGTTCCTTCCTTTACTTTCCTGCTCAATGTCTTGTACTTGATCACATGATTCTGCATGCATGTGAGAAGCTATTTTTAGATCTCGCTTGGACCTATTGCTAGGTCATCAGCATTTCTGACCTAATTGTTTTTGTAGTCAGCGACTACTATTACAGATTGAAAGAGAGAGGCTGAGTGGATATACTGTATTATAGTGAGTTGGAAAAAGATGGTTTGTTAAGTGTAATATGTGTGTGCTTAGGGGTTTTGGTTGTGTAATGATATAACATATTAAGTTTTCACATATGTACCTTTTTAAACATACTTTTATCGATTTTGTTGCATTCATGATGTTAATTTTATACACTGGCTTTATAAACATTTTCAAACTCCATGCCCCATTACTTTAACCCAAATAAAAGTTCATATTCCAAATACTTGTTTTTCTGTTGTAAGGTAGTCAAGCCCACTCAATCTTTTGAACCTTTATTTATGAATGCATATATGCATGTCTCTATTCATGTTTTTCTCTCTCTCTCATAAGTCTACCATCTGTTCTTTCTCTGAATATTGCTACCGCATCTGGTCTGCTGCTCCTGCTATATATTTAGTGATTCTTGATAAAATCCAAAAAATCTGCAATATTATTGGTCCTGACCTGGCATCTCAGCTTCAGTCACTTTCACACTGCTGTAATGTAGCTTTCCAGTGACTTTTCTATGAATACTTTCATGGTAATTGTTCTGATGAACTTTTCTCTGTGTTAAACTAGACTTTAAGAATTTAAGCACCATACTAGTTTGGAGGCAAGATCTCATCATTTTACAGTTGAAATGGTTAGAAGTAACTGTAAGTTCTATGTTTCTTCTCTCGCACTTCTCACTTGGGGCACTGTCTTCTAGCTTCTTGCTTCCCAGTCAACTTTGATTTTCAAAAATTTAAATGCAATGGGAATCATTATCTTCTGTCTTAATTCTTGTTCTTTTATTGTTCTCTCTCCTTAATAGTACTTTTTTCTCTTATTCTCTAACACTCAGTAATCCCTTGTGTCTTAGTGGCTTTATTGCCTTACTTTGGGTGAAAAAATATTACTTCAAATATTATTATTGTGGGCACTTTGTATTTTAAATAGATGGCCTATTTTTATTTGTTAAACTGTGTGTATTATGGCTATTGGTTTTGTATAGTCATTTGAGAAGTCTTAGTAAAGAAAATGTTCTCAGATCGATAGGACCTACATCATCCTTTGCAGGGGAAACCACCATTTGATCTGGTGTGCTTTATAATAACATTTAAAGTAATATATCTATCAGATTAAAAATAAATCCATTATTTCTTTATATAAAACTTGTAGATATATTTTGTATGAGATTCTTGGTGCTGTTCATCAGAAACATAGGACATAAAGCAACAGAACAAGATAGTGTATGTAAATATAATATATTTTTATTTTCTTTACAGTGATAAGTGAGTCCTTATAGTATGTAGCAAAATGTTCATTTATAAGGTGGATATTGGTAGCAGTCTGGAGAAATGGGTGGTAGTGGTGTTTATAAAGTCAGACCATGATAGATGTAGTAGTAATCTCAGATATAGATCAGTGTCATACTGTGTTTTTCAGGGCAAAAATATCATTAGTAGATGGCCTCTTAACTACTACATCACTTGTTATGCATGACTGATTTTTCTGCAGTAGCATTCTTTTGTTCTGTTTTCTCCTGCTGCCTGTTCTACATCTAGCTCAGGTGTCTGGTTTATATCCTTTTGATCAGGCTCGGAGATTCTGACATGGACAACTGCTGTGGGCAGTTATGTCTTGCTTCTCTGCAACTGGTGTACATAATTCTACAAACTGACGTCACTCACTGGCTGGCACATGATTCTCGTGAATTCATCTTACCCAAGGGGGATAATCACTCTTTGTATCCCTACAGCATATTTCACTAGCTGTTATAATCATCCAAAGAAGGCTGGAGAATTATTGTCTATATAACTTCAGTTCATTATTTTTTTCTTTTTTCTAAATGTTTTAACTTGTATATGATTGTATTGAACTGTTTTGTGTGGTCATTTCTATAGGTGGCTACTTTTTATCTCCTGCTTTATTTGCAGTTTCCCTGATGGCTTTAGCTTGTAAAATTGAGTTCTCATAAGGCATGTTTCCTCTTCTAGTTAAGGTGAAAATAATGTCTTTGGGATTTTAATGTACCAGTGTTGCACATATTTAAAATCTAAATCAGTTACTGCCTATAGATAAAAATGTTTCTTCAGGAATGTGAAAAATTGGGAAATTTCCTATTTTAAGACTTGAATTTCACAGGTGTTGAATTATTTGTGAATTATTTCACCTTTCATTGCAGATCGTCTCACAGTGTGGGGCACATAACAAAACATAAAGAAACTATATGTAATTAACTAGACATACATTAAAGAAAAAATTCGTAAGTTTAAAATTTTAGCATCCCTTCCCCTTCATGCCAATGTGTAGTTACATAATTATACATCACTTTAGTCCAATGAAGCCCTATATGCTGAAATGTATCACAAGAAACATTTTTTTCCACTTTGTCATTAATGTTTTTAAAAATGAATTTATTTAACTACTGTTCTCATCTTAGGAAAATTTCAAATGCATATTCACCATGATGAAATGATACACACACACACACACATTATTTTTATGCTCACAAAATAAAATTCTTGGAATACATTTTACTTTGAGATTCACATCTGGGGTCAAAATCTAATGGTGAAGTAAGCCAACTTGGTGATATCATCCACAGCAATGTCATGTATTTGATAATATTTAATTAATAAACCATGTCTATTGGTTTGCATATTTGCATGTTTATAATGAATATACATATGTACGTAAAAAACAGTAGAACTCCCAAAATCCAAACATAGCATAATTTAGACTTCCTCGAATTTGGACTCCTCTCCAAATCCAAACTTTTCTATAGACATAAATATGAAGCCTTTTCTTCCTCAAATCAGAACACTACTCTCAATACCAAACATCTTGGATGTTCTGTTTAGATGAGTTGTACTGTATATCCTTATTTTTGACTTCCTTTAGAGATTTTAATTGTTTTTGAAAGATAAATTTATAACTTTGATAAATAATAAAATTGTGACACATTTCAGCCTTTAGGGCTTCATTGGACTAAAGTGATGTTTATGTAACTACATAGCATGAATGGGAAGGGATGCTAAAATTTTAAACTTATAAAGAAGGTTTTTTTCTTTTCTCTCTCTCTCTTTTTTCTTTTTCTCTCTCTCTCACTTTTTTCTTTTTCTCTCTCTTTTTTCTTTTTCTCTCTCTTTTTTCTTTTTCTCTCTCTCTTTTCTTTTTCTCTCTCTCTTTTCTTTTTCTCTCTCTCTTTTCTTTTTCTCTCTCTTTTTTCTTTTTCTCTCTCTTTTTTCTTTTTCTCTCTCTTTTTTCTTTTTCTCTCTTTTTTCTTTTTCTCTCTTTTTTCTTTTTCTCTCTTTTTTCTTTTTCTCTCTTTTTTCTTTTTCTCTCTTTTTTCTCTTTTTCTCTCTTTTTTCTCTTTTTCTCTCTTTTTCTCTTTTTCTCTCTTTTTCTCTCTTTTTCTCTTTTTCCTTTTTCTTTTTCCTTTTTTCCTTTTTTCTTTTTTCCTTTTTCTTTTTTCCTTTTTCTTTTTTCTTTTCTTTTTTCTTTTCTTTTTTCTTTTCCTTTTTTCTTTTTCTTTTTTCTTTTCTTTTTTCTTTTCTTTTTTCTTTTCTTTTTTCTTTTCTTTTTTCTTTTCTTTTTTCTTTTCTTTTTTCTTTTCTTTTTTCTCCTCTCTCTTTCTTTTTTTTATGCATGCTTAGGTATATAGTCTAGCTAATTTCATATAGTTTGTTGATTTTAATAGTGACAAATATATTGACTGGCTATCAATTTCTGCCATGTACTTTGAGTAAGGGTTGAGATCTAATTGTTAAAATATAGAATGACAGTATTTTCAAAGAATATGCTTCAACTATGTTTGTATCTGCTCAAGCTTCTATTCCTTCATTGATTTTTAATAATATATTTTATTTGACTTATTTTGTTTATGACTTTACTTATTATATAAGATTAAGCTGAAAAGATTTGTGGAAGACTTCAGGTATTTATTTTCTTTTGATAAGGAAAAAAAACTTTGGAATGAGACTTATATTTGAGAAATATAGAAGGTAAAAAACCATGTCTATTGGTTTGCATATCTGTATGTTTATAATAAATATACATATGTACGTGTAAACAGTAGAACTCCCCAAATCCAAACATAGCATAATTTAGACTTCCTCGAATTTGGACTCCTCTCCAAATCCAAACTTTTGTATTGATACATAAACATCACTTTAGTCCAATGAAGTCTTTTCTTCCCCAAATCAGAACACTACTCTCAATACCAAACATCTTGGATGTTCTGTTTAGATGAGTTGTACTGTATTTTTGACTACCTTTACAGATTGTAATTGTTATTAAATGATTAATTTTTAACTTTTATAAATTGTTAAACATTTCATAAAGTGTCTTAGTTTTTCACAAATTACAATATTTGTTTAGCACAAAATTTTTCTTACTATTGGTTGTCGATTATTTTTTGTACATCTATGTATTCAATCTACTCTTTAAATAAGAACAAATCAATGTTACAAACTACCTTTTCGTATCCTAAACTCTAAAACTTAATAAAAATTTAAAGTTTGCCACAGCAGCCTTTTCTTCCTCAAATACGAACATCTGAGATCCAAGATGTTCTGTTTAGAGGAGTTGTACTGTATATACACATATTCACACACTTGTGTGTGTGTGATATATATGTAGATTTAATAAGCCAGTTAATAAAATTAGAGGAATAGAAAACCAACAAAACGATATTATTGGCAGTAAAATTGATGATATTTATTACATATTAGCCTTTTGACAAAATGGAAGCATGAAAGTCAAAAGGTCTAAATTTTTGGACATGCCTGTGTCCTTTTTTTTCAATAAGAAACAAAAGAAAACCCCCAAAGATGTGGGACTTGCTCTTCCAAGGAATATTGTCATTGGTTAGAAGGTTCCCTGTGAAAATTATACTCTCTGAGTAATCCTAATCCTTCAATTTTAATTGTTTTTATTATATATATATATATATATATATATATCCATCTGAATCCCTCTCACTCACCCCAGCTATATAGCAGGGCAGACTGTTTTCTAGCCAAGGTTGGCAACCAGTCGGAGGAGGACAACTCTGAATTTAAAAAACGTAACCATAGATTTAACTTCTCAGCAGTGGTCATTTTCATCTAATTAGTCGACAACCATCATGCATACCTGTGTGTGTAAAAATTTCTCTGTTAACCTCTAGAAAAAGACAATATGTATAAAGGTAAAAGACAATATGTTGGCTAATAATAGTTTTCCTATTGTCTTTTACCTTTATACATATATAAATATAATTTTGTTCCTCGTGATTGACACAACTGTCAGTTTTCAATCTGATGATTGCATTGTGCATGAAACGGAGTTGTGCTAATAGCAAGGAACAAAATGTATATTTATTATTAGTATAAAATTTTACTTCTGTTAATATATATTGAGCACCATTTTTTTTTTTTTTTTTTTTTTTTTTTTTTTACTACCACTAGCACTCACAGTGCACTACTTTGTGTGTGTGTGTGTGTGTGTGTATATATATATATATATATATAGCATGTGGCTGAGTGGTTGGAATGTTCACTTTCTGATCATGAGACCTTGGTTCGAATCTTATCATGGTCAATTTGTCAGGAACATGACTTCTTGACGTTATTGGTCTGAGGGAGTCTATCTCTTGGAAAGTGCCTGGCAACCATACCACAGGTTGATCCAAGCCTTGTGAGTGTAATTGGGTCCTTTGTGAGTCGTCGCTGGTTGTGCTAGCATGAAGTCACAAGTCATGCTAGCCTGTTGATCATGCTAGAAAATGCGCTCACTCTCTCGGAAACTAATGAAGGTTTGCACAGCATATTTGCAGTATAAACCACAGGTGGGCTCTATGGGTCTTGAACAAACACAAATGTGCCTGAGCATGCGTCTGCAGCAGGAATTGGCTAGCATCCTTGGATATGAGTGGCCAGCCATTATGCACATTTTAATTATGTGGATAGTTAATTAAAAATTAAATGACCATAAATGCATTTTCCTCTCTCTTATAAGGGAAATATTTATACTTATTTGTTGGCATATAATGCACCTAATTTACATGTGTATTTGGAGGAATAACACCAACTGTAACTTATCAAAGACTCGTTGCTGTCAATTTCAAAGTTTGGAGATTACTCCTTTGTCATATTACCTATACAGTGGATATATTTTAATATATGTATAAGTCTATCATAGGCTATGAAAATGTTACTGAATTATTTGTACTTATTTTAAATTTGTCATACTATAATATTATTTACTTAATTTTTTTTCCTTTTTTTCTATGTTTTATCCTTGCATTTATGTATAATATTTTAACTGGAAATATCTGATTGACCAATAATTTTTTTCTCAATTTGTTCCTTGTTTTCATGCTTTCTTCTCTAGCCAACTTGCTTTCTTTCACCTTGTAAATTAAAATGGTATTATTGTAGGCATGTAGTTAGAATGTTAGCATTCTAACCATGAGACTCCAGTTCAAATCCCATCATGTGTTGATTTGTTAGGTAGGTAATGTAAACCTATAAAGGTGATACCAGAATGTTGGGAAGTGCCTGAAAGCTATACCATTGGTTAATGCAAGTCTTGTAGGTGAAATTGGATAGATAAAAACTTCTGGAACCATTGATGGGTGTGTCAGCATGAAGCCACAATGGCCAAGGGTTTTTATGTACTGGTCTTGCTTAAATTGGTGATCATACCTTATGTGATCCCTCTCAGAAATTAAAACTAAAGTCTACTCAGCATAGTTGTATAAACAACAGGCTGACTCTGTGGGTATTGAACAAACACAATGTGCCTGAGTATGCTTGTGCAACAGGGATTAGTAAGCCGCCCTAGCAGTCAGGCATTTTTAGAAATGAGCAGCTAGTCATATTATTGAAAAGATTGTCTTTGTATGTTATGTTAAAGTTGTCGATTTTTTTTTTTTTTTTTTTTTTTTTTTTTTTTTTCTTTCCTTTTTACTATAATTACATGTTTCAAGCACAGTAGATGCTTACTCATAAAATATTTTTCTTGATAATTCCTCCTGAAATTGGTATGGAGTTTTGTCTTGAAATATGATAATGTGGCTTTTCATAAAGAATTTTAAAAAAATCAAATTCTGACAATAAGAGTAACAGTAGTTAAAAAACAATACTATTCCAGCATTCCTTCACTGCTACTTTTTTGCGATCATATAATACTGTTGCTGCTTAGTTATTATATATGTTACTAATACCTCATAAATAATGGACTACTCTGTTTTAATTGCATCAAAAGATGGAAAAGACCTATTAGAGATGCTGTTTGGTTCAGTGATAGAAAGAAATGGTAATACTCTGTGTTTAACATTTGCCTAAAGTGAATGGAAAAACTTATTAATTTTAAATCTTTTCATTTGTATCCCCTTACTTCTTTAAATAATAGCTAACTTCAGTATTTATGATTGTTATTGTAATATTTCATTAAAGTTGTTATGCTTAAATATTTAAGGGTGCAATAAGGGATTTTCCATGGGTATTTTGTAGTTGTAGAATTTGCAATGAGCTTATTTATTCATTAAATATTTATACAACATCAGAAAATGAAAATAAGAAAATGGCAAAATTTTCACAGGTACTGCTACTTAAATTTATTCTAAGAGATTAACAAGTCACTTTCACTCCAGTCATGTTATTTTTGATAATGTTAATATGCATTGAAATATTAATAACAAAATGCTATATTTTGTGTGCTCACCAAATCTTGATTACATAAAATTGTATTATTCTGTTATATCTTGATGGGAATTATTTTAAGTAATGATTTTTTTTTTTTTAAAGCATATATCAGAGAAAATAGAGGCACAGTGGAGAAATGGATATCAGCTCGGTTTGAGCAGAGTTCAAATTCCAGTTGAGTTAATTACGTTTACTTATATGCTAATAATAGGAAAGATATGAATCCATCTCCCTGCCCCACAGTAGGACAGATTAGGTCCTATAGCTTTGGTTGGAAGTAAAACTCTAAATTCAAACCAGCTTGGAGAGTTTTGGCGCTGTCAGGCTGTCTTAGCCAGGAAACATCATTGCTGCTATGGCTGCTCTAGATGTGGTGCACCCATGATTCTCAGGGTTTATAGGATTTATGATCAGAGAAAAACTAAAAAAATAGGTAACATGAAAAAACAAGGAAGAAAATGGTAAGAAAGAGGACACAAATGATAAAATATCGATTATATAGTAATTTTTTTTTTTTTTTTCCAAATATTTTGTTATTGTTTGAGAATTATTCAATTGCTTTTTGTTCATCCTGGTCACCAAAAGCAGATCAAATGTTTTGTGCTGGTTACTGTAAAAACATTTAAGTATATTTTTTATATTTTGATTTAAAGAAAAATGGATTAAAGTTTTATCAGATCTGAAATATGCAGACCCTGGCAGCTGATGACAAAATATGATATTCTGTGCTCAAAAATATACTCTTTGGATATCCTTCATTTTGATTCTCGCTCATAAAGACTTCATTTTGATTCTCGCTCATAAAGACTTCATTTTGATTCTTGCTCATAAAGACTTCATTTTGATTCTGGCTCATAAAGACCTAACATTTCTTTTTAAATAGTTATTTAAAAGAAATCTTGCAATTTATTTATTTTGCATGAACTAATAAGAACTTAATGTTGTCCTCATACTTTTGCCCTTTAATCTAACTTGATGAATTTCTGGGACAACCCTTGTAAATAATGTTACAATCCTAAATAAGAATTAAGTGAAAGTGGTAAAACCTACAGAAAAGTAGCACCACAAAGTTGTCTAGAGACAAAAAGACCTTATAATTTTTGTCAATTTATTAAAATTATTAAATAAAATTAAAAAAAAAAAATTTGATTCGTAAAATTTGGGTTTCTGAAATTACAAACTGCTCCCCACTTGTATAACTAAAAACAAAGGATGAAACAAAAAGACAAAATTTTTTTGTCCCTCCCCCACTTTTTTTTTATTATTTATCATCACTTAAATCTTGGTTCCTACAGTAGGTCAGTGGAGTATATTAAGACATTACCGACTTTATCCTATGATGTCTGTTGGATGAGTTATGAAAGGTAAACATAGTAACAAATTAAAATGGCAATTGACAAATCTGATTGTTAGAAAGAAAAAAATTCCATTTCAAAATTGCTATTTCTGTTTCCGTTTTCATGGAAAATAAGCCTCTCTTTTTTGTTTACATAAAAAGTGCTCAATTTTTAATTTTTGTATGTGTTCAACATTTTTTTCTCTGATCTTTTGACCTGTTTTTAAGATCTTTACATGCTAGATATTTTACATATTATGGCAACTTTTAACCAGATTAATAAAGGTACAAGAAGAGGATACTGAGTGAAGTTTTCAAACAGAACCACTTCTCCAAATCAGTATTCTGAGGTTTCATGAAGATAGTGATTTGGGGGAAGTGGGTAGGACTGACAAATTTTCAGCCACCTCACACATAGAATGTTATTCTTTCATTTACCTGAAAGAATTGTTTTCAAAATAACTTTCATTTTCTCCGGTGGTACAATTCTGTCAGTTGTTTATTTAGTAAATTGCTTCTCTTTGGTCTTTCAGCTCTACTTACATTTTTATGATACTTTGATGTCGTTTATTTATGACTCAAACAGGAAATACATAAAAAAAGAACTTGATTAAAGAGAATAAATGTGTGCAAAATTTCCACCTCCTTAAATGAAAAATTCTGGAAATTCTTGCACACACCTGAAAATTTTGGGTGGGTGGTGTTCATTTTTATTTATTTACTTTTTTTTTAAATTATTTAAAAAAAAAATTTTTTATTATGAAATTTCAAGATCACCCCATTTATTAATTACAATTACGCACTTGACTTTTTTTAAATGATTTTCTGGCTCTCACTTTATCAAGACCCCCCCTTCTTTTTACTTACTAATGACACATAGTAATAATAATGGAATCCGGATTAGAATTAGTCATCTTTAATCTCACATATAAATTTCAAAGTTTGTGTCGTTTGAAACTGAAAATTAATTAAATATAAGTTGGTTATCTTTTTCATATATATGGCTGTATGATCACTGAAGTTGAGTCAAGCCTGGTCAGTACTTAGATGGGTGAGTACTTGGTAATACCAGGTGTAATGGGTAATTATCTGGAATTGTTAATTGCTGGGTTTGTTATATTCAATTACATGCAAATTCCCTTGAGAAAGTATGAATACCCCTTCTCCCCCAGCTATGGGTTAATTAGTAAAATTTGTAAGTCATTATCTCAAAAAAAATTCTTACAAAAATATTTTCTGGCTTTAAATAGAAAATGAATCCATCAATTTTCATGTATATGTATGTATGAATGTAAACGTTACATAAAATTTTATTGAATAAATGCAGGTTTATCATTGTATTTATCTGCATACCCACTTGTACAGAATATGGCACAAGGCCAAATTTAAAATGCGAGTCTCTAGTATACATGGGACTAGGAACAAAAATTGTTCATTCCCTTTCATCATTTCCACATTCAAGATACCTCTGATGCCAGGAATTAACCTTATCCTATGGGGAAAGGTACTGCGTGGTGTTATGACTCTAATAATAATTGTAAACCCACATAAAAATGCTATGGAATTTATCCACATGCCTTCTTGAATGGAATATGGCACAGAGATGAATTTAAAGTGTATGTAGGACCAGAGGCCAAAAATAGTCCAATCCCCTGGGTATTTCCCCACTATGGTTTTGCCCTCTCTGATAGAGAGATACTACTTGAGGTGACTGCTCCATCATGCTGAAGAGATGAAGTCCTAACTTTCTCAAGGGTATTTGCAATTTCTCTTTCTAAACCCTTATTTATTACACCACCTGCACATCCAAAGGATGAGTAATGTCTGGGAGAACAGCCCTCTGGGGCTAAAGCTTATATTAATTTTTAACATTTGTTTCTGAAAGTATATTTTTCATATCTTACCCAGCTTTTCTTGCTTGATTAATTTGCATATTCAGACTTAAAAATCAAATTTTTAAATATAACTGGTTTCGGCTTAATTTATGATCTGGTTTCATCAGTCAAGGCAGGACAGTGAGGATTGGATAGTTCCAGTCCAGATATGACAGCAAGACTCAATTTAGTCTTCTGTGATCTTTATAAACAAGTGACTACTTTATTGGTGACTTTTATTTTGCTACTCTGAAAGTGGTAACCATTTTAGAATTTAGATCACAGTTTGATAGTAAAGGGGAATAAGTAATATTGATATTTTTTTAACAGTATATTTTTAAAATGTAAAAATTATGAATTATAACATGCTATATATGAAATAAACAATTACCAGATGAAACTATTAAGTGCTTTGTGACAATTTTGCTAATAGCATTTAAATCTTTCAAAGAAATGTTGGTATTACAGTGCAAAGGAAAGTGACTTGGCTTGTGTAATGCCAGGTGGCATTGCTTGTTTAAAATATAAAACAGTAATATTATTTTAAATATTTTAGTTGAAACATTGTTAACTATTATGAATTTTTAACTAAAGAGGGAAACCTTTCCTCATAATGTATGAGTTGGTGAGTGGGGGGCTGGCTTGTCTTTTAATAGTCCATTAATATAAGTATATCTTCAGAGTGAGAAAAGTGGAGAGTAAAGAATGCAGATGAAAATATTAACGGCTGACACTATCACCAGAAGAATCTGCACAAATATTTATATAGCTTTTTTTTCTTGAGTATACTGGGTGTATTTTGTGGATGAGACTGGACTATTGTCTATATGTTATAGGGGATGGTAAGAACTCTCATTGCAGATAGATTGTGTTCTGTATATCATGAGGCCAATGTACTGATGATAAGGTGTGGCGAAATACTTGTATATCAATGACATAGGTATCTTGAACATAAAACCATCCTCTACCAAATCTTCCAAGAAATAGGACTTAAGATCAACCTTTTCAAAACAGAAACTATAATCTCAAGTTTGAATAAAAGCAGTGACTGTATATATCTTGAATCCTTCATAAAAATTCAGTTGTGGAAATAGTAAATTCTAAACATTTCAAATACCTCAGTGTATGGATCACTTATAACAAATTTAGTATAGAAGAAAAGGAAATTGATCATAGAATAGGCAAGTGGTTCCTAAACTATTTTTTTCCTCTGGGCTGCATTTTCAGAATGACAATTTGCTTATGCCTCACCAAATTTTGCTTGATAAACAGTACATTTAAAAAAAAAAACTGAGGGTTAAAGGGAGATAACTGCAGATTTGAAGTCTGAACATTATCATTGATAACTCTCTCCTCCAATTTGCAGACATTAGTTTCTATATTCTTAATACTTGATATAATGCAGAACTATCACTGATAAAATTGGTCATTAATTATAACTATTTATACTGAGACGACTCATGCAAGCAATTACAAGTAATCCATAATATTTTAAAATCATATTTACTTTTGGCATATGAATTTTTTAAAACTATTTCTAAATCTTTGATTGTCTTTCAATCATTCCCCCTCACCTGCTATCCTCTTCTGCTGCACCTATGAGGTGTGCCACACCATTTAGGAACTACTGGAATAAGCTGTGCCAACACTGCAAATTTAAAAAAAAAAAATAATCACTTGCTACAAAACCAAAACATTAACCTGAAAATTTAAAGTCCTGTTCTTAAATAGCCTTGTCACGTTGAGACTTTCATATGGATGTCATGTAAGGCACCAAATTTGTTTAGAAATATCTAAACTGTCAGATGTATTCAACCACTTTCTAAGATCAATGGTTAAAAATGGATTTGAGCGAATAAAACCAGCTGGTCTTAGTGAAGATCATCCTTGTGGACTGACACTATAGAATCACAAATAAAGAACTGTACCGAATAGCAGAAACCATATTCACTTGAGGATTTTCAATAGCAGCAACAAATGACATGTAATTCGAAAAATAATAATTACTTATAATGTTCCAAACTACTTCAAATAAGTGTTTAGGCAATAATGTTGAAAGTAAGGAATGTAACTCAATGCATAAACCATTACACCTGCGTTTCTCCACCTCATTGTTTTCCGCTGTCCTGGGTTTGGCAAGAAGTCACCAGCTTTATATGGAAAAAGAATGTAAACATTAACTGGTCCTGCAAAGTACTAAAAATTTCAAGAAAAATAAACTGAGATATCCTATGAAATATAAAAGCATAAAAATATTCATAAAGTATATTCCGACAAGGTTCTTAACACTGAAAGAACTAAAAAGTCATTAGGCATATTTTAAATGTAAATGAACTTAAATTGAATGGTTTGTGGCAACGCAATGAAGAAAAGGTCAAGGTCATGAAGACATATAACATTTGCCCTTGGTCATGTAGATGGAGTAGCGAAGAGCTATGATATGCTTGACTAACCTATTGTTTTTGGGGGCACATGAGTCTTTGAATGAGTGCAAATGGTAACAAAACAGTTTAGTAGTCAGTGATCATTGACATGTTTAGGTGGACCAGCAGACACACCCCACGCTATTATGAAGCTACTATCAGCCTGTACACTACCTTGTTAACAACAGATCTGTTGGTCCCAATCCTGATAAAGAATGATTGTAAAACACTTTCCCCTCCCCAATTTCTAGGCAGAAGCACACAAATGCATGCTGGGATTTCTTCCTAGCCAATAAAATAGGCCGGTTCTCGGTTTTGTCTGACTCTGTCCTAGTCTATTTGATACAATTCTTTGATTATGATTCTATAGTGTCAGTCCACAAGGATAGTTTTCACCAAGACCAGCAGGCTTTACTTGCTCAAAGCCATTTTTAACCATTGATCTTAGAAAGTGGTTGAATACATTTGACAGTTTAGATATTTCTAAATGATTTTGGTGCCTTGCACAACATCCATATGAAAGTCTCAACGTGACAAGGCTATTTAAGAGGATAGCAGGTGAGGGGGAATGATTCAAAGACAATCAAGGATTTAGAAATAGTTTCAAAAAAATCATATGCCAAAAGTAAATATGATTTCAAAATTTTAAATATTATTATAATTTTATAATATCATGAATGAGTCTCAGTATAAATAGTTATAAAAAATTACTTACTAATTTTATCATTGTCATATTTTTGCATTGCAGTCTTGAGGTCAAAATGAGACATTCCCTTATCCAAATTTGCTCTTGTATATCAACCTCCATTCTTAGTTTTTGGGCTTTTTACATTTTTACTGTTAATTTGACATGCATATATTGTTTGTTTTATTTTATATTATCCTTGTCCTGTTTTGTTCTTTTCTTGTCATTGTGTATTGCAAACGTTGTCAAGTCTGTTGGTCAGTTCTGCCATTTATTTACATTTAATCACAGCTACTCTATAAGATCCATGGTTTCATGTGATCTGCTATACCCAAACCTACTATCAACATGAAACAATTAGAACCACAAATCCAGCCCATACCATATATTCATGGTCCAGTTAGTGACATCACAAGCCCATGTTAGGCAGTGTCTAGTATTGGGATGTTAATAGGGTTAACCTTCTGTTCCTGTGAACCATGGAAGCTAAAGAAGGTTGATGTGACCTTTTGGATATTTCTACTATCTCCTGATTGGTTGTGATTTGACCCAATGTTGCTTGTCTGTTACTGAAGACCATTCTTGCTAGATGCCTCTCATCATGATTACTAAGAACCCATGGTCAGCCACTACACTGTTCATAATGGGTGATGTTGACTTCCATGCATCCCCAGTCCTCACATAATTCTGTAGATCAAAGGATGTCAAATATTTTTTTTATTAAATGCTCTCTATAGTACAAGGTACAAGATCTACTCAAAGTAGTGGGTGAATCATTGAGGTGTATGGTATAAAAATAATAGGAAGTAAGTACAGATTATCAGGATATGTAGGATAGATAACAGTTGAACCTAGACTTTGATAGCATCAGAGGTTAAGATTGTAGACTGTTCTGCAAAGTAGCTGTTCTCAGGAAAAAGCTGTCTGAGTGGAATTTCCTTCTTACCTATAGAATACAAAACAAATGGGAATGATTTCAGTGTACATGGCATGGGGTCTCCTAGCGGTAAAGATCTGAACTAAGGGAATTAATGTAGCTTGTCTGAACATTTGCCATTGAAATAGTGATAGTAGCAAGAGGTTCACAACATTTCATCTATCAAGACAGGACAGTGAAGATTGGGCAGTTCCAGCTTAGATATTACAGCAATACTGAATTTTTGTTCTGTTATGATGTTTTGTTCTAAAATATGGCAAGGGTGGGTTGGGGTGGCGGAACATCTAACCAATTGCTCTCCCAAGAATTATAGGGTAACAGGCAGAGAAGGGAAAAAGACAGAAGGAAACAAAAAGAATGCTGTCTCAGAAACCACGGCACAGATAGATGCGCACAACTTTAGGAATAAAATGCTCAAGGGAATGACTTCCTAAGACATCACGTCTTGCTAACTGCCCACTGCTGGTTTTCCCATCAATTTTATTGACAGTTGACAGAAACCTGAATTTGGAGAAGTTGCAGAGAGGCCTGCATCTGCATAGGCCAAGCTGTTCTGCTGTTAATTGGGGAAAATCTGGTTATGACAGACATGTCTGCACATGATTCCAGGCCAGAAGGTTTCTTGACAAGGAAATAAGAGTGAGTAGACTCTGTGGTTGTGGCATGGTAGATCCTTGCTGTAAGAGTCTGGAATGGTGAAACTAAGGATTTTTATTTAGAACATTCTATTTAGGGTTTCAGATCCAAGTATAATTTTGAAATTATATTTCCATATTTGTAGTTATGCTGTTTTTAGTATATTAAATAAGTTATTCAGTTGTTACTTAATTTGGAAATATGCCTTGGAAAATGAGACACTCACAGGACATGTTGAAGAGGAGGGACAGAGGAATGCAATGAATAACCGACCTAGTAAGCTTATGTAACTGGTTTGATGAATAGGAAGTAGGAGGAATAACAAAATACAAGTTTTACTAAGAACTACTAAAGACAGGAAGTTGTGGAAAACCATGATTGCCCATGTCCATAGAAGAAAAAGAATTGGAATTCAATGTTGATGTGATATCTTTTCATTCAGTAACTGAATTGTTCCCAAAGTTATTGTTATTGGTTAATTTACTTGTTATTGATATTATGATGAATTCATTATTATTACAATGTATTCAGTATAGAATAGAAAGCTATAGGGTTGATGATGTTGATACAAAAGATTTGTATGTGGAGTTGGTTTGTTTTGAGGGCAAATAAAAAATTAAAAAAAATAAATAATAATTTGCAAAAAATTTAGTCGTGGAAGAAACAAACAAATAAAACCTTCAAGATTTGCATCCATCTTGCAAATAACAGAGCGGTTTTGGCAAAGAATTGGTTTATTATGCCTGTACAGGCCAAGGTGGTCTAATCTGACATCTAGGATTCCCGGGAAGATTGGATTATCATAGATCATGGGATTAGATTGTGAAATAATTACTCAACAAAACACTTCTGATCTACTCATTATGTATTAGCCATGTGCTTTAAGTACGATTGATTGTTTGAGAGAAATACAGCTAAATAGAAAATGTGAGTAAAATCTTTTGATTAAATTAAGACCTATTTGATTTGTATCATTTTGTATACACGCATAAGCACACACACACACACACACACACACACACACACACACACACACACACACACACTGAAGGTGCGATGGGTAAATTGTCGTCTAAATTATGCAAAAATGAAAATAATACATCTCTTTTTAACAGATATATTTAAAAAAATTACACAAATACTAAAGAATAAATTAATTCAGTGAAATCATCATTGGCTTCAACCATTGTTTCCTGCAACTCATCTGGATGGTTTCCTTGTTTAAGTTGGTGAATGCTGCTATAATCCTTGCATTCAGTTCATCTTCAAAGAGTTTTGTTGGTGTTTTGCTCAACTGTGCTCCACATAATAATCAAAGGGGTTGCAGTCTGGTGAGTTAGGTGGCCAGATGCAAGGGGTGATGTGGTCATAGAAATTGTTTGACAGCCTTGACTGAGTGCTCCTGCTTGTGTGGCATGGTGCAGTCCTGTTGCTAGATATAGGGTCTTCCAGCAGCTACATTCTTGGCCCAGGGCAGCACTACCTCCTCAAGACACTTGATATAGGCCTCCATGTTGAGTCTAAGGCCCTGTGGGAAGATGAATGTAGACATAACGTTGTCATCACTAGTGATAACTCCAACACCTTTGTAATCACCATTAGACTCATCCAACTCTTTCCGAATCCTCTGCACTGACACCCAAAATGAAATGTTTGTATTGAAGCTCCTGGCATGAATACCAAGCTGTATAGCATGCTGTTTCTGAAATTTCTGGTGGAGTGAATTACGTCACGGTGCTCTTTTTCTTACAGATGGTACCCAACTGGCCCTACCATACTATGCAGTCGAAAAAAAAATATATAAAAAAACAAACAACACATGCACAAAGTTAAAAATCTGAAATGGCGAAAATTTACACGTCACACATTGTGTGTGTGTGTGTGTGTGTGTGTGTACACACACGCACATATATATATGTAAAAATTTATAATTTCTGAAACTGAAAATCTGCTTGAAAATTGAAACTTCATTTATTACAAATTTTTATTAAAAACTGATTGTTGCAATTTGTACTCTAGTAGTTCTGTTAAAACGTTCTTGAAATGGTCAATTAAAGTTAATATAAACTTTAGAAATAGTAATAAGCATTAAACTCTTGTTTTATTTCCCCTTGTCTACATTTGTTAGATTGGGGTGGGGGTCATTTTAATAGATTTCCTTTCTCCATGTAAGGTTTTAAATAATGTTTCTTTTGCCTTTTCTTATAATTTGTATTTTCTGTTGCATTTTGATGGCCTTAATTTGTTGCTGACTTCAATTTTTGTTACTCTTTCCTTTTCACTTTCTATATTGACATCTGTTTAATGCTTTTTTTTTTTTTTTGCTCTCTTATCCTCTGTCTGACAGCTTTTTTCACTCTCTGACATTTTTTTTTTTTTTTTTTCACTCACTGTTTTTTTTTTCCACTCACTCGCTCTTTTTTTTTTTTTTTTTTTTTTTTTTTCCACTCTCTTTTTTTTTCACTGACTCTCTTTTTTTTTTTTTTTTTTCACTGACTTTTTTTTTTTTTTTTTTTTCACTGACTTTTTTTTTTTTTTTTTCACTGACTCTTTTTTTTTTTTTTCACTGACTCTTTTTTTTTTTTTTCACTGACTCTTTTTTTTTTTTTTCACTGACTCTTTTTTTTTTTTTTCACTGACTCTTTTTTTTTTTTTTCACTGACTCTTTTTTTTTTTTTTTTTTTTTTTTTTTTTCCACTCACTCTTTTTTTTTCACTCACTCTTTTTTTTTCACTCACTCTCTTTTTTCACTCGCTCTCTTTTTCACTCGCTCTGTCTTTTTTTTCACTCTTGTTTGTTTTTTTTTTTTTTTTTTTTTTCACTCTTTCTCTCTTTTTGTTTGTTTCACTCTTTTTTTTTTTTTTCTCTGCTTCTTTCTAACTTTTTCACTTTTTGTCTGTTTGACTTTTTTCTTTTTTTTTTTTTTTAACTCTCTCTCTCTCTCTCTCTCTCTCTGAAAGGTATTTCACTCTCACTTTCTTTCTATTGCAGTTTTTTTTTTCCACTCTCAGTTTTTTGCTCTCTCTTCCTTTATGCATTCTCTCTCTATCCTCTTCATTCCTTTTCTCTTTTCCCTACACTCTCTCTCTCTCCTCCATCTGTTTCTCTCTTCATTTTCTTTTTGTTGCAACACTCTCCTTCTGATGATTATTTAATTAACTAATGTCTTTTCTAATACCAGTTGCTTTTAAGCTTCTCATCTTCCCTTGATTTTCACATGCATTCCACACAAATGTATTACTTCTAATTGTAGTTCCTATTCTTTTTATATTTTCACATTTCTTCTCTCTTCATCAATAATGGTTAATTTGGATGATAACCAGCACACCTTCTCGACCAGCTTAATAGAAATTTTAAAATAATAATTTTTCTAAATTTGATAGCTTTACTATAATTTCAAATGTACTCAAAAGTGCACTGAAAATGATTTTTTTTTGGTTTTAATTACAGTCTGCTTTTTGAACTGCATTCTATTTTAGTAGGACTTTAGCACCAGTAAAACTATTTTTCTCTCCCTGAGTGCATTCATATATATATATATATATATATAACCTAAAATTTTACTTTGACTTTTTTATTATTATTTTTCAGTAATGTAACATCAGGACTATTTATAAAGATGTCTTTTTGTTTTATTAAACAAAAAGGTAAAGGGTTATATTTTGAATAAATCATATTTTATGGAGATGTGTGGATGCCTGAATGATTACTATCATAGAAAATGGAATTGAAAAGATGATTTTCAAATACCAAACAAGACTGTTCACTTTGAACTCATGCCATTGGGAAAGGCATAAACCCATCTCTTAAACTATGGGTAACTATTAGGACTGACTGGGTTTTCTAGCCTTGAAAGTTGGTTTACTGTGTTGTGCCAGAATGTTTTTCTTGTCAAAATTCATCTTGCGCATTTACAAATCTATCATTAATCCATGCGTTGAATACTGTTGCCATATCTGGTCTGGTGCTCCTGCTGTACATCTCATGATTCGTTACAAAATCCAAAATTGATTCAGAACAGCATCTTGACTTCTGTCCCTTTCTTAATGATGTGACATGGCTTCTATAAATATTCTCATGGAAATTGCTCTGATGTGCTTTTTTCCTCTGGTACCCCAGTTACATGAATTCAAGTGTGCTACTTGATTGGCAGTTAGGTCTTACTGTTGAACTAGCTAGATGTGATCACCACTTTCTTTTCTTAAATTTCCCACTTGTGGACCCAACTTCCATTTCTTGTTCCCTGATAACTACAGTCTTAAAAAATTTAAATGCAACATGAATTGCCATCTTTTGTCTCCTTGAACCCTGTTCCTTTTTTCTCCTTTCCTCAATCTTCCCCATTCTCATCCTCTTTTGCTTTCGCCCCCTCTCGTTGTCTTTTGCTTTTGCTCCCTGTAACTCCCTGCATTCTCGTGGCATTATCACTTTGCTTGGGGTGAAATGATTTAAAAAAAAAAAAAAAAAAATTGATAAGTTAGATAGTCAAATAGAATAAATAACTCTGAATTTAAACTTTTGAGGAGGCAACAGGCTCAATTGATTGTTTTTATAGAGTTTCTCAACCTTTTGTGAGTTATTTAAACCAAAGCTGAAACATATTTTGGAATAATCCATTTTTTTTTTTTTTTTAATGAGTATTGCATTAATAATTTTTGGGAATAACTGATTTTTCCAGATACAGTTCATACTACTTAACCCATAGCTGAGGAGGAGATGGATTCATACTATTCTCAAGTGTATTTATATGTAAGTGAATGTAATGAGCTTGGCTCTGATTCCTCATTCTGAGATGTTATCCATTACACCACCCACACATTTGGAGGCAATACAGAACCATTCCACTGTCTTTGCCAAGAACAATCCTGTTAATACACAGCTTCGTAAAATTAAAGAAAAGGAATCTGTGGAAAGGCATGACAGTCTACATCTTGAAGGGGCTTGGCATTAAAATATTTTTATAGAAGAACTCCAACTGACACACACACACAAGCTTCCCCTTACATTAACACACATATATGCTGACTTCCTCTTATGTGCAAGCCAACATGAGAAAACTATTTGAAAATACTGAAACTGTCAACATCATGTTGTACCTTAAAGAAATAGGTTCATACCAAAACATAACACCTACAACAGATCAGCTACATACTCAATCAGTTAAGTGCCATACCTGATACATACTTGGGTGATCATGTCTCTTTCGAGTCATGACTGATGAGGCAGAAGATTTTCCCACAGTTAATTGCCATTTCTTTCTTTGATGAACTGGTTGCTTACCAAGGTTATAGAACCCAGTCTGTCCTGATATTGAACCCATAGCTACAAGACAATGGCAAAAGATGCATTCCAAAAGCTAAGCAGAGCATTAAGCAACAGAAAAATTTTGTTGGAAACGAAGAAAAAAGTACTGAACTGTTATATATCTGTCCTCCTGTATGGCAGCAAATGTTGGACAATCTCTTCAAAGAAGAAACTTGAAGCAACAGAAATGTGGTTTTACAGAAAGATGCTGAGTTCACCATGGGTCAGACATGTGAGCAATGACAAGGTTTTGGAGAGAATGGGAACAAAAAGGAAACTTATACTTAACATCAGGAAGAGGCAGTTAAAATTTGGGGGGCATGTAATGATGAAGGAGGGCTTGAAAAAAAAAGACAGAGGAAAGCTGTACGCTACATACTAGATGAGTTTGAGCAAATGGATGGGAGAAATAAGAAAAAGACAAAAATTATTAAGAGCCACAATGGACAAGGCCATGATTGCCTATATATCCTGAAGGGGCATGCCATATGAAAGAAGGTTGGGTTGATAACTTTTTAACTTCTTATAGCATCAGTTTTAATAGTATCTTCTGATGAAAAATTGTATTAATAGTAATTTGTATCAGCTGCATAAATTCCATGGTGTATCTTAGCAAAGTAAAAGTTGAATTTAATAGTATACTCCTAATAAATATGAAATTATTCACTAAAACTAATATATATATATATATATATCTCCTGAAAAGAAATTAATTCGGCAGAGCACTGTCGGGAGAAAGTGTGAATTTATAATCATTGACTATTACTGCTAATAATACAAGACTCTTCGAACTGATTGAGTTCTCTAGGTCACTGGCATGTTTATGAAAAAATAAATATGCAAAAATTTGCCTTTCTCTCTGCCGGGTGCCAATAGCCTAGGGGTTAGAATCTCTGACTGTGCCAAATCAGTCAGGTTTCGGTCCTGGTTTGAAGCAATTGAATGTCTAGCAAGCTGATGAGCTGTTATACAGCAAAACAGTCTGTCTGTGGATGACGAAATATCTATATTCAGTTGTATACCAGTTTGTCTGATGATCACAAAACCATGAAACCCAGGGTCACAAACTGGTATATTTTTTTAAAATTTCATCTATTTATGCTTATTTGTTTTTGATTGTGTTTAGTGGTGGGAGGGGGAAATCCTCCTCTGTGTCCATTTTGAGATGATACTCTCACACACACACACACACAGACATATGTACATACAGGTGTACACGTTATAGTTCACACACACCCAACCAATCAAACAACCACCCATATAAACAATCCAAGATTAGGTGCAGATACACATCCATGCATTCAAGCATACATACATATGCAATTATAATCCTATTTCTGTATGACTTTATTTAGCAAAGAGCATTTGTGTGAAAGTAAATGCAGTAGATTAACTAGGAATTTTAACTCTGCTTGTTGATTCCAATTGCTATGCTGATACTCATTACATTAACTGCACATCTTAATTGTTAAACTAATTATTAGGTTGGTGCAAAAATAATTTCGTTTTCTAACATATGTTACTATGTGAGAAAACGAAATTATTTTTGCACCGACCTAATATAATGAGAGCAAACTTTGCTGAATTAGGTGAGAAGAAACTTCTAGATTCCCTGACACATTTATTTCATCTGGTACTTGAATCAAGAACTAAGATGTTTAAATCAACAGTTGAGTAGCAGAGATGAAAATCAAATCTATAAGTTACATGGGTATAATTTTTTGTTTTTAAGAGGATGATAATTAATTCTGTTTATAAGAGGAAGTAGTTTATAAAATGGGAACCTGTATTTTCAAATATTAAATTTCTGACTTAATTAATTTAGTTAGATGTACAATAGGATTTATCAGTGGGAAATAATGACCCCCCCCCCCCCGCAGAAGGAGGATTTTTGTTTAGTTAAAGTCTAAGTTTTAGTACTGAGCAGTCTGTTTTGTTATACCTGAGTGGCTCAAACTACTTTCAAATTACTTTTGGCAGTAAATCTTCAGGTGTCTGTTCTAAAAGTTATTCCCATTATTGGTTTTATTTCTGTTTTAGCATTTTTTATTGGTATTAGGTTTGTACAGAAATTTCCAGTAAAGAAATTTATTTTTAACTGTGTATTTAATGTATACTTTTCAATATAGAGTGCTAAGGAGTTTTGCTTACATCTAAAAAAGACAAAAAATAATGATAAAAGAAGAAATATAATAAAAAATAATGATAATAAAATAATAAATAATGATAAAATATACTAAAGTAATGATAAAATAAATATAATGATATTATATATTAAAAAATATAAAATGTTGATAAAATAATAAATATAATAAATATAATAATGATAAAATATATTAAAATAGTGATAAAATAATAAATATAATATGTTAAAATAATATTGACAATATAATAATAAAATATTAAAATAGTGATGATAAAATATGATAAAATGTATTAAAATAATATTGATAAAATAATAAATTTAATGATAAATAATGATGATAAAATAATAAAAATAATGATATAATAATAAATGTGGACTGTACAAGAGGGTGCTGAAAAGTCATCAGCTTTATCAAGATGTTCTAAAAAACAAAAAAAAAAACAAAACAAACCATAACACTGAAATTTGGTTAGATTTTGAAAAGTAGCTTGGATTGTGAACTTTTCTTCAACAGCTTCTTACACTCTTGAGTAAGGCCAGAGAATGGATCATTTAAAACATTATGGAAACAGCAAAGCCAAAAAGAATGCGATGAATACTCTGAATAACTCTTCTCAAAATTAGTTATATTAAAAATAGAAATAGTAACTCCAAGTGAGATACTTGTAGAAAGTCAGTATATGATTACCAAAAAGTACAGTGAATTAATGTTTGAGAAGGAGGGAAAGATGTTTTCAAAAGGAGTTGATGGGTGGTGGGGGAGGAGGAAGAGATGGGAGGAATGCAAAGGAAGTATGAAAGATAAGTATACATCTCCAGATCAATGATTTCTTGCCCTATGTTTTGGATTAAAACTTACCAGTTTGAATCCTAAGTAATTCCTGTTTTGAGGGACCATTTGTTATGATGAATGTGTCAGTTCCTTAAGTAACGATGGGTAAAAAAAAATAATGGGTTATGTACAAGGCAAAATATCAACAATTGGCTGCAAAAGCTAAGCTTGATGGAAGAAAAGTAATTTTTTTGTGTAGGGTAAGGTCATCAGTGTTTCATTCATTTAGAGCTCTTAAAACTCAATGAAACAGTAAATGTACATCTGTATATCTAGCAGCAGTTTGGTTAAAAAGTTCCCTGCACCAAAAGGAAAAAAAATGTTGTTCTCCATGACAACATAAGGCTGCATATAGCAAGAACAGAGGAATACATTTTGGAACTGAATTGATCTGTCCTACCTTAGCATTTATATTCACCTGGCCTTGTACCAATCAGTGTAGTTCTTGGTATGATGATAAACTACATCCAGAAGCAAGACTACTGATTGGGAGATTGGAGGTTTTGAGGAGCATGGAACCATTTCTTAATTACTGTTGTTCCCAGGTTCAAGCTATGGGCAAATAGTGACCCCATCCACACAAAAAATAAAACAACAAAACACTATGGAAGTATTTCTTATAGTAAAATTACCAACAATACATATTTATAGTAAAATTACCAACAATACATATTTATAGTAAAATTACCAACAATACATATTTATAGTAAAATTACCAACAATACATATTTATAGTAAAATTACCAACAATACATATTTATAGTAAAATTACCAACAATACATATTTATAGTAAAATTACCAACAATACATATTTATAGTAAAATTACCAACAATACATATTTATAGTAAAATTACCAACAATACATATTTATAGTAAAATTACCAACAATACATATTTATAGTAAAATTACCAACAATACATATTTATAGTAAAATTACCAACAATACATATTTATAGTAAAATTACCAACAATACATATTTATAGTAAAATTACCAACAATACATATTTATAGTAAAATTACCAACAATACATATTTATAGTAAAATTACCAACAATACATATTTATAGTAAAATTACCAACAATACATATTTATAGTAAAATTACCAACAATACATATTTATAGTAAAATTACCAACAATACATATTTATAGTAAAATTACCAACAATACATATTTATAGTAAAATTACCAACAATACATATTTATAGTAAAATTACCAACAATACATATTTATAGTAAAATTACCAACAATACATATTTATAGTAAAATTACCAACAATACATATTTATAGTAAAATTACCAACAATACATATTTATAGTAAAATTACCAACAATACATATTTATAGTAAAATTACCAACAATACATATTTATAGTAAAATTACCAACAATACATATTTATAGTAAAATTACCAACAATACATATTTATAGTAAAATTACCAACAATACATATTTATAGTAAAATTACCAACAATACATATTTATAGTAAAATTACCAACAATACATATTTGAAGGCATACAATTGTGTTCAAAATATTTAGATTCCAGCATTGAATAACCCATAGATGTTGATATGCCACTAGATAAAATCAAACACACAACATGAAAGAACTTTTTCATGACATTCATCCACATAATATCCTATAATTTTTAAAATCAAACTGTATTCCAAAATATAACTTCAACAAAACTACAGCATAAAACACACATATCACCTCTTGTAATTATGTCCATGCAAACATGTATGCAAAAAGCCGAGTATCATTTACCATGTATTTAATTGTGAAAGCAGAATAATATTTCATTTTTTTTTTCCATTATCTCAGAACTTACAAGAAAATTAAGTTTCAGTGTTAAATGACCCATATGGAGTTGATATGCCTTTAAAAACAAACCAAACCAACCAATTATTACCTTTTCAATAACTGCAGAATGCTTTGATGGGGAAACTTTCTCTAATGAAAACTTTTTCACATCAAAGTAGGTTTACCACTCCAAAGTAGAAAGATTCTCTTACAAGATGAGGAGTGGTGAATATATATATATATATATATATATATATATATATATATGTGTGTGTGTAAAGATTTAATTATAACAAGATGATGATACATGAAAACATTAATGCAAGGTAGACAGTGGATTAATGGATAATGGCTTGGAGTGAGAAATCGGAGAGCCAAGTTCGAATTCCAGTCAAATCCATTATATTCACTTAACATGCTAATACTTTTGGGAAAGGAATGAATCTTCTCCCCCTGCCAGTTATGGGTAAATAGCAGGACAGACCAGTTTCTATAGCCTTGGATAGCAACTGGTCTATCGCAGAAAGAAATGGCAACCTACTGCCTCAGTCATGTATCGAAAGATACATCATCACCTAAGCATGTATCATACATGGCACATAACCTATTGAGTGCATGGAAAGATGTTTGTTATACATTTCTGTGTGGAATAATGTATGTGCTATATATATATATATATATATATATATATATATATATATGTCCCAACTAACTTTAGTCATTTGCTTGAAATAAAATAGGGTTTTCTCTTTTCCCTTTTCTCACTCTTTTGTTTTATATTTCTCTTCCGTTCTTTTTACTTTCAGTTCAGTTTGCGTCACTCATGCAGCAATTATCTTTTGATATATTATTCTTTCTTTACTGTTATGAGTTTTGACCAAGATTTGGTCGTTTACTCTCTTCACATATTCAGGAATGTAGAATTCATTGTTTAAGAAAATTTGGTGAATAGATGAATATATGATTCACTTATGCATTTGATATATGCAGCATAGTGTGTTAAGTTTAGTTGAATTGGAACTAGTCTTCATTGTGCCATTTCCTTTGCTTGATGGTAACAAGTAAAGAGATGTTACTTGCTCTGGTTAGGGATTGTGGTTGCATAAGAATATATAAATAGCTGGCCACTTGTATTCAAAGATACCCATCTATTAGGGTAGCTAGTTTATCCTGCAATTATGCTGAGCAAATCTTTGTTACAGTTTCTGGGAGAGAACATGTAATCTAGTGTGATAAACAATCTGAACTTGGTCATGATGACTTGTGACTTTCTGTTATATATATATATATATATATATATATATATATATATATATATATATATAAAAACAGGGTTTCTACTCAACCTTAAGTTTTGGCATATTAATAAAAGTATGCATATCCAAACACACAAGGATGCTGAAAAGTTTTCTGCTGACCCATTTCTCAAAAATCTGGTCAAACTTCAGAATTATTTTCTTCTCCCTTCTTCTCTTTCAGAATGTTTTTCAGCACCTTCTCATAGGTTTTTGTGTGTGGATATATATATATATATATATATATATATATATATATATATATATATGCGTTTGTGTGAATTAGGGAATGTTAGTGGCCCTTGCAGTCAAATTAATCACTATCTCATGTCCACACTCGTATTAAAGAAGAGAGAAAAGTTAATCTGTACTTAATAATAATTACGAAATTACTTGAAGTTCTCATTCATTACTTAATTAAAATTTGTAATTTCATTTCAGCTCATATTTCCACCTGCTATGCATTTGCATTAATCATTTAAAATAGAAGAATTTAGATTAACTATTAATGGATTTAGCCTCCAAACGCTTTCATATTAAGTTTATGAAAATGGCAAACTGTAACTTCAAAAACAGTTTGCAAGTTCTACCTATATAGTAAGCATTCATCAGTCTTGTGAGACTATGGTGCCTGATTGAGTTGCTAGGCATTCCCTGTTGCAGATACCTTCCCAGGTACATTTGTGTTTCTTCAATAACTACACAGCCAATCAGGTGTACTTAAAAAGTAAGTTTGAAGATAATGGTAATAGCACTGAAAATGTTTAATGTAAAAGAATCTTTTCAGCCCTTGCCTTAGTACAATACTTTTTCAAGCCTTGTGTCAATCAAGAAGTATAACCAGTCATCTTGCTATCACTGCCTGGATAGATAATTCAAGAAAAAGTAAATAGCCCTTGCTCGAAAACCATTCTTAATGGATTATCACTGTTTTCTATGAAACTTTGTTTTAGTAGATATTTATCATGAAAGTAATTACTATTAGGTTGGTGCAAAAATAATTTCGTTTTCTCACATAGTAACATATGTTAGAAAACGAAATTATTTTTGCACCAACCTAATAAAAGCATCTGTAGTAGAGTAGTAGTGTGTGAATTTTAGAATTTATTTTTAGTGTTGCCCTGTCAGCAGGAATGAGAATATGCTGACCGGATCCCTATGCAGAAGGGTAAGATCCACCCTAGAAGACATAAGTTTAGACAAAAACAATGTCTAATTTTGGAATCACCTGTAAACTGGGCATATGTCCATCATTTTGTCATGTGGTATAACTTGGATGTCTGTTTACGGTTTTGACTTGGGGTCTGGAGTTGATATATATGCTTCAGCACTGACTTGGGGAGTGGAGCAGGTGCCTGACTTTGAGTGTGAGGGGGACATATGGCCACTGCTCTGACGGTATGTGGAGTGGATGTGTGGCCTCCTCTCTGACTTGAAGTGGGCACATGGCCACTATTCTGTCTAGGGATATGGTGCACACATATAACCACTGGCCTGTTAATTCATCATGTTTTTTTTGTTCTGTAAGGCTTATATCCAGTATTAAATAACCCACCAAGGTCTGATGTCCTGGGTCTAATGATAAACTACATCTGGCAGCAAGGCCTCTGATCAAGAGATTGAAGGTTTTGAGGATCATGGAACCACCTCTTAAATGGTGTTGTTCCCACATTCACCCTGACCTGAGGTGGTAGCACCTGTTAGGGTCTCAGCTATGGGCAAACTGGAGTCAGAACTCTATGAAAGTATAAAAATACATTTTTATATTAAAAAAATACCAGCAATATATTTTCATGGTAAAAAAAAATTAGCAGCAGTACATTTTTGTAACAAAAATAAAAAAAATTACTAGCAATACATTTTTATAAAAAAAAAAATTACTAGCAATATATTTTTTGCAAAGAAAATTACTAATGCTCCTAAGAAAAGTAAATTTTGGCATTAAATGACCCATAAAGTGTTGATATGCCACTAAACAAACAAAGGTATGATATTAACCTATTGCGAGTGATTGAGTTTCTCACTGGGTACCAAAATATTTTGGTGTTTATTTGTATCATTGTCATAACATTATCTGCACAGATGCATAGATGAAAGGAAATGAAAAAAAAAGTCAAAGGGCAAATGGTTTTATAAATCTTTCGATGTTTATTTATGCTATGCCAAATATTTTTCTTTGTGGTTACATTATTTTTCATTTATATTTGATATTTATTTTATATCTACCAGAAGAGAAACTATATGTTATGACACTTTGCCTTTGTGTGATCTGTATAGGTTGAAGGTGAATGTTCTCAAATTCTTAAAGTATTTCATACAACTATGTAGTCATTATTCTTTTGTTAAATCCTACATGTGTGTGTAAATCTGGTAGATATATTCTGAATGAATCTTGACAATACAAAAAGGAAAAAAAACAAAACTTAAGCAATAAAAGGTATGTTACAAGTTTGCTTACTAAAACTACTTGTTTTTCTAATTGTTTTTAAGCTAATTTTATTAGTAGTTTTATATTTTATTTTATTTTATAACTGCTTAAAAGCTGCACTCTGTGATGAGTTTTAAGCTAGCACCTGCACAGGAACATCATAACCTCACTAACTGTGATTCAGACTATAATTCCAATTCTAGCCAAAAGACTGATTTTGGCTGAAATTCCAATTCGGGCCACAAATTGAGTTCTTCAAATCACAAATTCCGTGGAACTTGGAAACTTCATTTCACAAAACCTCACACTTTAACTCTTTTTCCCTGGCATTTTGAAGAATTAAAACCGACTTCCTCATTTTATGAAGTTTTGGAAATTTCAAACTTAATTAAAAAAAATTTTTTTTTTTTAAATAACTAATTTTAAAATTTGAATTTTTAACTGTTCCCTCCTCATCTGGGTACAAATCCCAATGCGGGATGTTCAAGCACCAGATGAAGGGCAGATTTTCAATTCCAGGATCATCCTAATTCCAAAATGCTATATGTCTACATAGAGTAAGTATGGTCTAAGTTAGAGGGGTTTGAGACACATGGACAGATAGACAGAATTTGCTATTTATTTATTTAGATTTATTTTATATTTTGTATATATTTTTTATCTTTGGAGTTTTATATCTCTTTATCCTTGGTATTTTTTTTCTTTTATGTACCATGTCTCTTCAGTATGTGAGCAATCATGGCTCTCCACAACTTCATGTTTTTTGTAGCTCTTAGTAAGATTTGCTTTTTGCTTTCCTCCCAATCCCTACTCTGCCATCTATTTACAAAAGCTTGTTAGGTAGGTTTTTCACTGCATTTCTCTGTCCTATTTGCCTTCAATATGTCTTGTGAGTGTCAAATTCTCCAATCTTTCTTTCCTCATTGTTCTTAAAACTTCCTCAATACTCATATGTTTAGTTGATAGTATTCTCGGCATCCTTCTGTAGAACTACATTTATGTTGCCTCATATCTCCATTTGTGAGGAGATTGTCCAGCATTCACTGTTATAAAAGAAAACTGATATTGCATAACAATTCAGCAGTCTTTTGTTTCTAATGAAATTTTTCTGTTTCTTAAGGTATTTTTTGCCATTCTTTAAATTTCAGTGTCATATTTTCCATCCTCTGTTAAAACACATCCCAGATATTTCAATTTTTGTACTTGTTTGATTTTAGTATGTCCAAATCATAGGCCACAGTTTGGGCTGTTCCTTTTGTTGACAATCATTTCTGCTTATATGCAATTTGGTGTGGAACCAAAGGGTTCTGTGGATTCAGTGATTCCCCAATTTTAATTAATTCCAATAAGGTTTTTCTTTGTTCCATATTTCTGCTTTCTTAATCAACTTAGCAAATTTGGAGAATTATTCATCTACCTTGGAAATAGTCACAGGGATTGCTTCGCTCTCAACTCCAACCGTCTTCACTTCACATCTCACACTGCTATTCCACACATGTGAGGCCAAATTCTGCTCCTTCCTCCTTCTCAGTATTCTAACTCTGCCCACTTCTCGGGGCTGGCATAAAAAAATCTAGCAAGTCTAATGCGGGGGAGAAAAGAAAGATTTATTCTTCTCATTAATTTCAATTCTCTGACTTTTTTCCTGGACCCACTTGTCCAGCAAAAAAAAAGAAACCAGATCACCTCATTTTAACCTTCCCAGTGATAAAACTTATTTTCTAATTTATTTTCATCAATAAAAATATATTTGTTTACCAAAATTCTCGACAGAGAAACCTGCTGTTTTCTATCCTTGAACCCTGGGTTGCTATTTTAGTGAAAACATAAACTAGATCTTCTCTCTGTATTTATTTATTTATGGATGGATTTTTATAATCCTAACCTGTGCAGCAGTTTCATTCTCTGTTTTCATTTCTCAATTCATTTTCGCTAATGAAAATATAATTCACCCCTGCCCTGCTTCTCTTTTTTGTCAATGATATGTATTTTTCTAATTTTCCAAAAAAGAGATAAAGACATTTCCTAATTTGCTTTACCCACATACCAGATTTTTGATAGATTAAAAAAAGTAAACTCTTGGTGCATCATTCCAATTCATAGTGGTGAGGCAACCCAGATGGTCCTTTCTTCATTTCCACATTACCAGGGAAAATGTCTTCTATTCTCTTTTTCTATTTCTCTCTCCCTGTTTATATTTCATTTTGGGCTTAACTCTTTTTCTGCTTAAAATTAATGTTTAACCGCCTCACAGCCTTAGTGTCACATCTAGAGTAATGTCTATTCTAGTAAGGACTGATGACTCCAAAATGTTCGTCAAATTAGTTGACTAATCAGTAATAATAACACTGAGATTTAACGAATTTTTGAATGGCTAAAAAAAAACTGGGTATGTAAAACAATTAAAAAGAAAAAAAAAAAACTATTTGAATAATAGACATGAAAAAAGTTCTTAGATTTAGTAAATAATGAAGGGAATTTTATACTTACTTATCGATACATATGCAAGGCAAAACAATATATACATTTTTTGTATATCATCAACAATTTTAGGGAAAAAAAACTATGACAAAGTGGAAAAAGTTTTTGTGTGATGTGTTTTGATATTTAGGACTAAAGTGACATTTATGTTGATGAGATATGTGCACAGAGGAAAAGGAGTGCTGAGAATTTTAAATTTAAGTCTAAAAAAAATGCATATGAATTGGGATCAAATACAGATGGGAATCTGACAGAATAAGATAGAGAACAAATAGGAAACATTTATGAATCTGACATGTTTCACTTTTATTAAAGTTTTATCAGAAAATTTTATGATGAAGCTTTAATAAAAGTGAAACATGTTGAATTGATATACATTTCCTATTTGTTTTTTTAAATGTGTGTTTTGGGTATATAGTCTAGCTGATTTCATTTAGTTTCTTTTTCTTTTTGTTTGTTTACAAAAGAAACTAATATATGCCCAAAACAAGAAGCAAGAGAATCAGAAAAAGCAGCAAGTAGTTAGTCTTTTTGAGTTTTTTAATTTTTTTTTTATTTCACCCCAAGGAAAGCAGTAAAGCCACTGAGACACAATTGGTTACTTGGTTCTGAAAGAGTTAGAAACCTAAATATTGCTAAGGAGCAAGAGCAAAAGAGTAATCAGGAGATAGCGATTGACATTGCATTCAAATTTTTGAAGATTAAAGTTGACTGGAAAGCATGGAGCTAGAAGGGAGTTCCACAAGCAAGAAGTGCAAGAAAAGAAACTGTTAGCATAGTTACATCTAGCCAGCTCAACTGTAAATTGGTGAGACCTCATTACCAATCTAGTACTTAAATCAAAAGATTCTCAGCACCATAGTGAAGAGTTTATTTAAACAATTACCATGAAAGTATTTATTAGAAAAGACAAAGAGAGGCAACCTTATGGTGGTGGGAAAGAGACTGAAGCTGAGATGCCAGATCAGGGCAAATAATATTGCTGATTCTTCTTTGGATTTTATCAAGGATCTCTAGATATACAGCAGCAACACTGAGCCATATGTGACAGCAAATAGTTTTAGGCAAACGGATGGAAGTCTTAGTACAATAACAAGAAAAAAGGGGACGTAGGGGAAGTGGTGGGAGATATCTGAAAGCAAGAAAGGACAGGATGCTGTGAAGAACCATGATTTCTTATGTCCTGAAGGATCAGAAAGAGAGAGATATTATGAGATTAAGAAAGTTCTACTTTAACAAGATAGTTACAGATTTTTTTTTTTTTTTTGTTTTTTTTTTTTTGTCCAGGCGAGTATTTTAAATTTTATTTCTGTATATTATATATGCTCATATGAACACTGCCTTAAGCCAGGCTTAATGGATTAGGCAGCAAGTAGGGAATTAGACTATATATGAAAGAGCAGTGCAAGTAAATTTTGAATTCATGTCTCGTTAATAATCCAAAAACCCTCAAATCATGAAATTCAAAATTAAACCTGCTTGCAAATATTAATACACTTGCACATTTTTTAATTTTGTGTGATCTCTGATTTGCACATCGGTACATACACTCCCAATCTTATATAAGCATATATATTTCTACTCATAATCTTTCATATGCTCATTGGATGAGTGAAATATATATTCTTTCAGACATGCAAGTAATCATATTTTTAATGCACTTATATATTTTGTAGGAAGTGTTACTCAAAAGGCAGAAAATGGCTTTCTCAGAGATAGAGAAAAAAATTGATAGAAAATAAAACTTTTTTAGTTTTCTAGTGGAGTGATTACAAGAGATGTGTGAAATGTTTGGCAGGCCATGACAGGGTTGGGTTGAGGTAAACATTAATGAACTTGACATGAACAAATTGATCAGTCTGTTCTTAATTCCCCAAAGTTTTGGTTAGCACCTCCTATTCTTACTATTAGGTTGGTGGAAAAATAATGTCGTTTTCTCACATATGTTACTATGTGAGAAAACGACATTATTTTTGCACCAACCTAATATGTACTATTATAAGACTTTTCTTCTATTTGTTTCTTTTCTTTTTCTTCTTCTATTTGTTTCTTTTCTTTTTCTTCTTCTATTTGTTTCTTTTCTTTTTCTTCTTCTATTTGTTTCTTTTCTTTTTCTTCTTCTATTTGTTTCTTTTCTTTTTCTTCTTCTATTTGTTTCTTTTCTTTTTCTTCTTCTATTTGTTTCTTTTCTTTTTCTTCTTCTATTTGTTTCTTTTCTTTTTCTTCTTCTATTTGTTTCTTTTCTTTTTCTTTTCTTCTATTTGTTTCTTTTCTTTTTCTTCTTCTATTTGTTTCTTTTCTTTTTCTTCTATTTGTTTCTTTTCTTTTTCTTCTTCTATTTGTTTCTTTTCTTTTTCTTCTTCCGTTTCTTTTTCTTTTTCTTCTTCCGTTTCTTTTTCTCTTTCTTCTTCCGTTTCTTTTTCTCTTTCTTCTTCCGTTTCTTTTTCTCTTTCTTCTTCCGTTTCTTTTTCTCTTTCTTCTTCCGTTTCTTTTTCTCTTTCTTTTTCTTTTTCTTCTTCTGTTTCTTTTTCTCTTTCTTTTTCTCTTTCTTCTTCCGTTTCTTTTTCTCTTTCTTCTTCCGTTTCTTTTTCTCTTTCTTCTTCCGTTTCTTCTTCCGTTTCTTTTTCTCTTTCTTCTTCCGTTTCTTTTTCTCTTTCTTCTTCCGTTTCTTTTTCTCTTTCTTCTTCCCTTTCTTTTTTCTCTTTCTTCTTCTCTTTCTTTTTTTCTTTCTTTTTTTTCTTTTTTCTCTTTCTT
>OZ010608.1:49557771-49607771 GCA_963932145.1 Acanthosepion lycidas | reverse complement strand
AGTTTGATTTCTTTTCATTTATGGAAAGGGAACAAAGGCAGAGAATCAATTGTTATCTTTAATTAACTTGACCTTTTTGCATAATATTTTAGAATTATTTAATAACCAGAAAATATATTTTTAAAAAATATTTTTTTAAGCATAATGCAGTTGTAAGATTTTTTTAAAATATTGCTATAATTTTTTGATGTTACGAGTAAACACATATATGCAGCATGTGATGGATAAATTGTTGCCTAAATTACACAAAAATGAAAATAACTCTGACATCTCATTTTAACAGATATATTTACCAAAATGACATAAAAATATCTTGAAATAATAAAGAGTAAATTTATTTAATAAAATTGCCATTGATTTCAACAACAGCCTCCAGACGACTTTGTAATCTCCTACAACTCTTCTAGACAGTATCCTTGTTTAAGTTGATGAATGTTGCTATAATCTTTGCCTTCAGTTCATCTTTGTTATTACAAGGAGCTTTGTTGATCTCTTGCTCAACTGCACTCCACACATAATAATCAAAGGAGTTGCAGTCTAGGCAGTTAAGTGGCCTGATGTAAGGGATGATGTGGTTGCAGAAATTGTCTAACAGTATTGACTGGGTTCTCCTCCTTGTGTGGCATGGTTTAGTCCTGTGTGCAGATATAGGGTCTTCCAGCAGCTACCCTCTTCACCCAAAGCAGTACTACCTCCTCAAGGCACTTGATGTAGGCTTCCATGTTGAGTCTGTGGGAAGATGAAAGGAGGCATAATATTGCCATCACTAGTGATCACTCCAAACATCTTCATAATCACCACTGGACTCGTCCAATTCTTTCTGAATCTTCTACACTGTCCTCAGATTGATACCCAAACACTCTGAAATGTTTGTATTGGAACTTCTGGTGTGAATGCCAAGCAGTACGTCATGCCACTTCCAAATCTCTGGAGATTGAATTGTTTTATGGTGTTCTTTTCTCACAGATGGTGCCCAACTGACCCTACTATACTGTCAACAAAAACAAAGTTAAAATTAAAAATATAAAAGATTGAATTTTCTCAAGTATATCTGGAATATCAACATCTTGCTAATCATTACTCCATCCTCATTCACCCATTTGGCACAAAGTCACAGATGTAGGGAACCTAGTGAAAGTTGAACTCATTATGAAGTACTAACTGATCAGCATCATTACACTATGATGAGGTCCCCAAGTTAATTGAACTGAAAGTTATTTCACAATGCTGAGTTTGTCATCATAGTTCATAAGTATGAAGTATCTGTGGGGATCAAACTTGTTACTCAATTGTAATGATCAATCAGACTAGATCACTATTATCTCATGCTGAAGTACTCTATTTATTCAGTTTATCTTAGTTTGGCACAAGGCCATAAACATGAGGTATCCAATGAATATCTAGTTTACAACATGGTTGTAATAGCCAAACTAGATAACTAATCATTACCTCATGCTGAAGTGCCCTATTTACTCACTTTAGTTTGTCACAAGGCCATGACCATGGGATGCCCAGTGAGGATTCTACTTATTGTTCAGTGGTAAGGATCAACTAGACTACCTTTTGAACCATTACCCTATGTCAAAGCCCTCAATATTACCCTTGTACTTAAGTGGTAAAACTCTTAATATTTTTAAGGTGTGAGAAATAAATAATAAATTATTTCTGTTTTTAGCTCATACTGTGATTTTAAAATCTGCAAATGTCAAATAGTTAATAAGCTGTCAATGTCAATAATTCTTATTCAGATTTTATTAATGTTCATTAGAGAGCTTTGTACTGCAGTTGTTGTTAGGTGCCTGTACTAATGTGAAAAAAAAAAAAAAAAGAAATTGATTACTTCTATAAATATACCACTTAATCCAGTTCTGAGAGGCAGGTTAGAATTGATGATAGAATTGAAATTTACCTGTATTTCTGCTGGTGAAATAAGGATCATTCTGCTATGAAAGAAAAAAAATCAACTTGTACAGCTATGAAGGAATTATCCCTGTGTTCCCATTCATAGTTCATTTAGATTAAAGGTGAGAGAGAGATGTTTTAAGATGTCCTATCCCTATGTGAAAAAAAAACTATGAAACTCAGCTCAATACAGTATAAAACTATGATTGTCGAGCACCTAGTGAGGATCAAAATCATGACATACGAATAAAGTTATTGGTGAGTTCACTGTTAACTCCTGACCATATCCCATGGAAGCAAAATGAACACTGAACTAACTTGCTAGATATTCATTGGATACCTCCTGCATTGGATGGTGATTTGAACCAATGTTGCTTATTTGTTACTAGAAACAATTTGAACCATATGTCTTTGATCATGCAAACGTTTGATAAAGATGCTTCCTTCCAATCCAATTAGATGTTGAACTTTGAGTTTGTTCACCAAGGTATCAACTGAGGAGGTATTAGCGATAGTCAGGGACAGCCTGGCCTCACTCATTCCTAGGAGAACATACAAGTATACTTGGTAACCTGACAAAGATGGTGACTTTCTGTACACAAACAAAACATTTTGGAATGGGATCAGATATATATCAGCAGGATGAAGGCATAGCAATGGGTTCCCTGTTATCATCAGCAATGAGTAACATATTCATGAAATACTTTGAAGAAATGGTATTAGAAGCCAGATCACTAAAGCCAACTCTGTGGCTTAGATACATAAGTAACGCCTTCATACTCTGGCCACACCAGGCAGAAGTCCAGCTACTACTGGACAATGTGAACTCAATAAGATCATTTATACAGTTCACAATGGAGAGAGAAAACAACAAAAAACGAGCATTCCTGGATGTACTAGTTTATCAAACAGAGCATGTGTTCAAGACATCTATATACCACAAGCCAACATTCAGCTCAACTTCAACTTCCATGACCCACACAGTGTAAAGAAAGGGATCATCTGCTGTTTGCAACATCAAACAAAAGTTATAAGTGACAACTCGGTGACATATAAACAATAAATGGTCAGTATAAGCAGTACCCCACAATGTAACAATTACCTTGGGTACATGACAGCAGCTCTGACAAATTTGGTTAGGAGGGTGCAAGAGGATAATAACACTCTGAAAACAGCCTGTCTACACTATGTGAAGGGATTATTGGAAAAACAAAAGGTCTGTGGTCCATATAACATCAGGGTGACCTTCAAAAGTGGTTCAACACTTTGCAGACAGCTTCTGAGTAAGACCTCCCATAGAGGAGAACCTGATTAAGGACTGTGTGTAGCCAATCCCATGCAGCTGTGGTAAGAAATATAAATGGAAAAACATGCTGTCCCCTTAAGAGTGCAGCAACACTGTAAAGTTGTAATAGAAGGGGAAATAGAAAAATCAGGTGTAGCTAAACACATATGCAGGGAAAAGAGAGATCATTGCCCCTTGTAGGATGAGGTTGAAATAATAGACAGAGAACATTACTGGAAAATACAAAAATTTAAGGAATCTGCACATATGATATGCCACATAAATCTCCTAAGCTGGCCAAGCATAGAAATGAATACAATATGGGAACCAGTAATACAGAGTGCTAGAGAAAAACAATAACAACAAAATTATAATAGGAACTCTGGTTGAAAAAAAAATGTTACTGAGACATTAAATTTATAAGCCCCCAAAATTCATACACTGATAGACAGGTGTATAAAAGGGTTGGTTTAATCCTATGACCTACTAAGAGTCATCAGTTCAATACCTGAAGAGGCATGGCACATGGAACAATCTTCCCCAGTAGACAAAATAAAGTTTATTTTGAAATTCCAACCACCTGAAGAAGGCCAGAGTGTACAACAGCCAAAACATCATCAATATGGCAACGAAGATGAGGAAAACAGTCCGAACAATGTAAATAGTTCAAATAATACAAATTTAAAACATTTTGTCTTATAATTTGTGCCCAGCAGTATTATGGTGTTATATACACTTATCTTTTTTTTTGTTTTTATTATAACAAATCTTATTCATTGAGTAGCCTATTTTGTAATCTTTTACAATTTTTTACACAGTTCTTACATATCAAATACAATAAAAAAAAAAAAATGCATATTTTGCTTGTGTTGATTCATAATTAGAATTCTGGTTTGGATATATTTTCCATTCAATGTATCTAATACATAAAAATATCAACTTTATTTGCATTTATTCTTGAAATAGTAATATTTTTAAGTCTGTAAGCAAAAACCTGCAGAAATTAGATATTTCTGTTCATTTTTTCTAGTCTTTAAAACTAAATGCTCAAAAATTGGTAAAGGCTATGAATTTAATTTTTGGTGTCAGTACTTATCACATGAAACCTCAGCTTTCACACTGAGGGCAATGTTGATTTTCTGAAACAAGTGAAAAATCAACCTGCCTTATGGCACACGTGACACTAGATAAAGAGAATGTCCTATCCTGCAAGATTCAAACTCCATTAAATCATGTCGATTTGTTATGACTCCTGAGCAGCTGAGCTTGTTTTCAACATGACTCACCAGATATCAGAGCATAATTGATATAGGTTTGGCCATTTTCATGACTTTTAACATGTGAGTATATATTTGTGTGTGTGTGCCATGATCAATTTCTGAAAGGAGGTGATTTCCTGGTAATATCAGCCTGAGGAAATTATCCCAGTATGTGTCACTATTGGGAAGTGTCTGAAAACTACATTATGGGTTGACATGAGCCTTGTGAGTGAAATTGTGGGTAGATGAAAGTGTTTGGAAGTCATTGATAGTTATGCACATATGAAGTCATAAACCCTTGTAACTGACGGTTTGTAAATGCTAGCCTTGTTTAACTTCTGATCATGCCAGATTGTGTGCTCTCTCCCAGAAATTATAATTGTTGGCATTGATAGAACAGAAGTGCTTGAGTGGGTGTCTGCAACAGGGATTAGCAAGTCAACTTAGCAGATACATATACCTGGAAATAAGCAGAGACTGTAAGAAAAACCCACTCAGCATAGTTGCAGTATAAAGTACAGATTAGGTCTGTGGGTATTGATGAAATACATCATGTGCTTGAGTGGGTGTCTGCAACAAGGATTAGCTAGGCAGTCTTGCAACTGGGTGTACCTGGAAGTAAGCAGGCAACTATTTTTTTTACACGTAAGGAATTAAAGAACAATATAGATAAAAAAAAAAATTATGCAGTTAAGTAGTTCCCATCATGTTTAAAAATGTTTTTTTCTAAAAAAGATACAAATGTAAAAGTGCTTTATGAATCACTCTTTTGGCAGTGAGGGAGAAAAAAAACTATTGAATCTCCAATTTGAACATTATGGTATGGAATTAATTATTTAAAAAAAAAAAAAATGAAATGAGGAAAAAACATAACTGGATAATATCAAGTGTGAGACAGTAATCATACTTATTATAAAACCCAGGTTGTGTGTGTGTGTCTGTACGTTTATATATTGGATTGGATTTCCCACATTTTTCAACTGATTTCAACAAAACTTCACAGGACTACGTAAAATTACCTTACAGTGGTTCTGACAGTGTCAAAAATTGGAAAAAACATAATTGTTTTTGCACAAAATCAATTTGAAAACACAATTAAGAGGCATTGCTGAAATGAATGAAAGGGGGACAACTCATATCGAGTTATACTTATTATAAAACTCAGGTTGTTTGTTCGTGTGTGTTCGTTTATATATGAGATCGGATTTCTTACATTTTTCAACCGATTTCAACAAAACTTCACTTTTTGGGGGCAGGTAGTGTTTCTTATTGTCTTGCACACTTTTTTCTTTATTTTTACATTCAGAATGCTTTAAAAATTCCATTTACAAGACAATTGTTTATAATAAAATTCTATTCAATCGGTAGACTCATAATGATTGAAAACAATGTTTTTGTTTGAGTTTGGGTTTGACCAATTCGTAAAAAAAAAAACTAATTAAGACATGCGTGTCCGTCAACCTTAAACAATAATCTTTGTCAATTTTATTTTTCAGTCTTTATGATGGTTGATACTTGATCTATCTCTTACTGTTACATCCCCGGGCAATGCCAAGCTCTACTGCTAGTTTCTAATAAAGGCCTTCTAATTGATTTCTTACACCACCTGTGATTAGTGGTCTTGCATGCACATGAAGGAAAACAATGCCTTTACTGTTGATGAGTTCATTTATTTTGATATGGAAAAAAACTAGCAAACATTGTCATTTGTTGCTGTTTGTTACATTCACTTGTCAGCATCAGTGGTGGCTTTATCGCATATCTATAAAATTAATTTCTTTTCTAATCGCTTCCTTTATGACGATGGCATTGATGACTAAGTAGACAAATTCTTGCATGGAAGAGTCTATGGCATTGACTATTGGTGGCTGTGTGGGGGGTTGAGATCAATTTTCAAGGCTCTGAAGACGGATTGGGATGGCCAAGGATGTATTCCAAAAGCTGGGAAGAGTAATGTGAGGCAGGAGGATTTCTTTGGTAACAAAGAAAAGAATACTGAGCTACTATATGACATCTGTCCTCCTATACAGCAGCGAATGTTGGACGGTCTCCTTGAAGATGATGAAGATACTCTAGGCAGCCAAGATGTGGTTCTACAGAAGGATGCTAAGGATATAATGGAGCAAGTGTGTGAGTAACGATAAGGTCTTGGAGAGGATGCAAACAAGGAGGAAGCTTATACTTAACATAAGGAAGAGGTAGATGAAATTTTTGGGACATGTAATGAGAAAGGAGGGCCTGGAGAATCTGATATTCACAGGTTGAATAGAGGGGAAAAAGAGACAAGGAAACACAATACATGAGATACCTGGCAAGTTTAAGCAAGTGGATGGCAGAATGTGGTCTGGGAGAGTTGGCAGAGGCACAAAACTTATTGAGATCTGCAAAGGATAGGGGGAAGTGGAGAGCCATGATTGCCTACGTCCTGAAAGGACATAGCACATAATATTGTATTAGGTTGGTGCAAAAATAATTTCATTTTCTCACATAGTAACATATGTTAGAAAACGAAATTATTTTTGCACCAACCTAATAATATTCAGTAAATGCAAATGGGGTAATTTTATGTGCCATATCGTCAGCGGCTTTATTTCATATCCAAAAATTTAATTTCTTTTGCTGATCACTTTATGATAATGGTGTTGATGACTAATTAGACCAATTTGTGCATGGAAGACCTGATGGAATTGACTGCATAATAATGTTGGTGGAGGACAGTCAATTTTATTGAGCTTTTCTCTCTTATCATTTGACTTCTTCCTTTTCTCTTCTGGTGGCTTCGAATTTTATAGTTCTGATGGTGATGGAACATTGCCAATTGGTACAGTCTTGTGCAAGTGTTTCAAATCATATAGGCTCAAGTCCAGTGGCTTTCAGTGTTATTTCGAGTTGGTCCTTGTATCTTTGAAGAGGGAAACCCTGTAGTCTTTACCCTGAAGTGAGCTCACTGAATAAGATTTGATGTGCAAACCATGACACTTTCATTCTTGCTCAATGTCCTAACCATTGAAAACTAAGCAGATCAGTTTAATGTGTTTAATGATCAGTGATTTGATGCTTTGATTGTTGGCTCTTTCCAGGATTTTGGCATTGGTCACATAGTAATTCTATTCTAATTGATGTTCAAGGTCTAATAAAAGTTTTGTTGGCAAAAACGTTTTAATTATTGGATGTCATGAGTTTCACAGCCATATAGCAAAGTTGAAAATGACAACAGCATTATAGACCATAATTTTTCATGTTAAGTTCAGACTTAGGACTATTGTCCTTATCTTTGTCACCAGATTTATTACAGCGTTTCGACTGTTAAACATGGCACGTGGAACTAGAACAGTCTACCCCAGTGAATGAAATAAAGGGCTCAGTTCGACATTCCAACCACCTGAAGGCTGGAGCATACAATGGCCGAAACATTGTAATAAATATGGTGACAAAGATGAGGACAGTAGTTCGAATAATGTAAATAGTGTACATAATACCTCACCTCAGAAATATAGACAAATACTGAAGTTCAGACTTGTTTGATTAGTTTTCCAAATTCCCAATGTGCAGCACCAATTCTGTGTTCCATATCCTTTTCTGGGGTGCACTTGTTTAATAAAAGGCTACTTGGGTATGGAAAATGGTCTACTTGTTATTTGTTCATTAAATTCATAGTGTGATTATTTCTTCAATGTGTATGATTTTCTGAGGCAGCACAGAAATATATCTTCAATGCATGTGTTGATTGCAAACCTGTGACATGAAGCACATCATATTCCATACAAGTCCTCAGTTTGTCATCACTAATGTTTATTGGCTGTCCTTTACAAGAGGCATGTTGAAAGTGGCACATATCCAGTTGTAAATGTAAAACATTTTGAATTGGATGGTAACTTCATCTTCAAGAAATGCTGCACATATTCCATAAGTTGTTTCTGCTGATTTTCTTCTAAATCAACATTTATACAGAAGACAGGCTCAGGTTTTCAGGTGCCAAGTTGATTTTACTTGTTACTATTGTAGATATACACTTCAGAAAGTTATCTGGTAGTAAATACTATGTGTTTCTCCTTTCACTGGGGATTTTAACTTTTGCAAAAAAATAGAGAATTGTAGGGAGCCAAATCTAAACTAACAGACCTGGGTGATATGTTTTGCCTCATTGGTACCTCATAGATACTCTCCCATAGGATGACTCAGTTGACTATCTATACATGCACAGTAAGGTCCCCTCTGATTGGTTACCAAGTTACATTAAGAATGCTTGACTGGTTTTATAGATGTTCCAAATAGCTGTATATTTTCTGGGCAGATCTTGTGTGTACGCGCACACACACACGCACACACAAGTTCCTGAAAGTACTTAAAGCCTGTTGCCATTTGAAGGGTTTCTTTTTTTCTCTTATTTTTTTAAAAAAAGAATATTTTCTCTTTTAAATATCCATATGTGTTTTTGGGTCACTTCATGCATACATTCTGTTTACTTGATACATTAGTAATGGGAGGCTGATCATGAAGTTTGAACTGTCCAACTTATGCGGTTGGAATAAACTGGTGAGAAGTAGTCTAAAAAAAAAAAAAAGTAAATGAAACAAAAAATTAGTCACAAGAAAAAAAATCTTTTGATTTTTATCTATAACTAGCAATGATACCCAGTGTTGTCTGGGCCAATTTTTTTTGGCTCTATTGTGCAATGCAGTCATTTCTTTCTTTGTGGTATTTGCTGTAAAGCAGTATTAGTGAAATTAGAATTAAGGCAGCTTGATTGGTTTAAATATTTTTGTAATCATTTTATTTGTGGGATGGACACATAAGTGCAATAATACAGTAATTTAATGTTTTGCAAATGTTTTTTTTTTTTCTTTAAACACAAGATAAGCAAAACCTATTATTAAAGAAAAACATTGCTTAACTTATTTTTATGAATAAAAACCCCAAAAAGTAAATAGTTAAGAAATGAGCATTTATATTTGAGAAATTTTCAAAATATACTATTAAAAATATCACTATTGCCTACTTCCCTTTACTCCACATCAAAAAGATATTACCATATTTTGGATGGAAATAGCTTTTTGCCTGAATTTCTGGGATGAGGAGTTATTATTTACACAAGTGCTTCTTAAACTATGGGTCACAACCTGAAATGCTGGGGTTGCAAAAGTTAAATTCAAACACTTGAATTTCAGTTTTTCACAAATGCACAATATCTAATGTGATGCACCATGCAAGTGCTGTGGTAATAAAACATGCATATGGTGCCATTGCAACAGGTGCAGTGACAACGTATATATTTTTAGTGTAGTTGATTAATATCTGAGGTTGTCAAAAATCTTGTCATGAAAAATGGGGTCATGAATGAAAAAAGTTTAAGAAGCATTGATTTACACTATTTATATTCAGACTATTGTCCTCATCTTTGTTGTTTTGATCATTGGTCAATATATGGCTAACGGAAATCACAGAATTTTACATGTAGATATAATATAAAAAAATATCACTATTACTTACTTCTTTATTCCACATCGAAAAGATGTTACCATTTTCCAGATAGAAATAGCTTTTTGCCTGAATTTTGGGGATGAGGAGTTATTTATTTTTATTGGTACAGCATTAGTATTTGAATAAGTGAATAAGTATTAACCTTTTTTCAAATAATTCAAATAAAAATTTTGAATTAAACAATGTTGAATATAATTATATGGAAAAAAGATCAATATTCCTTTATTCAATTAAAGGAAAATTTTAAAAAGTTAAATTAAAAAAAAATAAAAATACTTTTAAAAAATGAATATTAAAACAAAGTATTTAAAATAAGATCAAAGAATTTTTTTTACTATTCTTTGATTTTATTTTAAATACTTTGTTTTAATATTTATTTTTAAAAGTATTTTTATTTTTTTAATTTAACTTTTTAAAATTTTCTTTTATTTGAATAAATGAATATTAATCTTTTTTCCATATAATTCAACATTCTTTGTTTAGTTCAAAATTTTTATTTGAATTATTTGAAAAGAAGATTAATACTTATTCATTTATTCAAATACTAATGCTGTACCGAAACTAATTTTCATGCACACACATGCATATATGTATACCATGACAATATTTTGTGGCACATTAGTTGAGAATCACTGGTCTATATTGTCATGGTTCAGATTGTGTTAGTTCTGGTCTGGTTTTGGAAGGAATCGGGCTGTCTCTCAGGTACTTCCAATGTGACATGTTTGTGTTGCTAGCCAAGCTTTGTGGTGTTAAGATGGGCAGAGAATTGGTAAAAGGAAGAGTCCAACATGGCAGAAGTTGTTTCAAGTGGCACCTACCTCCCCACCCAGACCAAGCAAGCAACGCCCTGAACAAAACATGTAAATATATTGGAAACAGTTCACATTCTCATTTCTGGCTACTACATTTATTTTCATCTTTCATTTCCTTATGAGCTTGCTGTGAACCTTTCTTAGTTTTTGGTGTGCACCAATATGAATGAGAATGGAAACACAAAGTGGGGTAGTCATTCGCCAATTAATGGAAAACTAGCTGAGGATCCTGTTGTGTTTACAATTTCTAATGGATTGAAATTTCAGATTAAGTAGACCAAAAAAATTTCCTCTTCTCTGGTGACAATGGTAAAAAAAAAAAAAATCGCTTACCATCTCAAGAAATGCAAATAACTCCTTTCCAGAAGGAATGGTTTGTTTTTGTTTTATGGCATATCAACCTCAATGGGTTATTTAATGCCGACAAAATTTTTATTGCTTGTAATATTTTTTTTTTTATTTTTTTTACAAAATATTTCTGGTACTAAAACCTATTTTTACACTTTCATAGTGTTTTGATCCCAGTTTGGGGATTAACTATTTACCCATAGCTGGTACCCTAACAGATGTTATCACTCTGGATCATGGTGGACCTGAGAACACCAGCAATTAAGAGGTGGTTCCACACTCCTCAAAACTTCCTGATCAGAGGCCTTGATGTTGGACATAGTTTATTGTCTTACCCAGGATGGAGGAATGGTGCACAGCATATGATACAAAAGTGTTTTTGCCTTCAGGGTATGCTGCTATTTTCTTTTGTCTGCTGCAGTTCCACCGTTAACCAGGCTGACCCTCATTAGTTAACCTGATCATCTGAAGCACCTTCCAGTTTGTCATATCGATGCCTGGCTTGGTGCAGATGCATGATCATTATAATCTAATGTACAATATAACCCTCAGAATGCAAACCAGCCACCTGACCATGCCTTCAAGTAGGAGGATTACAGGAGTAAACCACTCCCAGCAGCCATCCACTTGTTTAATTGAAACAGACATTCCCATACTCTTCACTGTCAGGTACTCAGGACCTAATCATTTTGTCAAGGATTGTCAGTATCAACCTTCAGGGATGAGTGCAAGCAGAGTTCGCCAACAAGTACAATGTTCTCAATACCAAGGACTAGATCATATTACTGTGCAGTGTCAGGGAAATGGAAAAAGGGAGAACCATGCAAGGCTGTGTGTGATTACAGTGAACATTTGACTTTTTGAAGAATTGCATTCATTCTTATATAAATAGTTTATGAATGGATTTTAGTTGAGTAAATGGTTACATATATCCACACCCATTATCTTGATTTCACTTTAAAGATCTAGGTGTGGATCAAGATGGCTGGAAGAGGATCAGTTCTAATGAATAGCCAGACCAGTATACCATCCAAAGTAAATACAGTTCCTCCTAGATTATTTATTTTAGGGGAAATGAAAGATGAATCTTAGAGACTCCAATTTTGAAGCAAAATACTGGAAGAGGAGTTGCTGAATTGTATCATCAGGATTATTTTATTTTTTTTTTTAAATCAGCTGAAACATTTAGATTTGGTCATCTACAGGCTGGAATCAAAGTGTAGTATCTGTTCTCCTCATCTCTAATGGTAATTTTAAACCAACCAAATGAAGAAATGATTATTTTTGATGGTCTTAGATGATATTGCACAAATGGTGTCAGCATTTGTCATTAGATGGGACTTTGATATAATAAAACTTTTAAGAGATGATAGCATATGTAGTGTTTCATGAATAATGGATATAGCAGAGGCTTCTAAACAAATTCAGACTGCAAATCACCATTAGAAGAGGAAATGCAGGAGGACCATTCCAACTGCCCAGAAAGTCTTTTTCATTAGTTTCAATAAATGTATTTTTATTCATTTCTGTGTTTGAAAATAAATGAGTTTAAAGCTTTATAATAAGCACTTGTTTGGAGGATTGACCAATGAATCCTTTTATGAACCAGTTTTCTAAGATTTGTAATCATTACTGTCTCTTTTGACAAATTAAAAATTGTACAATTTTATGAAATTTTTAAATTAGAGACAAGTATAAAATAAAAGGTACAGAGAAAAGAAATTTTATTGAATTCCTTATCCACAAATTAGTGAAGTTTCAAAATTTCAGGCATGTACCTCCAATGGTATACTTTTGATCTGGTTTTGCCCTATTGTTAAATTGCACATGTGACTGTCATTATATAGTGTAAATGAGTTTTTTCATTGACATACTACTGAAAAAAAAAAACAAACTCCATTTCTCTTGTGCAAATAATAATTGCAAGAAGTTGCAAGGCATTAACTGTTGAAATGAAACATGTATGACTAGTCAAAAGTGCCCTTCTGTGTCATGTCCTATTTCCTTTTTGAGAATGCTATTTTTCTCAAGGTTTCGGCTGGTCACATCTAATAATTTTTGATTCTGTTAGTAGTATATTTCTTTTATTTCAAGATGACCTATATGATATTACAATTTATAATGATTTTTGACTAGTCTGAAGCCTGCATTTTCAGTTATACACTGCTGAAGTTTGCTTCTGGTACACAAGATGGAAAAAACAGACCAAATAGGAATGATCATAACTGTAAACATGCAACATAACACTCACTCAAACTTTTAACCAATGATTATCCCATATTGTATTCTGATTCTTGATCTCATTGTGTTCACTGAAAACTGGGGAAGAGTGTTCTGCATGCTCACAAGGTGATACAATGAAAGAAACACTGTCATATTGTATATAAAATGTTCTTACCTTACCAGAGTAGGTAGGTGATACTCGGAACAGCTTCTGCTCTCAGTATTCGGGCAGTAAGAATGGAGGCTTCAGAACTGAGCAGCAGACATGTTCATCTCCCGCTAAGAGCAGACCAGAACTTCCCCAATCTCAAGCATGACTATTAATATCGACCAGCACCCGGATATACCCTATTTCTGGCTTTGTTGTCACTTGATCACCAAAAACCCTCATCCATCCATGTTACCCTTTGGTCAAAGTAGAACTGCTTAGAAGACCAAATTCAAAAGGTACTATCTGCTGGTGTATCAAACGGAAACACTTGAGATCAAGATAAAACCACCTCTGTCCCTTCTAATATTAGCCATTTCCATATAAGGAAACATTTGGCATTCATTGACCTAAGCAGCTTGTGCTACTTTCAGTTGAAATTTATAGAATCTTTCTGTTAATACAAATTTTCAGGAAAATCAGTTTCTCAAGTTCATTAACTATTATCACTCTTTATGAGGGTTTCCTTCCTAACTTTTTTTTTTTTTTTTTTGCAGTAGTGTGGAACGTCAACATATTGATCATTTCCTTATTTTCTCCTCAAGTTACATAACCATTTTCTTTTTGGCTCTTGTTGAGTCGGCAAATGATGTGGTTTCTGTTATTTAGTGTAGTTCTTTGATTGTGATTCTGTAGTCCCAGTTCATGAGGTCAGAAGAAAGGCCTCGCTAAGACTTACAGGCCTCATTTGCTCAAAGCCATTTTCAATTATTGATCTGACAAAGTAGTTGTAATCTAATCAAGTGTATCATACAAACCTAGTGTGAATTTCAGCCACTATCACTTTCCTGTTAGTGACTATTTTCTGTTAACGATTGTACACTTGAATGAGACAGATTGATTAGAAAATGATAGCAGAATCGATAAAAAGAATTCAATTCTTAGAATGACATGAATCATTTCAAATCTACAGAAATTATCTTCTATCATTGTATGCCTAAATGACTGGACTGGCTGAAATTCTGTACTAACAACAAAAGAGTAACTAAACAGTCCTTGGAAGGATAATAATGCCTGATAAGTTTTGAAGTGTTTGATATCACAATTGATCTTTTTCTATGTGCCATGTCTTTCCAGTTGGTTGTTTTTTGTTTAATGGCATATCAACCCCTCTATGGATTATTTAATGTCGAAATCTAAATATTATGTATGCAATTTTATATTTAAAATTATTATTATTTTTTTATTTTTTTATTTTTTTTTTTTTTTTGAGATAATGGTTTTAGTGATACAAGTCTTAGCAATTAACCCATAGCTAAGAGAAGCAGATTTATACCTTTTCCCAAGAGTATTTGTGCATAAGTGAATATAACAAACCCAACTGGATTTGGAACTCAGCTCTCTGATTAACAATTCTGAGTCATTAGTGGTAGCACCTGTTTGGGTCCCAGCTATGGGCAAATAGTGAACCCCTCAAACAAAACACGATGAAAGTATGAAAATACATTTTTATAGTAAAAATACCAGCAATACATTTTTATATTGAAAAAGAAATTACCAACAGTATATATTTATAGTATAATTACCAACAATATATATTTTTAAGGCAAAATGACCAACAGTACATTTTATCAGTAGTTGAAGGCATACAATTGTGTTCAAAATATATTTAATTGAAGGCGTACAATTATATACAAAAATATTTAGATTTTGGCATTAAATAACCCATAAAGGTTGATATGCTGCTAAACCAAATCAGCCAACCAACTAAAAATTACACCACCCGCACACCCAAGCTGACAGCACTTGGTATTCTTAGGTGGTCTCCCATCCAGGTACTGACTAGTCATGACATTGCTTAAATTTGGTGATATTACGGGAACCAGTGTTTCAATATGATGTGGTGGTAAACCTCTCCCTTTAAGATGTGGGCGATTGTAGCTCTCCACAACTTCCTATCTGTTGTAGGTCTTAGTAAGGTTTATTTTTTACTGTCACTCCCAGTTCCTATTCTGCCACTCATTTACTCAAGCTTATGAAGTAGGTCACACACTGTTTATTTTCTGTCTTTCTTGCAGTAAACATGAGTGTAAAATTTTCTAAGCCCTTTCTTCATTATTTGTCCTAGGAATTTCTTTCTATTTCTAAGTATAAGCACCCTTTTTGTTTATATTTTCCCCTAAAACTTCCTAGTTATTCACATGTTCAGTTCATGGTATTCTCAGTATCTTTCTGTAGAACCACATTTCTGTAGCCTCAAGTCCCTTCATATATGAGGAGATTGTTTCAGTATTCACTGCCATATATTTACATGACATTTTAGCATTCTTTTCTTTGTTTCTAATGCTAAAGTTACATTTTCATCCAATCAGGTATGCGGAAAATGTAGTCTATTTTCGTCTAATTCATTAAAAATACAAGTGTATCTGCTAGTGTTTGATTGCGAGGGGGAATCGGGGATTGATCTCCCCTGATTGGGTTGACTTGGTGATGGGGTGTATGATGTTGAAAGACCTGAAACTTTTTTACATCACTGACGACTCCCTGCGGCGCCTATTTAAGAGCGTGTGTTTGAATTCATCTAGAGAAAAATAACTTGCTTAAATTGAGCAACTTGGGTTGAACCAGCAGAAGAGAGAGGTTAATTCAACAAAGCATTAGTTTTTTTTATAACCAGGATGATGTAAGTTCAATCCCTATGTGGGGTAACAATTATTCTCCATAGAATAGAACTTAACACCATCTATAATATATTTATATTTCATTAGTGTTGTTTTTGCTTTCTGTGCCAATAGTTGCAACCTCATCTTTTGCATCATCAAATTTGTAAGCCAACTCAGTTTATCTCGTTGCTATGATTTTTACTGTTTTGCTTTGTAAATGATATCAATCAAAGGAAATGAGAACGATAAAGGAGATGCTAAAGAGCTCTTACCTTGACCAAAGATGTATTCCAAAAAATTGGTGTCTGGTCATTTGGTTTGATTTTGGGTAGCCAAAAACATTTCAGCACCTTCCCATGTGATTTCCATTGTAATATCAATTTTTATGGATCCGGCTTCTATATTTATTTTCTTTTTCTCTCTCCCTTATTTTTTCTTACACACATTGACTTTTCTATTGAATGCATTGTTTTTTTCAGGTGCTTGTACTCCTGCAGCTGTCCAATCACGGTGAACTAGTGGAGTGAGCTCCACTATGCCTATGGAATTGGGAACAAAACAAGTCAAGTTAAAGGGAGCTCAGGTGATATATAGACGACATAGAGGATTGCACAGGGACGGACATTCCATTGCAAACATGAACCGTTACGATCTTGACACGGATAGTATTTTGCCACCGGAAATACGGTAAGTAAAAATAAGATTTGTAAAATAGATTTGACTTAAAACACTCGTATTGTGCATTACATATATTAGTGGGTGTGCAGGTGGTGTAGTGGATAGTGATTTAGAATGAGAAATCTGAGAGCCGGGTTCAAATTCCAGAAGAGATCATTATATTTACTTAGGCTCAATTACCCTTTGGAAAGTTATGAATCCATCTCTTGCAAAAATAATATCTTCAAAAGTTCTCACACAACATGCATTTGATACTCAGTATCAATTTCAACCAGAATCAGCTCAACAACTTTCCAAATAAAAGCTTCTGTTAATTTTTTGTGTTGCCAAGATAATCCAAATGCACCAAAACAAATGAGCAATCCAAACAAAAATCAACTCGCTGTGTAGCATTGGAAAACAACCACAAAATTTTAACCCCAACCACTCGTCTCTTTCTCTATCTTGTTTTTCAATGTGAAAAACAGTATCGATATATTTCCCAGAATGGGCTACATTCTGCCTTACTAGAAATTCTACAGTACCCTGATGACACAGTACTTCAGACAAGTACATTTTTGTTGACATGTTTAAACACACACATTTAAACTATACCATTCGACTCTTTTTTTTTTTTTTTTTTTTCAGTCTACGAGTTACAGAACAGAACATACTCAAACTTCATAGAGATATTGAGAGAATTTTATTCAGCCAATTCAATTTGGAGGAGGTCCTGTGAATTACCCGACTTAGCTCTGCCAAAAGCGCTCACTCAGGGGTGCTCTTTAAGCCTATAAGAAGGCAATGATATTCTCCCTTTAGTCTTTTCAAGTTTTGCTTTCAGATGTAGTCACATGTAGATAGGAACACTGCCAACAAAGTGCTTTTGCTTCCTCTTTATTTTTGTACTCTATCACCCCCCCCCCATATATATGCACACACATGTCACACACACACCTTCTTGTTATAACCTGTTGTAATGTTTTTTCTTTTGCCACAAATTGATATTCTGTTCTATATTTGTCTATATTTCTGAGATGAGGTAATATGTACACTATTTACATTGTTTGGACTATCATCCTCATCTTTGTTGCCAAATTTATCACATTTCGGCCTTCTTCAGGTGTTTAGAATGTCGAACTGAACCCTTTATTTCGCTTGCTGGGGTAGACTGTTCTAGTTCCATGTGCCATGTCTAATTAGATAAAGTACAGTGTGTGTGTCCAAGCAACATCTTCGCTCCCACTGGTTCAATTTCAATGATAGATAGCTCATTCAAAAGCCCTAGAAAAGTTAGGCACAGGGAATGATTTTTGTTGGGCTCAGATTCAGGGTTTCCAGATTATGCAAAGTTAAAAATATATATTAATATATTATACTAGCCATTATTGTTGTTTTCATGATTCAAGGGAAGTAACTCTTATTTTCCTTTTGTATCCAAAATTGTAGACAATATATGAATTGATGAATAACAATTATCCACACCTATTGGGAAGCATTTAAGCTAGCTCCTGTGGAGGATTCTTGGTTTGGCTGTCATCACAATAGCTAGGGAGAAGTAGATGCGATAGGCATCAATAAACTACAGAAGAATTCAAAATTTATTGCTTCATTTAAGTATTGAATTAATGATTAAGCTTACCTTTTAAAAGTTCAACGATAATTCTTCTGCTGCCACTTAAATTAAAGACAATTTGATGTATGTAGATCCTTATTTTCTGTACAAACAATTATTTTTATTTCATGGGTGACATATAAGATAAAATTAATATAGGGTAAATATGAGAAAATAGAAATTAGAATTAGTTATACATTCAACATTTGAAGAGTTAGAGAAACATAATATTAGGTTGGTGCAAAAATAATGATGTAATAATGTCAAAAAACGACATTATTACGTCATTATTTTTGCACCAACCTAATAGCTAATTAAGTAAAACCTATATTATGGAATCTATATGAATAAATGTGAAATTAGAGCTCAATTCTCTCACAAATTCTGAGATTAAAAAGTCTCAGCTTTACTTTATAGCAATAATTATCTACTTCTATGCAATATCACTCTTCAGGTTTAACTAATTTGCATATTGATTTTAAAAAGTTTTTCATTAATTAACTGTCAAGGATTGTTTTGATTTTCATATAAAAAATAGTTCTGTTTAGGAATAATGTCTTATATATTGCAGGAAAGTGTTTGATGTTTGCATTTTACTTAGCCTTCAACAAATTGGCATCTATTTGTAAAACTTTCCTTAACTATAACAAGCCAATTTATGAATGAAATGTTCATTTGAAATTTTTCTTTCAAAGATTTCATGTAGTGAATGTCTTACTTTGTGAAGCAATATATATATATATATATATATATATATATATTGTAACCCGGATATAAGAGAGATTTTCTCTGGTCCCAAATTAGAGCCATACTTACCTAAACAAAATAGACCAAACCCGGATATAAGATATATTCTCCGGTCCCGAAAACTCTCTTATATCCAAGTTACACTATATATATATATATATATATATATATATATATATAAGCATTACTATCAATAAATTTGCAAAAAGTCTTACACACATATATATATATATATATATATATATATATATATATATATATATATAAGACTTTTTGTAAAATAATTGATTTCTTGTATCATATGAAACATTATAAAACTATAAAAACTAATAAAAAATGATCTGAAACTTAACAAAGATTAGAATAGCAAAAGATGCTTTTCAAAAGCTAAGCTAATTAAGAACCAGGAAAATTTAAATGGAAACAAAGAAAGATGTAACAGCTGCCTTTCTATAAGGTAGTAAATGTTGGGCAATTTCCTTCCAGATGGTGAGAAGACTGGAGGTAACAGAAATATGGTTCTACAGAAGGATGCTGAGAATATCATGGATGGTGTGTGCAAGAATGAGGAAGTTCTAAGGGAAATTTAAACAGAAAGCATACTTATAAATAGAATCAAAAAGTGATGGTGAAAATTTTGAGTACATACGAGAAAAGATGTGTTGAAAAATTTGACAATGCCAAAAAATATTGAAGGGAAGAGGAACCAATTGAAATAATGTGTAACCTACCTAACAATCTTGTGTAAATGGATAGTAGAATGTAGGGATAGTAGAATGTAGGGATAGTAAAAAGACAGATTGCTAAGAACTACAAAGGATAGGAAGTTGGGGAGAGCCGTAATCACTCAGGTTCTTGAAGGGACATGGCATATGGAAGAAAACTTCTATACACATCACAACAAAACAATATACAGAATATTTTAGGTCTGTAAGAGCACTTAGAATTGTAACCATCAATATTTACATTAAGAAAAATACATTTTAAATAGTTTAAAACTATGCTAATAGCCTAATTATTTCATATATAACACAAAGAAGAAAGCCTGCAAAATACACAAAATGAAAATAACATAATCTTGATAAAACTTGGCAGATAAGTTGCTACTTAGCAATTCCATATTGACTGTAATTGAAAAGAATTTATCCAAAGTGAACATGAAGGTTGTTACAACTACTTATAAAATAATAAAAGATTTAATCAATACAAAACAAAATAGTAACATTAAACCAGAAGAAGGAATTTATAAAATTGGTTTAAAAAAATGTCCTATGAAATACATTGTTGATAAATTTAATACAACTTTTTTTTAACTAAGATGTTGTTGACTAAATATATATATATATATATATATATATATATATATATTTTTTTTATATATATAAAATAAAGAAATAAACATGATACCTTACATTAATTGCAAAACTCCAAGTTTCATGCTGAAGCAATTGTCAAGTGCTGTAATTTTAATTTTAATTTTTCATTTTATTTTATTGATAATGTACATTTCAATTAACCCCGCACCAATACATGTATAATACTCTGGCTTTTCTTCTCTTCCTCCTTCACATCCACCTTCTGCCTTTCTATTACACCCAACATCGTCTGTTTATTTATTTTTGAAAATAATATAGTGTTCATTAGTTTATTTCAAAAAAAAAAAAAAAATAAAGCATTAAGAGGTCATTAGACAAAAATCGCCTGTGGATACCATAAGGTTGAAACCAAGGTAACAGATTCAACTGACCTCCTGATTTTTAAAGTTATAAGATCTACATGTTATTTTTATTTTATTTTCTTCACATGTGTATTGAGCACTTTTTAATACCCCTGTTTCCTGGTCTGATTCAACTCTGACCATTAACCTTTTTAACCTATAAAGCAAGACTCTTTGGTAAAGTGAATAGTTTTCTCAGTCACTGTGTGTTTATCCAAAAATAAATATGCTTAAATTCACCTTCATCCCTACCATGCACCAATGGCATAGGGGTAGAATCTCCAACTGACACCAATTCAGCTGGGTTTTGATCCTAGCTAGTGGCAACCGGATGTCTAGGTGGGGTGGGGGAGATAAACTCAATGTCACAATGGCAGAGCATTTATATAGATACATACATTTTTTTTTTTTTTTTTCTTCAAATGAGTTTTATTGGATAATACTCACAAGACCTGTCTGTTTAATTTAATTTTTTTTTTTTAGTTTTTACAACTTCTGATGAATTTTATTTTTTAAGCCTGATATAACACAACACCGGAAATTGGAAAAATTAAATAAAATGCAAAACAGACGCTGTCAGTCTTAGTCAATAAAACTTGTTTGAATAAATTCTTGCTGCCTAAACATACACACACACATATGTAGCATCCCTTGATTAATACATTTTCTATTAGTGCACTAAAATTTTTATATACCAAAATTGAATTAGTGCATACATGATACTTGATTAGCATGCTAAAACATTCTTCAGTTTAACCATAGAAATTGAAAATTGAGTTTCTTACAGTTACCAATGTATAAATTAGCCGCACTAATTGTGTGTGTGTGAGTATATATATATATATATATATATATATATATAAAAACTTTGGAGTCAGTCAGAAGCTAAGTCATTTGAGCATTTAACTTATTGACTTGTATAAATTGATAAACATTTAACTGAAATTCAATTCAGCCAAACACAGGCTAACATTCATTTTCCTTTAATACAGTGCTCACTATCCTTTAGATAGAGCCACATACAGTATGTATATTATGTTTTTCTGAATGTTATTAAAAATAGTAACAAACATTACTTAAAGTTTCACAGTAATATACCAATTTTCAGATGTTCAGAATAGTTTTTTTTTTTTTTTTTTTAATTGGTATCACTCTATGCAAAGCAGTAAAGCCACTAAGACAGGGTTACAGGGTGTAGAAGAATTAGGAACAGAAACATTAATAATGAGCAGGAAGAGGAAAGAGTAATCAGGAGGACAGTAGATAGTGATTGACATTGCATTTAAATTTTTGCAGATTAAAATTGGCTGGAAAGCATGTAGTCAGAAGTGAGTTCCACAAGCAAGAAGTGTGAGAAAAGAAACTGTTAGCATAAAACTTATGGCTACATCTATCCAGCTCAATTTTAAATTGATGAGATCTCAATGCCAGTCTCTAGTATTGCACTTAAATTAAAAAAGTCTAGGTACCATAGCGAAGAGCTCATCCAAACAATTACCATGAAAGTATTTATTGAAAAGACACAGGTAGGCAACTACATTGTAATAAGTGACTGAAACCAAGACAGTCAGATCAGGACCAATAAAATTGCTGATTCTTCTTTGGATTATTACTGTTAAACTTTCAGTAACATATATTGGTATTCTTTTTTAAACAATTCGATAAAAGATGTAATATAGACACTTATTACTCTAAATATTTTTAGTAGATACACATGTTTGAGAAGATGACCTGTTTTTTAAACAATGTGAATTATGTCTACTGGCCTGTGCATTAGAGAGGCTTAATAAAGAACAATATTTATTGGTGTACAGTGTGAACTTTTCCAGATCCTCTATTTCTCAATGTATATAAAGATTTATTTTTATATATACTGCAGTCTCTATTTTGCTGTGCATCAAAATGTAACATTGTCTTATTAAAATGATTTGAGATGCCAGTGTAAATCCTAAACCTGCATATCTCTGGTCACTTTGAGTAAAGATGAGGTTTTCTGTTGCACAAAACTATCTACTGAGCATATATGTAAAGTAAGAATTTATATTAAAATCATTTTTATCTGACAAAAGCAGTTGCTTTATTTTTTTCTTCTTACAATTCATTTGTTTATGAGAGGATCTATTTTAGAGTGGGAACATTGTATATAGAAGTTTAGTTATTGATACAAGTAAACAAAATTGCATAATGTGAGTTTCTTATTTTGGCTTTTGATTGTGGGATTTTTATATAGGAATAAAGTGTCACTGCCAACACTTGAATTTGAACATAGATCAACAGAGAGCAAGCACAGGCAATCCTATTATTGAATAAAGCAGACTACATGACCATAGAGGAAATGCATATATGGGAAATAGCATGTGTCTAATTGATCACTATTTCTATTCTATCCTCTATTACTATTCGGATCTGCACTTTTATTCTATTCTCTATTAATATACGAACTGCTATTCTCTACTCTGTTCACTCTACTATTTCTCTGTTTGGATCATTATACAGATAACTATTTGAGTATTATCGAGCAAGTACTATTAGTGTGAGTGATAGTTGAAGGCATTGTTCAACAGTGTACTATACTTGTATCTGCAATTACAAAGTCTCTACTACAATGAGCATTACGGAAGTGGAAACAAGTATTTGTTGACATCACAAAAGAGATACAATTTATTGCATGATGCCAAAATATTGAACTTTTCCCTACTACCAGAATTTGCTGTCATTCTTATATATATATATATATATATATATATATGTGTGTGTGTGATGTTATCATGAAGGTGAATAAAAATTTTGAAATATATATTAAATGAATTTCACTCATGATATCAAACAGAATGCTATGGAATTTGAATTAATTTTAAATCACTTTCAACAGAAAATGTATACATTACAGTTCAGAAGTCTGAGGCAATCCCTAGTAATTTTTTAAATTGGCTCAAAAAATAGCTGTTTTATACTTTAAATAAGAGAAAATTATTATATATGATCAAAACAAAGTGAGACAATTTTTTTATTGGAAATTTTATTATGACCCAAAAAAAAAGCATTTTGTGATTAAATTTTGCACCTGACAAAATATTTTTCTTTAGCCTTGATTACTGCAGCACAAATTTTTGGCATTTGTTGCAAATGTTTCTTAAAGTATAAGTTTGATAATTGATTCCATTCTTTTTTTTTTTTTAATAACTCTAAGAGCTCTTTTTCATATTTTGGAGGGAAAGGTTTCACTCCTCTGTCAAGTTCATACCATGCTAATTCTGGGTATGGCTTCAAACTTTTGAACTGTAGTGTGTGTGTATATATATATATATATATATATATATATATATATATATAAATTCCAGTCAAATCCATTACATTCACTTACATGCTAATACCCTTGGGAAAGGTATTAATCCTCTTCTCCCTCCAGCTATAGGTAAATAGCAGGACAGACCGGGTTCTATAGCCTTGGATGGCAACTGGTCTAGGAGAAGAACTCTGAATTCAAAACCTGCAGAGGTTGTTTGGGGATCTTGTGGCACATAGGGCATCAGGTCTTTGTATTCAAAAAATGTGGTTGGTTCTGCACAAAGCCTTCATCACTATCATCAAATCATATATGCTGGTGTCTGGGCTGTTGGTTCCTAGGAACTGAGCTGCTTGACCCTCATATGTCAGGAGAATCCACTCCACTAATATATATATATATATATATATATATATATATATATATATATATATATGAAGAAAAATATATGGTAAAAACAAACAAAAATCCTTATATGCAATTATGCTGTTTTAATGTTAATATAATGTCAACGTCGGACATTATCAATTCAACATGACAATGTTAATTATTTTTTATGAATATGTCCTGAAGATGGTTTATTAGACCGAAACGTCCGACGATGACATTATATTAACATTAAAACAGCATAATTGCATATAAGGATTTTTGTTTTTTTCTGTATATTTTTCTTCATACTGTCGGATCTATATCCATATATTTGCTTACAAATATATATATATATATATATTTGTGTGTGTGTGTGTGTGTTAAACACTAATTGTTCCTCACTGTTTGATTACAAGTATGTATTCAGTGGTGAATAACAAAATGTATATTGATTATTAGTAAATAAATTTTAGTGCTGTTATTTTACATCGAGCAAGGTTTTATTACTGCCATCACTCATTATTTTAGAGAAATTGCTTTGTTTATATTTGGATATGAAACTGCAGATAGGAAAAATTTAGGAAGATTTATGACTAGAAGTTTGGTTTAGGCACAAATTCAGCCTTGCCTGACTGACTGGTTCTCTCTAGCTTAGTTGGTTAGAGAATGCTCTATCTAATGCTAGGTCTCATTGCCCAGGGATGGGGTGGGGGGGTACACAGGTTTGACTCCTTCCATAAAATGTAAATTTTTCTTTGATAAGATTTCTTGACCATTCAGGCCGGTAGACGAAAATAAATAAATATACTATTTAATAAATGAACAGTGTCTACACAAATACGAGTATCTAATAAAGATAACTTTTTAACATGATAAAAATCTGTTGGATTAATAAAAATCCATTACTTTCTTTAGAAAAATCTTATTTCAAACTGAAGCTGAGTGCTTCCAGTTTGTTATTAGATAGCTTTATATTTGAAAGATTCTTTATTAGATTTGGCCTTCCAACATATTTCCACCTGCTTTCTAAATGCAATTCTGAGAAAAGGTTTTCTTGAATTTCAAATGGTAACATAATTTTAATTCTTAAAAATGACCAATGAGAATTAAAAGCTTGGACATGTAAATGTAAATAGTTTACATACTGGGAGCAAACATGTTATCTTTTACAAAAACAAGAGATTTAGTAAAATTATTATGAAAACAAACCATAATTTGGGATCTTCAATAAAATCTGCATAAATGAAAAATCATTGCCAAAATAGATATCATTTTATGATATAATATATGTGTGTATTAGGGTTGCACAAATAAATTAATTCATAATTAGTAATTGGTTTTACTATCATTTGGTAATTAATCGGTTATTGGCCTTTTTTTTTTTTTTTTTTTTTTTTTTTTTTATTCCAATTAATCTGCTTTCATACTCAGTCATCATTGTTTATTACATCATAGAAATTTCATCCCAAGCTTAAAAACCGTCAGTTATGTGAGACTTAAAATTAATTTAAGTAATATTCTTATATTGCTTTTTTTATTATTCTTTATTGGGAGAAAATAATTTACTGATTACTAACCAATTAATTGGTGCAACTATTCAGTTGTGTGTGCGTGTATATATCTCTCTCTCTCTCTCTCTCTCTCTATATATATATATATATATATATATATTCAGTTTTATATATTATAAATAAAAACTGAATTTTTTTTTTTCCGTCAACAAAATTTGGTTTGACATTATGTGCACTGAGAAATATTTCATCTGGATAACACAATGTAAGTTTGTATGTTTATCATTCATGCAGCCTGATATCCCCAACTTACTAATGAGATATTCCATTGTTATAGTAAAAGTAGACATTACTTGCTACTAATAAGAAAACAATTCTTATGTCAACATAATACTCAAGTCCTGTAAGCTCTATATATGGAATATGGGGCCACAGCCTTAATATCTTAGATGAAGATGCTATAGTTGTAGTAACAAGTAGGTTTTCACAGGATGGAGCTGCTAGCCCCATACCCAATCAGTTTTGAACTGAATTTTTGTTCTCTTAGACTGGTAGCCAACCAAGGTTGAAAAGCCCATTCTAACTTGCAATTAGCATGGGAAAAGAGATAGATTCATACCTTTCCCTTAAGGTACTTGTGTGAACGTTAGAAGCTCAGAACACAAAAATTTGCACCTGTCTTGCCAATTTCTTGTTCTGAACTATTAACCCTACCTGTGCCTCCATATGGACAGAAGTGGAAATCAGGCTGCTGATAGATTGCTTTTTATTTGTTTTGTTGAAATGATTTTACTTTTAATCATTTAAAACATAAATGCTTTTTTTAATCATTTCACCCCAAGCAAGGCAATAATGCTACTAAGATGTTACTGGGCATGAGAGAACTAGAAAAAGAAAACATTATTAAGGAAAGTGAATAATAATAGAACAAGAATTAAGAAGGTAGAATATAATGATTAACATTACATTTAAATCTTTGAACATCGATGTTGACTGGAAAGCACGAGGCTGAAAGAAAGTTCTACAAGTGAGACGTCTTAGAGAATAAACTGTTACACTATTTACATTATTCAGACTATTATCCTCATCTTTGTCGCCATGTTTATTATGTTTTGGCTGTTGTACGCTCCGGCCTTCTTCAGGTGGTTGGAATGTTGAACTGAACCCTTCATTTTGCTCACTGGGATAGACTGTTCTAGTTCCACATGCTATGTTTAATGGATGTCAGTTATCTCCTGTTAATTTCCCTCTGAAAGTTCTCCACTACCTTAACTGGGTATTGAACTCACATTCTTTGGGTCCTGTCACTGGATCTAACCAACGCCTTTATCCACTGTGCCACATGTCCTTGATAACTGACATCCATTAAACATGGCATGTGGAACTAGAACAGTTTACCCCAGTCAGCTATATAAAGGGTTAAGTTTGACATTCCAACCACCTGAAGAAGGCCAGAGCATACAACGGCTGAAACGTTGTAATAAATATGATGACAAAGATGAGGACAATAATCTGAATAATGTACATAATATCTCATCTCAGAAATATAGACAGATACTGAAGGAACTGTTAGCATAGAACTTTGAATTATATCAAGAAACTTCAACTATAAAATGACGAGGTCTTGCCGCCAATTTAGTATTGTGCTTAAGTTCATGAAGTCTAGATACCACACAGGAAAGTAATATTATTTTGAAAATACAAAAATGTGGCACAAGGCCAAAATGGAGTGGATAAGGGAAGGCTAGTCTTTTGTCTGTTTTATCTTAAACTTTGCTAGTCACAATTACTAACCCAAACATAACACAGTGTTTCTTACATCAAAACACATTCTTACTTATGATTCTTATTACAGCCACCATAATACTTCAAAATCTCTATGAAGTCCTAACTAGTTCCTATATGTACAGTTTGTCTGTGGGGAATACTATACAGGAAAATTCATCAAAACCATTACTATGTAAATATTTATAGAAAAGGCAGAGGGAAGATAGGTTAAGTGACTGAAACTGAGATGTCATGTCAGGGCCAATAACACTGCAAATTCTTTTTGGTATTTTATCAAGAATCTCTAAATATATAACAGAAGCACCAGACCAGATGTGGCAGCAATATTCAATGCATGAGTGAACGGTAGACTTATAAATATGTAAGATAGATTCTGGCAAAAAAACAAAATTGTCTAGCACCATGCAGTGAACTATCTTTCTTAGCAGTAGACCTAGCAATTGATTTAATATAATCTTTGCACTTCATGTTAGCAGAAAATGTTAGTCCAAGAAGGTAAAATGACTCGCACTCCTGAAGGTTAGCATCAGCCATACTGATGGAAGTTAAAGATGGTTTTCTAAGACGATTAAAAAAAAAAAAAGTGTTTTCTTTTTTGTGGTGTTAAAATTAACAAGCCATTCCTTGCCCCAGTTAGAAACAGATTGTAGGTCATTTTTTATGGTTCGGCTGCCAGTTGTTTTTTACATTTGAGATTAGAGTTAATTGTATAGATAAGAATCCTTCTAGATTACTCAGGCAAAAAATCTAACCATGGCAATTGCAAAATCAGTTAAATATTACTGCATAAAATCTGTTTGACTTTAGTCTTTCTAGGATTGCCATTCCCTCCATTGACCCTTCACCTTACTCTCCTTACATCAAGTGTTTCCCCCCCCCACTCAATTCATCTCAAGCAAGACAATAATGCCACTAAGATGCAAGAGGCTACTGGGGGTGATAGAGAATGAAAAGACTTTAGAAAGAACCAGAAACCCAATCCTAAACCGAGAACAAAGAATAAACATCTACTCCTGTCCAAAGACCAGGGAGCTGTGTGTGAACTTGACTACAGGCAAATCTAATCCTACATTTAATGAAAAAATATCTATTGCCTTTGAGAAATTACAATGTCTGTTAATATACAGATGGTTCGTTTCCTCTTTACACTTGATTGACAAGCTGGAATTATCATTGATTAAATGTAGTCCTTCAGTAAAAATAAAAAATCACTGACAACAAACTATATTATGAACTAAACAGGATAAACTATAAGACTTTTAACTGGAAAAAAACTACCTCCACTGAAGAAGAGAAAAGACAGCAAAAACCCACAGTTGGACTAATGATGTCATCTTTGTTTTTATTGTCATGACATTTTGGCTGGTGTGCCTCATGCTCTTCAGGTATCTGCATTTTAACTGAAATTTCTACACCAACTGACTTTTAATGAAAGAGAGGAAAATGCAGATTGCAAAATGGAAAAGATAGCGGGGAAGTAGAATGGCCAAACAAATTTTTATTGATATTAGAACTGGTGTCACATGGCATTGAAAAAAAAATCATGTATGTATGATATTTATTACCTAGAACGACAGACACCTGAAGAAGGCCAGAGGGAAAAACAGTTGAAATGTTGTGATAAAAAAAAAAATACAAAGACATCAATGCAAACGAAAAAGACAATGAATTTAATATTATGAGGTAGTTTAATATTTTAATTTTTGAGAGTAAAAGCCAAATATTTTTGTAGAGGTAAATCAATGCTTGTTTAATTGGAATTTGCAAATGACACTGTCTGAATTTCTAAGATGAGGAATTATCACAAACACTAATTACCTGATGGTCATGAGTTCAAGTTCTTGATTAGGCAGTGAAAGTCATAAACTATGGTTCAGTGGAATGAAGCAGGAGCAGCAAGATAAGGATGAATCATTTCAGAAGAATGAGCTCAGACAAAACATTGTCTTGAATGGATAGCAGAATGGGAGCAATCTCTGTATCGTATCTTTCATGGGGGGTAGGTGAGCACTCAGCAATACTTCCCTTTTTTATGCTCTGTTTTGTGGTAATTGTTTCTCTGTCCAGTTTGTCAATTAGGTAACTCATTACTTTTATCTGTTTTCTTCTCCTCTGAGTATTAAATTCTCCAAACCTTATTTCCTCACAATGTGTTCCTAAAATTTCAGAATATAAAATAGTTACTGTTTTCTGTGAATTGGGATTTTTTTTTAATGGATGATATGACTGTATTTAACTTGTTTCATGATTATATTCCCATTATAATTAAATAAATTTTGTTGACTCATGCTTCTTTTGTTTTTTTTTTTTTTTTTTTTTTGCAGGACTAGGCTTTATAGGTCATTTGGACAAATTGAGAGAGAGTTTGAGAATCTCTACAGTGAAAATCTATCATGTAAGTATCAAATTGTTGTGATTGGGATATCTGTAAACTTTGCTGGATTTTCTCAATAATGGACTTTTTTCTCCAGTTTTCTTAGTGAATGCATTGAACATCATTTTTAGAGTAGAGCTATATTGAATTTTTCTGCAGAGAATAAAATCAATTTTTTCTTTGAGAGTTCTGACATAATGAATCTCATATGTAGTATAAATATGAAATATTTGGGGCTCTGTTTGCAGCACAATTTAACTGTGTTCATCTTGTTTCTCCTCTCCACTGTTTCTTTTCTTTTTTCTTTTTTTTTTTTTTCACTCAAACTTGTTTTGTATTTGTTTTTCTTTATTCTATTTCTGCTTCTCCTTTTATCCTCTTCTGTTACTTTTCCATATTGCTTCTTTCTTCTTGTCTCACTTCTCTCTCTCATTGTTCTTTTTATCTCTTTCTTCTCTCACGTATTCTTTTTCCATCTTTCAATCTCCTATTGTAATTTTCCCTCTCTCACTTCTGCCTCCGTTATTCTTTTTCTTACTTTCTCTCAATTCTTCCATGCATTGTTCTTTTTCTCTCTTTCTTTCACTTTTCTTCTTCATTGTTCTTCCTCTGGTTCTTTTGCTTTCCTGTCCCATTGTTGTTTTTATCTCTCTGGCCCATTATTGTTTTACTCTCTCTCTCTAAATTCTCTGCTATTGTTATTCTCTCTTTCACATTGTTCCCTTGTTCTTTCTCTCTCACTTCTCTCGTCCGTTGTTCTTTCTTTCTCTCTCACTCCTCTCGTCCGTTGTTCTTTCTTTCTCTCTCACTCCTCTCGTCCGTTGTTCTTTCTTTCTCTCTCACTCCTCTCGTCCGTTGTTCTTTCTTTCTCTCTCACTCCTCTCGTCCGTTGTTCTTTCTTTCTCTCTCACTCCTCTCGTCCGTTGTTCTTTCTTTCTCTCTCACTCCTCTCGTCCGTTGTTCTTTCTTTCTCTCTCACTCCTCTCGTCCGTTGTTCTTTCTTTCTCTCTCACTCCTCTCGTCCGTTGTTCTTTCTTTCTCTCTCACTCCTCTCGTCCGTTGTTCTTTCTTTCTCTCTCACTCCTCTCGTCCGTTGTTCTTTCTTTCTCTCTCACTCCTCTCGTCCGTTGTTCTTTCTTTCTCTCTCACTCCTCTCGTCCGTTGTTCTTTCTTTATCTCTTGTTTTCTTTTGTTTTCGTTGCTCCCCCCTCTTGCTCATTTCTTTTCCCTTTAACTCCTTTGAATTCTATCTTTAGCCATTTATTCCATATTTTCTTCATTTTTTTCCTGTTTTATTTTTTCTTGATGAATTTACCTTAATAATCTTGGAGTTGCTTTCAATTTCAATACTGATTTCATTTTGCAAATTATTACTCTTTTACTTATCAGAAACACATTTTTTTTCAAAACATTCCTTTACATTCCTTGTCTGATTAAAACGTAAGTAGACATTAATATATTGCCAGGGACAATAAATTATGGCAAGAAAAATTAATGAACATCTCGTATCTGAATATCATTCTATCCTTGAAGTTTGCTGCATATTCACTACAGAAGATAAATCTGATAGAAATGTTATAATTTGCTTATCAGATATAATTTATAGCTAACTTCAAACTGGTCTGAAAGACACTGAAATGCTTTGCTTTTGGTAATATTTAATGCTTTTGTCCTTTTATTACTTTGACAAGTACAGTGGAAGAATTTGCTCTTTTGAAAACCCAAAAAGTGTGAAAAAGAAGAATATGAATAAAAGACAAAGTTTATAAATACTTGTTGACAACACTAATATACCAGGCCACAAAAATAATAAACAAAAACTTCAAATTCTTAAGACCCTCTATATCAAAAGTAACTAACCAACACTCAACAAAATTTATTACAAGAGTAGCAGCAACATATTGAAGTGCATTTAACAAACAATTCCATTTTGTATTTCTACCAGTTTCTGGTCAGCTCCCTTATAATGGGATGCTTGTTTTGCAAAAAATATTCCATAGCTACAATAGATAAATTAAAAATTTTAATATATTAGGTTGGTGCAAAAATAATGACGTAATAATGTCGTTTTTTGACGTTAAAAAATACGTCAAAAAACGACATTATCACGTCATTATTTTTGCACCAACCTAATATGTATATCTCAGAATTAATGGATTTTTTATTTTTAAGCCAACATTTTTATTACTTCAAATGTTATTATAGTGGATACTCATATTTGAAATAGACGCCCCATTTTTTATTTTTACTTTAGTGTGTATTAACAGCTATTGTCTATCAGTGTATTCAAGAAATCTTAATGAAGAAAATGCGCTCTCCAGCAGGAATCAAACCCGTGTTTCACTTTGTAGGAGAAATCACCATTTGATCAGGTGTGCTTTACTTATGTGGTTATGAAGAGTGTCACTGTACAGCAAGACTTATTTCCCCTCCTGAGGAAAGAAGTCTTCCTCAAAGATATTTTTTTCTCAAAAATATCTGCTCAGTTTCTGAAACATAAAGCAAGGATTTTTTTTTTTATTTTGAACACATTTTATTACTTCAAAAATCAAAAAATATCTTAGTAATGAAATGTAGTTTCCTCAAGAGGGAAAAATAGAGCCTATAGTTGTGTGTCTGTGTATGTGTGTGTGTATATATATATATATATATAGTTTATGAAAAATTAGGTAATCCTAAGGAGGATAAAATCCAGATAGCTCACTTCGTTAATTTACATGTTTAATACGGCCCGTCAAAAATGTGTCAATTTTCTTTACATTTTTTGTTTGGAAGTAAAGTCTGATGATCCGCAGTCCTTTTAAAAGGGCTGTGGTGAAATAATTTATTACATGGAACCTTAAAGTGGTCTGTTTTTATTTAAAACATATACATATACATATACATATACATATATATATATATATATATATATATATATATATAATAGAGAGAGAGAGAGCTCCATTTAGTTTTCCTTAATGGTTAAGATTTGTTTGTTTTCTCAGTGAAGATATTGGCCAATGGAATAACATAGTCTTGAAGAAGTCGCATAAGGCCACCAGCTGCCAAAGTACTAAAATGAGTTCAAAGAACAGAAGAGAACATTTCTGAATAACCAAACATTTTTGGTTTGCTCATGGCTTGTACAGGGTCCATTTTTAGAGAACAGAACAATATCAGGCAAGTGTTTGTTCAAACAAAATCAACTAAAAATGGCGAGATCAGGTCTGTTTTAGCTTGCGTTAAATCAGCCAGTTTTTTTTTACAAATTCCAGTAATTGCTACAGTGTTGTCATCACTACTGGTGCGATAATTGTCATTAGTAATTATTTTAATTTCCTTTCCTTGCGAAGCAAATTAGTTCATTTTGACTTTATTACAAAAAATTAATCTTAATTTAAAAAAAATAAAATCAATTATGTCCCATCATGGCTCTCCACAACTTTCTTCTTTAATATCTATAGACTGTTCATTGCCATGAGTCTTCTTAAGAAAGATAGTGGCTTGCCATTGCTTTCTTTTCAGATTTGAATTCAGAATTGTTCTGTTCCAAGACTATTCTAAAAAGTGTACTGCTTCCAATCCTTTTTCCTCATTGTCTGCTTCAAAGGATCCCCCACTCTGCCAGGATTTTCCTTGCCTATGCTGTGTTTAACTTTTTGACCTGAGGAAGTCTTAGGTGAAGCTTGCTAAAACATCTTCAAAAATGAAGTGGCTGACTTAGAAGAGAAATAAAGAATAAAAGTAATTTTCAAAATAGACAATCAACTCTTGCTTGTAAAAGCATATAACATAGTGTTTATTTGTTGAGGGTTACATTTACTAATTTAACCACTTCCCAGTGCTATGGTCTACCTATATTTGGTTTATTTACACTATTTACATTGTTTGGGCTATTGTTCTCATCTTTATTTTCATATTCATAACTATATGCTCTGGTCTTCTTCAAAGAAATAAATCCTATAAATAGATATTAGGTTGGTGCAAAAATAATACAAAATATAGATATGCTTGGTTTTTGTGTTAACAGGTGTCAGCATTATTTACAACAAATCACAAAACAGCAATGTCTTGGACTGGTGATGAAGTTTTTTTAACAATTAGGGACCTCTGGTTTCTAAAAAGTCTTTCTGGCAGTGAGACTGCAACAGTCTAAAGCAGTGGTTCTTCAACATTTTATTTTTCTCTGGGCTGCATTTTTGGAATTAGAATTTACTTGTGCCTCACCAAATTTTATGTGATAAAAAGTACATTTAAAAATAAGACATAGGAGATAACTGCAGATTTGAAGTCAGAATATTATCATTGATAACTCTCTCTTCCAATTTGCAGACCTGAGTTACTATATTCTTAATACTTGATATAATGTAAAAATTTAACAATGATAAAATTGGTCAATAATTATTTATAACTATTAATATTGGGACTTTGCATCCAATTACAAGTAATCCATAATAAAATTTTAAATTTTGAAAACATATTTATTTTTAGCATATGGAATTTTTGAAACTGTTTGTACATCTTTGATTATCTTTCAATCATTCCACTTCAACTGCTATCCTTTTCCACTGCACATATGAGATGTATCACACCATTTGAGAACCACTGGTATAAAGGGTTAAAATCAGCTTGCTTAGATTGAGGTATTATTTTGGCTTGTTCAATCCTTCCTCCAGATTCTCATGTAACGATTGGTTGAAAAAAACAAAACTTCTGACCACCACTGTTAGCTGATTAACGTTATCTGGTCAAACTGTAATTTTCCAGATTTTCGTGAATTACCTGCCCATCCCATTTGATTTACAAACAGTGAGTCATCATTTTGTCTGCAAAGAATATTTTTTTCAGTTTTTATCAATCTGGTTCTATTGAGGTCATTGTCTCATGGTTCTTTTTAGTGGCACTTGGACCTTCAAGATAATTTTTTTTCTCTTGACTTTTTCTCTTGACTTTTTCTCTTGACTTTTTCTCTTGACTTTTTCTCTTGACTTTTTCTCTTGACTTTTTCTCTTGACTTTTTCTCTTGACTTTTTCTCTTGACTTTTTCTCTTGACTTTTTCTCTTGACTTTTTCTCTTGACTTTTTCTCTTGACTTTTTCTCTTGACTTTTTCTCTTGACTTTTTCTCTTGACTTTTTCTCTTGACTTTTTCTCTTGACTTTTTCTCTTGACTTTTTCTCTTGACTTTTTCTCTTGACTTTTTCTCTTGACTTTTTCTCTTGACTTTTTCTCTTGACTTTTTCTCTTGACTTTTTCTCTTGACTTTTTCTCTTGACTTTTTCTCTTGACTTTTTCTCTTGACTTTTTCTCTTGACTTTTTCTCTTGACTTTTTCTCTTGACTTTTTCTCTTGACTTTTTCTCTTGACTTTTTCTCTTGACTTTTTCAGATGTTACTTTCTCAGGGCTTCTAGTTAAAAATAGTGAATTCTACTTTAAATAAAAAAAAATTAGACCACAGGGTACTTTATGTATAGGAGTTACATCTAAATTAAGTAGCTTTGTGGTCTAGGCTTTTCACATTATGGCTACCAGATGGAGATTCACTTGTAAAATCTACACTAGTAGATTTGTCATACATGGAGGAAGAAATGAATTCATTCCTTCCTCAAAGGAAATATTGTACTCACTGATTTCATTTTTTGCATTGTTATTGATTATTATTTACAATTTTTACATTCAAATTATTATTCTGACCTTTGTCTTTATTATCCTAATGTTTTGGCTGCTTTACACCTGGAGAATTTTTTTGTTTGCATCATTTTATTATTTCTACCTTTTTTTTTTCTTCTGTTTTTTTGCTTTTGCCATGAAGTGTAATTTCCTTCAAATTTTATCAGTTCAGCATTTATCTTGCATACTGAGAACTGCTCCATCCTTACTGCTTGAGCATTTATTAAGTCTATGCTTTAGCTAAGCTAATTAGGCAGTCATTTACATATCCTTACAGCGTCCTTAGTATGACGATAAACTACATCCAACAGCAAGGCCTCTGATCAGGAACCTCCTCTTAATTGCTGGTGTTCCCAAATCCACCCTGACCTGGGGTGGTAGCACCTGTTAGGGTCCCAGCTATGGGCAAGTAGTTAACCCAGAAACTGAGGTAAAAGGCATTATAAAAGTGTAAAAATATGTTTTAATACCAGAAATACATTTTTAAAAATTATTACCAGAAATAAATTTTTGAAGAAAAAAAATATTACTAGCAATATGTTTTTGAAAAAATAATATTACCAGCTATATGTTTTTGAAAAAATATTATTACCACCTATATGTTTTTGGAAAAATGATATTACCAGCTATACGTTTTTGAGTAAAAAGGTATTAACAGAAATAGGTTTTTGACAAAACAAAAATATTACCAGAAAAAAGAAAAAGTTGTTGGCATTAAATGACACATTGAGGTTGATATGCCGTAAAACAAACCAAACCAAATATATCATTACAGGAAAAAAAAAAGTAAAAACTAAGAAATATAAAGGTTATTTGAAACTAACTGGTTTTCTATTCTGTAAACAACTTTTATTTTTTAAATCATTACAGAAATTTTTAACCTCATCTTTTACGGAAAAGTGTAGATTTTTTTTTTTTTTTTTTTTTTTTAAACGAAGTGTTCGAGTTATTGTATATTGTCTTATTTCAGCTAATTTCCATGCTTTTGTTTATTATCCTTTAACTCAATATTTTGGTCAATGGTCTCTCTAGCCTTTCTTGGAATGTTGAATCTTGATCTGAGGAAGCATGAGTTAAGCATTTATGGGGAAGGAAACACTTCCTTGATCATTCAAGCCCTGACATTTCAGGAGGAAGGCTGAAGTGAACAACAGCTGAAACATTTTGATTAAAAAAAAAAAAAAAAAAAAAAAAAAACAAAGAAAAAAAAACATGATGTATAAAATAGTCTGAATGAACAGATATTCTATTATTGGATGACTTTGTGATAAGAAAAAAAAATATGATTCTGACAAATGTTGTCAGACTAACAAGGAGTCAAGAATAATATAAAATGTGACAAGCACCTGAGAAAGGGCAGAGTATATAGTGAATGTTCTAGAATTCTTCTTAAAGAATTTTGATTCCTACTACAGAGAGCAAATTTTTTCATGAACATCCAGGCTGGTCAGTGTAAATAAAGAAATATTCTGCTTTATAAATAAATGGAGTGTCTACTCAAATATGAGTATCCACTAAAATAATTTTTAAAATTTAAAGTGATATTAATCTGTGGGATTAATAAAATATACTGTTATATATATACACACACACACACACACACACACACACACATATATATATATATATATATATATATATATATATATATATATGTATAAGGTTGGTGCAAAAATAATGACGGTTTTTGACGTTAAAAAATGTCAAAAACCTTCATTATTATCTTGTTTCTACTCAGTTTTGAAGAGATAAGTCTTTAAGAGGCTTGATTTTAAAAAATGCATGTTGAAAATTCCAGTAATTGTTTTTGCTATCTTGTATTTCATGACAAAATTATTTTGTCTTCCAGAAATATGCTGGTTGACACTTTGTGCTTAGCAAAAAAAAACAAAAATCAAAACGCACTTTATATAATATGTTTGTGTGTGTGTGTGTATATATATATATATATATATATATATATATATATATATATATAATTTTACTGTACTATTCAAGCAGTAGTATTCCAGTATAATGGACATATCACCTGATTGCTAATCTCCAGGTCAGAGATTCAAATCAAAGCAGGACTTATGAATTCTGTTTGTTTTCTCTTGATCAAGTTATTTATGATATTATTTATTGGAGATTTTCTAAAATGTGAGAAATTCTTAAAATATTCATACTAAGGGGAATTGAAACCTTTTTGAAATGAGTGTTAAATATTTGGTAATATATGAATAGCATTCTGTTCCAACCACCAGCCTTCCTTTACTTGCTCCACTCTCATTTCACATACATATTGCCTTTCTCAAATCTCGACAGTATGAGTGTAAGCAACAGTAGAAGCTGTGTGCATTATGAATGAGTGACCTGATATTTTTCTATTGTTAATGGAAATACTTAACCAAGTTATTCAAATATCGGGATGTTTATTCTTTGTATATTCAAAATGTTTCCACATGGTTGTTTAGTGGGATTAAAATTAGATTTCTAGGTCAAGGAAGTTGATTTCATTGTGGCTGAGCCCTTTGAAATACAAGCCTCCAATCTTGAGTGTACTTGTATGTAAAATCTGATATTATCAATAGAAAACTTATCTACAATGAAACAGCAAATTTCTTGATTATTTTCAGCATGGCTCAGTGGTATAGCTTGAGACTGTAGATAATTAATTATGAGGTTCATCACAAGTTTATTGACAAATTAGTTTATTTTCCTTCTTTGGGAAACAACACATTTAAAAGCAGTATTCTTTTCTTAATTGTAAAATCTTTCATATCTACAAAACACAAAACAAAAATACCTTAATTTCCCTGTATCAAAATTGTAAAGAACCAGATACAAGAGTGCAGGCCTGAAGATCTAATTGAAGTGAAACCTGTTAACATCAGATTGGAGATCATTTTTTGAGATCAGCTGCCAAGTTGATTTTATCAAACTGATCACACTTATTATTGAAACAGCAGTAAATAGTCATGTCATCAGCATAGATACAGAATTGAGAGCTGATGCTATCAAAAAGACCATTGATGAAAATTAGGATCAAAGTAGGTACAAGGATAAAGCCCTGGGGGGCACCTGCATTATTACAAAAAGATCTACAAAAGTGGCCATTCAGGACACCTTTCATTTCATAATTTGGTAACAAAGACTGAATCAGTTAGTTTGAGACTAGGTAATAAATTCACAAGCTTCATCACAAATTCATTGACAAATTAGAGCTGAATTTTCTCTTCAGGAAACAAAAAATGCATTTGAAATCAGTATTAAAAAGTAACCTGTTCTTAATATATACAAAAACACATCTTAATTTCCCTGTATCAAAATTGTAGAGAATCAGATAGAAGGCTCAAGATCAAGTTGAAGTGAAATTTGTTTCGGTAACTGTGATGAGAAAAACTTATTTGCAAGTTTAGTTCAATTGTAGACAAAAAAGACATGTAGCCAAAAGGTTTGGGGTTTCAGCTTGTATGCTAAATATTAGGTTGGTGCAAAAATAATGTCATTTTTTCACATAGTGACATATGTGAGAAAACGACATTATTTTTGCACCAACCTAATACAAGAATGAAAACTACAAAAAAAAAAAAAAAAATAACCTGTTCTTAATATATACAAAAAAAGATCTTAATTCCCCAATATCAAAATTGTAGAGAATCAAATAGAAGGCTCAAGATCAAGTTGAAGTGAAATCAGTAACTGGGACGAGAAAAAAAAATTAGCTAGTTCAATTGTAGAGCAAAAGACCAGTAGCCAAAAAGTTTGTTGTTACAGTTTTTATGTTGTATACATGAATGAAAAATACAAAAAAAAAAAATTGTTTCATTAAACTAAGTATATTCACCTCAGCCGATGCTTTCTTTAGTTGTTTTCTTTTTTTTTTTTTTTAAGACGGTTCTAGATTCAAGCAAAAGTTAAGCATTATTGAACACAGTCTGTATTTAGATGAGGGACTGCTTGTGAACTCCCTCATACAATCCAAAATATGTCTCAGCTTTAAATAATCTATAATGGGTCATAAAACGTAAAAAAAATCAAGTCTATCATATCTCGGCCAATGTATGCTTTGGTCTTCTTTCTCTTTCTGTAGATGGTTCAATGCAAAATCAATTAAAACAAATAGAAAGCAATCCATGAACCATTATTGCTTGAATCTAGAATAATCTATAAAAGAGAAACAAAAAAAAAAAAAATACAAGGTGAATGATAGACATGAAGGAAGTCAAAGGTCACAGGAGTTAAAAGAAGTGTAATTAAAAACAAAAAGATAAAGATACTTATTTCAATAACTCCTGTTATAATGACAAGGACTTGTATCAGAATTTCAAATGAATGAAAGAAAAGAAACAAGATTTTACTGTGTATGATAAGACTTCATGTTTAATCATGGAGGTGAAGGTGTGCTGGAAAAAATAACCAGATTTTGTTATCTTTAAGGAAAAGTTTAAATTTCAGAAAAGAGATAAAAATGGAACTGCTACAAATGTTACTTGTTCAAAAATATCCACCTTACTAGAAATAAGCATCATATAATAATTGTGCTTGTCCCTTTTGTTACTTCCCATGATCAGTAAGCCCTGCTCATACCTCATAAATAATGGACTATTCCATTTTGATCATAAGACAACAAATATATCAAAGTCTTGACTTGGTTTCAGTCAGAAAATGAAAGAAATCTAAAAGTGTTTAACATTTTGTTTCAGTGAAATGGAAAAAGTTGTCAATTTCAAGTCTTTTCATTTGTACCTCCTTCTTAAAATAATGATCAGCTTTCATATTTAATTGTTATTGCAGTATTTGTTAGAGTTGATAGGGGGATTTCTATAGATATGTTATTGTCATAGAACTCACCATAAGCTTATTCAATCATTAACTCAAGAATTAAGATTTAACTAGAAAAACCATGATATTTTCACATGTTAAAACTAATTTCAAATAATTTTACTATAGTATTGTATTGAATATACAGGGTGCGATGGATAAATTGCCACCATTTTATATTTTTAATTTTGCACATGCACATTGTTTGCTTTTGATTTTATCAACAGCACAGTGTAGTAGGGTCAGTTGGGCAGCATCTGTAAGAAAAAAAAAGCACCATGACACAATTCACTCTGCCAGAAATTTGGAAATGGCATGCTGTACTGCTGGGCATTCATGCCAGAAATTTCAATATGAACATTTCAATGTTAGCGTGTCAATCTGAAAGAGTATAAGAAAAGGACTAAAGCAACAGGAATTGAGAAAATGGAAGATAATTATCAATGTTGCATTTAAATATTTGATGATCGAAGTTGACTGAAAAGCAATTTCGTAATATTGTGAAGGTACAATGAATTTTTTTATGATCTTATTTTCTAAAACTGGAGATATATAGGATAGGTGCAGAAAAATTCTTGGCCCAACAAAGATTATCTTAAAGAAAATGTATCTGAGGTTTGGTCATTTGGTCAGGTTTTGAGAAGTGGTTTGATCCAACAACTTTTCAGAGCCACTTCATATAAATACCCTTGTCTTGTATGTGTGTGTCTGTGTACACACACACTTATTATATATATATATATATATATATATATATATATATATATATATATAAATTTATTTTAGGATATTAAAACAAAAACATGTTAAAAATTGCTACACAATGGTAATTATGTTTCAACAATACAAATATGTCTCCTCAGGCAATGGTAAACTACTGCCGAGTGAATGATTAATTTCAAAAGCAGAATACTTTCTCTTTTTTTTTTTTTTTTTAAAACAAAAAAAAAAACAATTAAAGATAGGCTTATGGGTTTTATCGTGATTAACCAATTGAATGTTTCAAACTCACCCCCAAAAAGTTTTAATATAGGTTATGACACAAAGTTGTCAGTTTATAAATCCTAGACCATTAGTCCATTTGTTCTCATTTTACTTGTGTGTGTGTGTATATATAATATATATATATATATATAGTGACATATGTTGGCTGTTAATAATTAAGTATAACTCAACACTTCAATGTTAAAATAAAACAGTATTTAATTACAACTGCAAATAAATACTTAACAAAAATAAAGTAGTATAAGTCAACCAAAGGTAATTAACCATTTCAGTGAATACCTTGTTAGTAGCCCAGCTTGGCTTAATGTCTGGTAAATTTTAAATAAAACCCAAATTATCAGTGCACAATAATTCACACTAATTTGACTGGATAGTTCCTCTCAACAGTCACTCAATAGTCAACTCGGTCTGACACCACTATTTATACACCTGGTTGAAACATATTCTTAAGTCCAGTGTCACACTCGAACATCCGTATCAGTAGTTACACATTTTCTTCTCATATGACTAATACACGCACACAGGGTGTAACAGCAAAATTGTTCATTTGTTAGATTAAGCTTTGAACTATTGTATCTTAATGATTAAAGATATCTTAATGGAATTCTCTGAGGTTTTCATAACACTATTGGACTCTACTTGAAACTATAAGAATGTATAATTACTCTCCAAGTTTAGCAGAAGAATTGTAATGAAATTAATTAATCATAAATTAAAATGAAATGTTCATCATTAATTAATCATAGCTAAGGATTGGAAGCTCATGAAGAATTGAAATAAAGTTCAAATGGAAGCTTAAATACTGCTATTTATTTCTCTTTGATAAGAACAAAAGTGTTAGGCATCAAGAGTTGCTCCACCTTTGGGAATGACATACTCAACTCTCTTCCTGAATGCACCACAAGCTTTTTTTAAGGAATTCTTCAATGTTCTCCACCCAGGTCTTATTGATGGATTTTTTTAGGGCTTTCTAAGTTACTGTGGGGCATATCACAAGCTTTTCTGGCCAGTTCATTTTAGATGCTGAAGTTTTAGTAGTACAAATCGGGTGATGAAGTAGGCCCAGTTTCCTTATCCCAAAACTGTTTGTGAACTCATCCCTGAGAAATTTTTGAGCCACTGCACTCATGTGACAAGGAGCTACATTTTGCTGGAATATAAATTTGAAAGCCTTATTGAACTTATTGGGGTTTTGATTGTATCATTAGGATATCTTTACCTTTTTTCAAAATTTGAACATAGCAAACTCCTGTCAGTCTTTCATTCTTCTCAAACAGGATCTATGGCATCTTCTTGACATCAGAGCCCCCCCCTCCTTGTAAACACCATTACCGTGGCAAGGTTTTTGCACTTGGAAGTAACATTCTTGTCTCTCTCATGAGTATCTTTAGCCAGAATACATCCATTATGTCTGTGTACACATCCTGTGTAAAATTTTCAATTGTGTAGAAGATTATTCCAGGATCATTTCCCAACTTATTCAAAATGAGCTTCATCTCTAACCTAAATTTCTGTCCTGGAGTAACAAGGTGCCTCATAGGCCTTGCATACAATTTCATTTTCAAGTCTTTTTTCACTGCTCATTGGACTCTCATAGTGGAAACTTCTCTCTCATGTGCCAAATGTCTTATAGATTGAGTTGAATCTTTTCTAATTGGTCTCTTTAGCTCTAAGTTGAAATGATGATCTCTTTTGCTGTTGTGACCTCCTGATCCAGTTTTCCTTATTCTTCCCTATTGAATGGAGTTTGAAGATGGAAGTCAGAGTGAGAATGTTGGTAACATTACTGAAAGCCTGAATGATCTTTTTCCTCTCAGCATTGTTCAGTTAGGAAGACATAGTGGGGCTGACACAAAATGATTTTAACTTGTTCCTCTTTCTAGCTGAATAACTATTTTTTTTTATTTTTTTTTTTTAGTGATTCTTACAACAAATGGTGTCAAGATGGCTAAACATTCTATCTGAAAATGTGGAAAAAAAGAAACTCCTTTAGTGTTTTTTTAGATATTAAACATTTTGTGGGATGGACAATTATGCTGTTACACTGTGTGTGTGTATGTATATATCTATCTATCTATCTATCTATCTATATATATCTATCTATCTATATATATATATATATATATATATATATATATATAATATGCATTAAGTATAAAGAGATAAAGATCCAAGGGATTGATGTTGGAGGCATATGTATGCCATTGATCTGGTCCTCCCCTACTTATCCATCTTTCATAGTAGATGTCAGCCAGTGCATCGTGAACAGTGTGAGTAAAATCTGCTGGAGTCCCATTATTCACGCATCTTTGTATTAGCAGTGGTAGATCTTCTAGTATGTTTGGAAGTGTTTTCAAAGTAGTCCCAGTAAGACATACTGGGAGAACATATGGACCTACCATACAGTCACCTACAATTTCAGCCCACACATTAATTGTAAACTGATGCTGGTGTCTAGCCTGTAATGTACTGGGGATTCTGATCTGTCAATAAATGTTGGTTGTGTGAATTTGTTACTCCATCTCTTCCAAATGTTGCCTCATCCGTAAACAAGACAGAAGTGACAAACAATGGATCAGCAGTATGTGCAACAAACCATTGGCAAAAGTTCTCTCACAGTGTCATCAGAGTGTGAAGACCCTGCACGCATTGCAAATGATACCGATACAGGAGCTGCTCTTGAAGTGCCCTCCATGCGGTACTAGGAGATATATGACATGTTAGGGTCACTTCATGCGTGCTGATAACTGGATTTGTCTCTAATAGCCTGTAGAATGTGTACTTTGTGGTCAAGTGTATGAGTAGATTTCGGTCTCCCTTGATTCATAGTGTGTGGTAGCACAGATCCTGTCTTGGTAATGTGATGATAAACAGCAGCAAAGGTTGAATAACTCTGCTGATTTCTGTCTGGAAATGCAATCTGATACAGCCATGCAACCTCACATCTATTAGCATTCGTGCATCCACATGTATACCTCAAATGAATATCCTGCCATTGTTAAATGGAACACTTCTTAGTTAACTCACTACTACACATGTAAATCATTGAAGACAGACTAGCCACAAATATCACCTAGTCTACGTGGCAACATAGCGCCATCTACCGTAAATTTTCTTTAAATTTAATAACTCAAAAACAAAAGATTTGCAGACATATTTATATGGACTTTTGTCCTTGGTTTGGTGTGAGGAACTTGGCGAAAAGTTAAACTATTTTTGATACCGCCTCTGTCTGTGTATCTATCTATCTATCTATCTCTCTCTCTCTCTCTCTATATATATATATATATATATATATATATATATATATATATACACACACAGGATATTTCATATTGATGACATGGCTGATTGCTTCTGCTGTATTGGAATTAGCCTTCAAACAAGAAAAAAAAAACACTTTTAAAACAATGGACTTGTTTTTTTATGTAAAGCATTCAGTGTTTGCATTGGGTTTGGGAATCATTTAGTGTTTGCATTTTGCCTGAGACGTTCAGTGTTATATGCATTTTGCTTGACAGATGTTTATTGTTTGCTTTGAACTTGTGACTTTGGATTTACAATTATTTGACCTGTGATTTACCAATTGTATGATCAACAGTCTTGCAATTAGCTATATCAGTATTTCCTGTAGCTGGAGAGTAAAATTCCCAACAGAGTGGAGACATGAAATGAGCTGAAATTCTGAATCTTTTGCAAGCTCAATCGTCTCCCAAGACGCTCTGCTAGCATTGAAAGCGCCATGTATTGATCTTATCTGCCAACTTTTCATCAAGAACTGTACTTACTTTATCTACAGTATCTGGAAGAAAATGTCCTTCACTCACTCACTCTCTCTCTCTCTCTCTCTCTATATATATATATATATATATATATATATATATATATATATATATATATATATGTCATCCACAGACAGTTTCGCTGTATTACAGCTCATCAGTGTGGCTAGACATCCGGTTGCCTCTAGCTAGGATCGAAACCCGACTGAATTGGTATCAGGCGGATATTCTACCACTAAGCTGTCGGCGCACGGTTGGGATGAAGGTGGATTTTTAGCGTATTTATTTTTGGGAACACGCTGAGTGACCGACAGTGACTCAATTCGGCTTGCGAAGAGTCTCGCTATATAGCTATAATAGTCACTGTTTACAAACCCATACCTCAGCCCTAGAGTGCTCAACTGGAATTAAATTTAATTCAGGAGCTAATATAATGTCATCCACAGACAGACTGTTTCGCTGTATCACAGCTCATCAGTGCGGCTAGACATATGGTTGCCTCTAGCTAGGATCGAAACCCATTCGTTCAGAAAGTTTTCAGTGTTCCCTCATCTATATTACAAGTCCCCCCACCTGACTTCAACATCTAAAATTGATGAGCATTTCTAGACCCCAAAAAATTAAACTTGTGTTCAATCTTTTGCAACAGCTTACAGGGATACAATAACTGCAGAAAATTATGCCATGAAATTATATGTTACAAAAATGTAACAGGCTAAATAATCAAGCCAATAATACTGTCATTTTTCATGCCTTCCCCATCAGAAGATCAATGTCAATATTTGACTTCAAAGCAGACACAGGCAAATCTTTTGGTCTGGGAACACTCAAGAAGTTTCCATTTAATTTTAATTGCTTCTTTATTTTATACCATTTCAGATAGTGGATAGCAGAGAGACCTATGCTAATCTAGCTTTTCTGTAAAAGCGAAGGAGCGTGAAGTGTACTTTCAAAAAACAGGGGATGTATATAAAGATGACGGGTACAGAATTTTGAAAAGCTTCTTGATAGTTTGTGACCACATCATGTTGAAACACCGGTTCCTGGACAAACACTAAAGTTAAGCAACAATGAATCTGATCAGTACCTAGATGGGTGACAACTTGGGAATACCAGGTGCTGAAAGCTTTGATGTTCTTGAAGGGATGTAGTGAATATTTTCCAGTACCCCTCTTGAAGGAGTAGGCTGAGGATTTTTCAGTACCCCTCTTGAAGGAGTAGGCTGAGGATTTTTCAGTACCCCCCTTGAAGGAGTAGGCTGAGGATTTTTCAGTACCCCCTTGAAGGAGTGGGCTGAGGATTTTTCAGTACCCCTCTTGAAGGAGTGAATTGAGAATTTTTCAGCACTCCTTTTGAAGGAGTTTAGAATTTTTCAGCATTTTGTATGTATGTATGTATGTGTGCGTGTTGCCTATCCTTAAAATGTTTTTAAATATAACTTGTCAGAAAAGTTTAGGGAGGACAAAGTTAACGATTTGAGAGTTGATTTATCCAGATGTGTAACATGCATTTAGATTTCTAGATCAGAGAGAAGCAGATAAATTCAGAGGCAAAAAATGTTGAGTAAAAGACAATGTCTACTGAGCAACAAAAGGAATAGTTAGAATGAAACCAAGGCAGCGGTGATAGGGTGGGAAATATGATCTGTCAGCCCTCTTATCATTGTCTTAAATTGATTTCGTTTGGTAATCAATAGCTGTTCTCTTTTAGCCTATACACTCATGGTGGTGTGACAGAACCTATTGTCAAGCTGAGACAATCAATGAATTGAACATTCCATTTGTGTTATGACTGTGCCTACCAGATGATGTTATTTATAGAAGCAAAAAATAAGAGGAAAAAAAGATCAGTGAAAGTGTTAGGTTAGTGTGTCAGTATCAATATGTTTAGTCATGTGTGTATCTGTTACATAAAACCTTTCTCATATATATATATATATATATATATATATATATATATAGTCTGTAAGAATTCATGCAGACATGTTTTATTAAAACTAAGAAAGTCTGTCTGTTCAGTATTTTAGAACATTGTTCCAGTAAGCTGTAACACATTCAGATCAAATTTATAAAGAAACCGTCCAAAGTCCTTGATGTTTTTGTTTGAGTACTTTTAGTCACCATTAGTCATTATTGAGAATATTGGAAAAGAGAAAAGTTTGTTTTTTTTTATCAGTTTCATCCTACCTTTTTTTTTTTTTTTTTTTTTTTTTAGAAACACCATGTGAGTAATGAGGAAGCTTTAAGGAAAATCAAAACAAAAACAATACTTAGAATCAGAAAGAGATGGTTAAAATTTCCAGGACACATAATAAGGAAAAAAGGCTTGGAGAATTTAGCATTCACAGGATATATTGTAGTCAAGAGAGAAGGAAGTAGCAAGTAACTTACCTATTGCTAAATAGCTCTCTATTAATCATCTGAGAGAACCCTCTCTGCTTTTCATCAGCGTGGCTGATGCTGATCTTCAGGAGAGACAGACAGACATGAAGAGAAAAGACTATATTGAATATATTGCTAAGTCAACTGCTAGGAAGTTTGATTCACTGTGTTGTGTTTGATGGTTATTTTCTCTCCAGAGTCTATTTTACATATGTATAAGTCTACTATTCGCCCATGCTGAGAATATTGCTGCCACATATAGTTCAGTGCTCCTGCTATCTATCTATCTAGACCTCTTTGATAAAATCCAAAGAACCAGCAATACTATTGGCCCTGATCTGGCATCTCAGCTTCACTCGCCTCTCCACCACTGTAAGGTTGCCTCCCTTTGCCTTTTCTATAAATACTTTCATGGTAATTGTTTGGATAAGCTCTTAGTGGTTGTGGGGGTTTTATTACTAATATTATTTTCTTTAGTTTCTTGTAAATAGTTTTGCATTCATATTGTAAATATTCATTGGGGTTAGACTTTAGAATTGTTGTTTTATTCCCCCCCCCCACAAACAATGAATTGTAAATATGGAGACTAGTTAGTATTTTCATAGAGACAATGAGGTACTATGGTGGATGTGGTAAGAAAGGTACGTATGAATGTGTTGTTTTGGTGTAAGGAATATTGTTTGTATGATTGGGTCAGTGTTTGCAACTAGCTAAGTTATAGTTAAGACAGAAGACTGTCCTTTTCCCCATCCCCCCCTTTGACCGTGTGCCACATTTCTGTGTATTAAACAGAATAAATATTGCTCTTTGCTATGGTGACTAGACTCTTTGAATTTAATTGCTGTATTAGACTGGCAATGAGGTCTCACTAATTTACAGTTAAGCTTGCTAGATGTAACCATAAATTCTATCATAAGTTACTTTTCTTGCACTTCTGGAACCATGCTTTCTAGTCAACTTTAACCTGCTAAAACTTAAATGCAATGTCAATTGCTATCTAGCGTCCTCATGGATATTCTTCCTCTGTTATTGCTCCTTAGCAATTTTCCTGTTTCTAACTCTTCCACACCTAATAACCCCTTGTACCTTGGTAGCTTTACTTCCTTGCTTGGGGTGAACTTGATTAAAACAAAAAAAGAAAAAAGTAATTGAGCTTGTGTAAATGGATGGCAGAACAAGGATTGTGAAAAGACAAACCTATGAGTTATAAAGGGCAGAAAGTAAGAGAATAAATAAAAACTGGTTATCTTTAGGAGACACAGAGAAGGCTGAGAATGTTTTTGCTATGACAGTTTAAAAAAAAAAAAAACTTGAAGTATATGTAGAATATTCATATTTCAGCTTAAAAAAGAGAATGTTGAATTCGGAGATGCCGGATTAGGCAGACTGCATCAGGTGAATAACTATTCTGGTAGCAGAAGAATAACAAGTCTTACACTTAAGAGAATGGTTGTCATTGTTTTTCTATTCTTACAACACAATAAATTATAGGTATTTCTTGTTATCATTAAGTGATATATCTACATACAAATTATATTTTTAATGTTTTTTTTTTTTTTTTTTTTTTTTTTTTTCATCTTGTTTATGTAAAAGATACATTTGGTTAAAATTTATTAATTTTTTTTTTTTTATATCTGGATTGTTGGCTTATTTTATTCAAAAACTCTTTAAAGTTAATTATATCTGCTTGTCAATGACATTTAGAAAATCATTATTGTTTTGTCATACAAATCTACAAAGAAGATATTTATTTTTGTTCATGTTCTTCATAGCTATTTTTTTTTTTTTTTTTTATTTGTGAGGATATTCACATGGAAAATGAAGATAAAAATATTTGCTTGTTTTTTTTGTTTTTTTATAATCATAAATTGACTAATACAGTCTAATAAAACATCAAGATTTATATGAAAGGTGATAAATGACTGGCAGAATAGTTTTTAGCAAAGGTTTCTCTAAGATTTTTTTATTTAACTTAAGTTTTTCATGAATATGACTGCATCATCAGTATATCATAGATCTGGTAAAATTGTTAGATTTTGCTTGAAAAGTGAGAAATATAAAAATTACATAAAATTGGACCAAGAGGTGAGCCCATGTTTATGCTAGAAAATATTGCCATGATGGTCAGAGAAATGTAATTGTATAGTATAGTGATAAAGTGACTGAAGATGAGATGTCTGGTCAGG
>OZ010608.1:49505271-49552771 GCA_963932145.1 Acanthosepion lycidas | reverse complement strand
ATGGAGGTGCTTCTGGACTGACAGGTTGCAAGACCAACATGGAAATGGATGAGAGGTGAGGTGTGAGTTCTTAGATGTATATGATCCTAACATGATTTTGTAAATATATTGTATTTTTTCATTGAAAAGTAAGATAAATTTAAGGAAGTGCCTTCAAAAGTTTTTGCAGTGTTTGTAAAAGTTTTATAATGTCACTTGAACAGACATTTTTATAATAATTTCCTTTGTTATTATCTTTATTAAATATTGAATTTTTTTCACAATAATTTGCTTATTTATTTTCCCTTTTAATACTTTTTATGCATAAAATACCCCTTATTCTAACAGAAATACAATTTAATTTCTGTTCATTAATTTTCTTACTGATTTTTAATTAGATGTACAGTGGATAGTGGCTTAGAGAGCCGAGTCCAAATTCTGGTCAAGTTTGTTACATTCACTTATGTACAAATAACCTTGAGAAAGTTATGAATCCATATCTTCTCCCCCCATCTATGGGTTAAATAATAGATGTATCTGGAAAAATAATTACCTCCAAAACATTGTTAATGCCATATTCAGTCACAACAAATAATTATTCTTACAATCCCCCAAAAATGTGTTTTGGCTTTATATAACTCTACACAAAGGGTTATTAAGCTGTAAAAAAAAAAAAAAAAAAAAAATCAATCAATCCTGATTTTTCAATTCATTTTTATTGTACAGTGTTTAACAGTGCCTTTATATTATACATATAATAACCCTATTATATTAGTATGACTTAATTTCTGACCATTGAACATACTTTTTCCCCCTCCTCCTCCTCCTCATGATTTTCAATATAAAATCTATGCTGAAACAAATTTCAAGTCCAAAATGAAAACTGTCAGTGAAACATTCACTACAACATAGTTTCCATTTCAAAATGCAATAGATCCCCTTCTAAGCAAATAGAGTGGTTTGGAAATAAAGAATGAAGCTCCATTTAAGATTTGAACTTAAATCCCTATTTTTGGAAGTTTAACTGAGATGGATAACGGCTTACCTATTAAACTATGATATCTGACCAACAGACATCCTTCAAATTCAGTCATGTTTCTACGTTCTTTGTTATGAGATATTTACTCCATGCCACATTCCATTAGGAATAGACATAATAGTCTTAAGCGATTCTATGTATTGCTATTCAGACTAGCAGGATCTTTTTGGGATGTTATACTCACCTCACAATCTTCCAGCTATTGTACTTTCAGTCCTGTTTCCATATTTGGTAACTTTCTTTGAATTTCAAAACAAATACTTTATTCCATCCATCTGCTTCAAATAGCAAAGTATATAATAATAATAATGAGGAGTTAACCTGAAATGCAGATTCTGTGATAAATATCCAGAAACAATTGACCATCTCTTATCAAGTTGCATGGTGTTAGCACCCACTGAATATAAAAACGAGCATGATAGTGGGCTAATATCTACACTGGAAAATATGCGACGAAGGAAACTGCAAGAAACTGATGTGAACATCACCCAGACCCAGTTACAGAGATAGGACCTGTAAAAATTTTGTGGGACTTTACAATACACACACAGAACAATCAAAGCTAATTGCCCAGACATCGTGATCAAAGACCACAAAAATAGAAAGTGCTTTCCTATTGACATGACAGTCTTTGCAGATTGTAATGTATCTTTAAAGCTATCAAAATACAAGGGATCTTGATGTGGAAATCTAAAAAATGTGGCGCATGACATCAATAATTCCAGTTGTAGTTGGAGCCCTTGGATTGATTGGAAAAGGTTTCAATAGACACATTGAAGGGGTTTCTGGTAGCCAATGCCTTAAAGAAATACAAAAAAATATTACTAACAAGTCACAGCTTACACATTATGAAGGACTTTATCTATGTAAAATGTGTGTGATCTTAGGATTTTTAAAATTTTTTTTCTCTTTCTATAAAAATGATCAGTGGAAAATACCATGAAGCTATTTCTAACCTTGTGTCTCTGGTTGAGATTCAGAAGGAAATGTGTATACAACAAAAATAAAAGTAATGATAATAATTCCTCATTTCTCAATTTTTGAACTGAAACCTTATTGTGTGTTTGTGTTTTTTTTTTTTTTTTCTCCTTTTTCATCATTTTTCTAAAATGATGTCTGCTGATCAGCTTTCGTAGCCTGGTAGGCACAGTGCTGTTTATATCAGAGATTTGTCTTGTCAAAAGTTTACTCTTTTTCAATTTATACTGTTTACTTAATGGTCATAGAATTTAAAATTAATGTTTTTAATTAAAATAAGTAAGCAACAAAATAAAAGAAAAACTAGTAAAAAGAAAAAAATGAATAATGAAACCCGTGCATCTGCATGTTAATATTAGGCAAGTAAAAAAAAAAAAAAAAAAAAAAAATGAAAACTTGTTTGCTGCATATTTAATATCGATAAATTACAATTTTTATTGTTCAGCTGACTGTGCCAAAATGTTTTTAATTATTTTTTTCTGTTTAAAGTCACAAGGATTTGCGATTATTAAAAAAGGGTTTTTAAGGATTTAAGATAAAGAAATTGGTTTTGTTCCTTCTCCAGACACTTTTTTTGGCATCATGTTGGATGCCAAAACTAAATACAGGAAGAAAGATGCTAATTCTGAGATTTTTGGATACCTGCCCTGGAAGAACTGGTAATTCATTTATACCCCGATATTACTTGTCTTTCTTTACTGTTTTTTTTTTTTTTTTTTTTTTTTCTTGAAAAAACTTTTTTATATTTAAAATCTTTTTTATTTTTATTTTTTATTTTTTTTTTATCTGTGTGCTTACATGTTAATTCTTTTGAAGTTGTTCCAAGAAATCTCTACCTTTCTGATTTGCTTTCTATTAACAATATCAGTGATGCAGAATCTTTTCCTTTCTTTCTTTTCTTAATGAACTTCATCTATCTTTAGAGGCTCCAGGAGCTTGTGTGGCAAAAATGAACACATCTTGGATCTTTAAAGTTTATTGTTGTTTGGACCACAACATAATCTCTGATTTCAAAGCTTTTCACTGGAAAGTAAGAAGTTGGAAGAGAGTTCCACAAGCAAGAAATGTGAGGGATGAAATGGTTAGCTTAAAACTTACATCTAGAATAATTTGAAACCTGAATATTACCACCTACACAATAATTGTTAGAATAATACAATAGACTTTTCAATTTTCTCAAAGTAATGGTTATTATATTGGCCCACAATGTTAGAGGCAGATGCTGGTGATAAGGGGTTGGACCATCCCACCAATAACCTATATAATTGTTTTTTTTTAATTAGTTGATGTGAGAGTGCCTACAAAACAGAGAGGTATCGTTGAATTCTTGAAAAAAACAATAATGTTGATCAAACATTGGATGTATGCACAGCTTAAGCACACTTCAAACAATGTTGGGACACTGCAAAGTTTGTGCTCCCATGGATAGTTACATAAGAATAGAAAGAACATTGCATGTAAGTCTCTCTACTGACTATAAGGCTGAATGTAACAGTTTCCGGGACTGCATCATCACTGATAATGAGATATGGCATTATCACTCTGAGCTGGAATTGGAATGTCTATTTGTAGTGTTGACAACATCCCCTCTCCCCTCAAAAAAACAAATTATGTTAAAAACTTAGTCATCAGTAAGCAATGTGATGTGTACTGATGTTCGTGATATGAAAAGTGTAAATTTTTCTATACTCACTCAGTACAGATGTTATTAAATCACATTCATTCAAGATGTCTATTTCTGCAAGTTGATTCAGTCTGTTTTTTTTTTATTGCTCTACTCCAGCATAAAAATGTTTTCTTGAGACTTAAGGGAAAAAAAAATGGTTCTCAAGAAACAGCTTTTAATATTTTAATATATTTTCGTTATCTGATATATTTGATTGCGTGTAAGATACTGCCAACCCCACAATTTGAACAGGAAATATTTAGGAAAAACATTTTAGTGTGTTTTGGGTAAGCATTTAAATTGAATTTTGAATATATGAATTTTCTTTTTTCAGCAATAATATTTCCTGACTTGCTGAAAGTGCATGTTATTAACTGTCAGATCCAGTACATTATCCCTATATATATATATATATATATATATATATATATATATATGTGTGTGTGTGTATGTAGTTAAGGATGTTTGGAGAATTTAATCACAGGCTCTCATAGCTGACTCAAGCAGCAAAACCTTTTTTTATTTCTTGTTCAGCAATTTAAAAATCATTGTAACTTTCTGGGAAATATTCCTGCTATAAATCTGTTTTAAAATCAATCTTATTTCATGTTGTAGCTAAACTCAGAATTTTGAATGTTTCTGCAGTAATTAATATGGCAAGTTATACAACATATGCAAATCATCTGGATATATATATTTGGGCAGGGAAATTTAAAATATCAACAACAATTTTAATGAAAATTATGGCAAAGTGGAAAAGGTTTTCATGTGATCTGTTTCATCCTTTTAGACTTCATTAGACTAAAGTTATATTTACATTGATCCACCAGCATATGCACACAAAGGAGACGAACGCTGTTTATTTTAACTGTATATGTAAATTAAAAGAAAAATATTTTGGGTATATGGCCAAGCTGATTTCATTTAGTTTCTTTTTGGTTGTTTTTATTATTTTTGTTATTAAATATCCCACATTGTGATAATAGCAGATCTGCTAAGAAAGGTGAAATATTTGTAAGAACCTGGATGTAAATTTACTGTGGATAATCTACAATTTGTCTGAAGTTATTATGCAAATCACATAAACCATAATAACTCAAATTTGCTTTGAACAATTTTTATTAAATTTTAAATGATTAATTTAAATGTCAAAACAAAGCTGGAGTTACATTTCTATGTAGTTTTTCTTTAAAGTTTTTGGATTTATTATAAAAATTGCAGTCTGAAGTTATTATGCAAATCCAGAAAATAACTTTTTACTTGAAGAACATAATAAAACCATCAACAACTGATCAACATTTTTTTTTTTTTTTTTTTTTTAACATACGTGTGTTAGCATGTGCGATACCCTGTCTTCATCAGCCGCCGACCAGGGGTGATATCACGGTTTCGGTGGCTATGGTGGGACCGCTACCCCTGGCGCTACCAGCAGTATTTGCAACCAGGCAGGGTATGAATATAAGCTAATTAATCATTCCTTTACGTAAAATCTATCTGCAATGAAAGCTTCCTGAACGCGTTTGCTGTTATTGACACGCTCGTAAAAATCGTTATAGATGACCACGCAAATATCTCACTTGCTCATGTTAGGTTGTGATGCTGCACGCATTTTATTTGTATTTATAATAGAACAAATAACAAATGTATATGAAAAGTATTTGAAGCATTTCCATCTTGATATAATGACCCTGCTTCTCAATAACATCCAACAATCTATTATCCATTCATTTTGTTAAATTGTTTACTTCAGCAGGTTCAATTTTAGACATGGTAGTTTAATGCTTCTTATAAGCCTGTTTTGCTGTCATAATGTTTGCCACCTTCATATATTTTCATCTTCACAACTGACCATAGATTTTTGATTGGATTCAGATTAAGGCAAAATGGTGGCCATTCCATTATCTTCTCTCCTGTAAATGTTTTATGCTAAAGATAAATTCAAGTATAACCTTAGATATATGAGAAGGAGCATTGTCATGCATAAATACACACTTCACTTTGAAACTGTTAGGCTGTATATTGTAACTTGTATCATTCAAAGAAAGTCTTATCAATGGAATTGCAATAGTTGGTACTGTTCAGTTGAACTCCTTTGAATAGTTCAATAATGGTTTGGTCAACAATTTCACTTTGTGGCCTTCTTTTAGCCACAGGCTCATCTACATCAGATAAAATCCATGCTTTGACCCATCCATCAGGTCCATTGAATTGAGTGTTGCCAGAGATTTGTCCATAAAAATTACTTAAGAAAATTCAATTGTCATGTTTTTCCTGGCCTAAGTTTGAGGCCTTTAAAAGCTTTGCCACACTAAATTCTTTTTAGAATTGTTCCCCCTGCATTTTTTTTTTTTTTTTTTTTTTTTTTTGAGGATGCAAAAACATGAACATCTACTGTTTTAAAATTGTTATAACTTTCTTTGCATTGTGTATATAGATCTTATTTTTTGTATACTAATAAGGTATGAGTAATATTTTGATGTAATGTATTATGTAATGCATTACATTTTGCATGCATGTTTTGATGTTGAAAACAAAAAAATTGAAACACAAAATAAAAACAAATATATTAACAATTTAACATACTTTAACTTTTATTACTTCTTGGAGAGTTCTGGGATGCAATAAGAAGCAAAATGGTTAAGAACTCTTTCATTTTGTCAAGAAAGTGATGTGCTTCCACTTGTTTGCATACAAGAAGACACCAGCATTTGTTTTGACTTTCTTTCACTTGACTAGCAAATTTATTTGTCGTGTTGACAAAGTTATTTGTCATTTATAAATAGATAAAATAATCCACCTTCAGAAAGGCTGTCAGGTACATCCATGGGGCCAGTAAGTTCCATAAAATTAGTCAGCTGTGGATAATAGTAGTTACTCGGTACTTTTACCTGGTCGTCATCATAGCTTTCCTCCATGTCACTAGTGTGGTTATCATCTCCTGACCACTTCACCATCAATATCTTCTTGAGTTAAAGCCTTTAAAATCATCACTGGAGTCTGAATCAGAGAAAGGTGTCTGAATAAAGTCTCTGTTGGATGTTGATGCAGCCATTTTTGTTTACAAAAAATCACAAAAAAATTAACGTGGATTTAATTGATGTTACACCTCATGTAGAGTGTAGAAGAATTCAAAACAGTGTTGAAATATGGAAGTTTAGCCTTGTTCCAGTAAGTGATTTCCAGCTTAAAATGTTGGAAATAATGGTTGACAAGTGTTTATTCTCAAGGCGACAGAATACACCTACAGCATGCAAAAGGGGAGAATTATGGTGACACTTTACACCTCCAGTGTGGTAGAAGTTAAAATTTGCTTTATTAGATTTCTTGACAGATCCCAATTTGCAAAGTATTCTGCTGTTTCTTTTTTTTTTTTTTTTTTTTTTTTTTTTTTTGTCCTTTTTCATTTCCTCAATTCCAGCCTATTCAAAGATGTGAGCACTGATCAAAATTGGTTGTTTTTTAGTTTATGTTCGACTTGAGGACGTTCTTAAATCCTTTTTCTTTGCTTTAGGTCTCAACTTAGTTATATTTTCAATGGCCCCCTTTTTATCATTTCATGATCTCTGCAATGCTCCTTTGATATCTCGAATGTGGACATTCCCCTCACTCAATAACCTTATGTTCTATTTTTCAGTATTGTTTTGATCCTTTCCATTAATCATGTTTCAACCAATATTATGGAAAAGAAAAAAAGATTTTATTACATTTCAGAGGCCTTAAATTAATATTATTTTAATATGCATAACTTCAGACTGCAGTATTTATAATAAATCCAATAACTTTAATAAAACATGTTGAAACCAAAATGAAGCTTTATTTTGATGTCTAAATTAATCATTTAAAATTTGACAGAAATTGTTCAAAGCAAATAATATGGGCCCAAAAACATACATTAAAAAAATGAAATTTAACATTTTCAGTGCCCTCCTCTCCCTTGTGCACATGTGTAGTTGCATCAATGTAAGCATTACTTTAGTCTGATTGAATTGTAAACGACAAAACATGTCATACAAAACTTTTTCTACTTTATCATAATTTTCTCTGAAATATATATTATTATAAGTATTTATATAAGCCAAGTTTTCATAAGTGAATATTTTTGAAAGAGTAACATTTTTAAGACTTTCATTTTATCAATTAAGCATCACCAACATTTATTGATTTTATTTTTTTTTTTATTTAATTTTATTTCTCTTGTGAGGAAACAAATATCAGAAAAGAAGCTTTAAATTTAGAGATAACAAAATGTGATTATTTTTCCCAGCACACCTTCACATGTGTTGGAAAAAATAATCCATGATTAATTAGAAACATTTTTTTTTTTTTTTTTTTTTTTTTTTTTTTGGGAAATTCTGATACGAGTCCTTGTCATTATACCATGAATTATTGAAATGAGTATCTTTTTGTTTTTAATCACACTTCTTTTAACTCATGTGACCTTTGACTTCCTTCATGTCTATTGTTCCCCTTGTATTTTTTTTGTTTCTCTTTTATAGATTATTCTAGATTCAAGCAATAATGGTTCATGGATTGCTTTCTATTTGTTTTAATTGATTTTGCATTGAACCATTTACAGAAAGAGAAAGAAGACCAAAGCATACATTGGCCGAGATGTGATAGACTTGATTTTTTTTACGTTTTATGACCCATTGTAGATTATTTAAAGCTGAGACATATTTTGGATTGTATGAGGGAGTTCACAAGCAGTCCCTCATCTAAATACAGACTGGGTTCAATAATGCTTAACTTTTAGAAAAAGAAAAAGGAAGTGTTTACATTTGTTGTACAGTGGCCATGAGAAAGCCATAAACATCAATCTCTCAAATATGTTTTGCATAAACATATTTCAGTGTTATGTCTGTATTTATTGCTGTAATAAAAAGTTGAACACACAAATTTATGGTGAAAATGTGAGCACTTAAAGGCTTTGGTGAAATCCCCCTCACCATATATTTAAATTAACTGTGATCAGTGAGTTAATGATAGTCATTGTTCTCAGTAAATCCATGGCTCAAATTCCTGACCTCTTATTGGGGTCAAGGGAACCATTTAAGCCTTCTACAGAATTGAGCTTAAAGCCGCATTGCTGTCCACTGTTATCCAGGGAAACTGTAGTTGTTTTTGTTATTCCTCTTGCTTGAAGTTTTATTAAACCTAGGGATTTCTTGACATTTTCCTAAGCTGAGTATCACTAAAATGAGTGCTGTAACCAACTAGGGTCATCAGTACACTACATGTTCTTCAGCTGTATAGAATAGAATGTCTATAGCAAGATTACATGATGAAGCTCATTTCACTTAAAGCATTTGTGTGAAAGTGAATGTAACAGACTAGTCTGGAATTTGAACTTGGCATGTCTACTTTTTGAATCAATATCAGTTACACAATCTGGATATTAATAAAAAAAAAAAAAAAAAAAAAAAAAAAAGACATAAAAATAAATCTGAGGAAATAGAAAGATTCTTTTATGTTTATTTTTTATTGTTTTCTCAAGAGGGATGGACTTGTTTGCTTGGAATATAAGCATTTGAAATCTTGGCTTGATACCAGGGTTGGATCACTTTCTTTTGTCATCATATAATAATCGTGCTTTTTCCTTTCTTTGTTAATTTGCATGGCCGTTACACCATACCAATAGCATCATATATAATAAGCCATTCCAATTTGATTGTAAGGAAAGAGGGTAAAAGACACTACTTGGTTTCAGTGAGAAAGAAAGGGAATATAGAAGTGTTTAATCTCTCCTACTAATACCTCATAGATAACAGACTATTTGTTTGCATGGAAAAACAAAATGTATATCAGAGCTGCTACTTCGTTTCAGTGAGAAAATGAACAAATGAAAGAAAGAAGTTAGAAATGTTTAACAGCTGTTTCAGTGAAACATTCGTATTTGTTATTGCAATATTTTATTAAAGTTGTTAAGCTCAAATATTTAATGATACAATAGGGGAATTTCTATGGATATTTTATTGTCATAGAAATTGCCATAAGTTTATTCAATCATTAACTTAAGTATTAAGACTCATCAGAAAATTAAGAGGAGAATTGTCTTTCTAGTTGTCATTATTATTATTAATTGTAAAAAGTGCAGATTATGAGGATATGTAGGAGAGATAATAATTAACCATGGACTTGAAGATGTTACAATTTGGAGAAGCATCCTCTCGGGAGTTTATTACAAAAATTTGTGGTTATTGGGAAGGGGTCTCAATAGAACTGCCTTTTTATTAATGAAATACAAAAGGAATAGTAATGGTTTGTCCCAATGTGGCATGACGGGTCTTAGCTGTGAAGGTCTGAATTGGTGTAGCTAATGAAAGTAGCCCATGAGAACATTTGCCATGGAAATAGTGATACAGTAGCGAGAGATTTGCGATGTTACCTCTGTGGGAAAGGGATTGTAGAGTGAAAAATAATCACCCACAAGACCATGTAGACAGACTGCTTTTGAACTCTATCAAGACTGGAAAGTGAGCACTGGCCAGTTATAACCCAGATATGGCAACGTCCTGGGTAAGACGATAAACTACATCCAACAGCTAGGCCTCTGATCAGGAGGTTTTGAGGAAGCGTGTAATCACCTCTTAATTGTTGGTGTTCGCAGGTCCACCCTGACCCAGAGTGGTAGCACCTGTTAGGGTCCCAGCTATGGGCAAATAGTGAACTCTCAGTTTTTCCCATCATATATCTGTGTCCTGTGTATGACGATAAACTATGTCCAAAAATAATGTTGCCAGCCATACGTTTTGTTTTTTTTTTTTTGAAAAAATAATGTTGCCAGCCATACGTTTTTTTTGAAAAAATAATGTTGCCAGCCATATGTTTACTAGTACTATATATTTAATACACGCACGCACACACACACATATATATATATATATATATATATATATGGTTGGATAGATGTGAGCTTGTGACCCTGGGTTTCACGCTTTAGCGATCGTCATTGTCTGATGATCGCTAAAGCGTGAAACCCAGGGTCACAAGCTCACATCTATCCAACCATATATGTTAGCTCTATCTCTGATATTGAGCGCTTTCTAATAAGTACCGCGCATATAATATATAAATAATTATGCACATATATATATATTCATTTATATTTATATACACACATTTTCACACACACACACACACACACCTATATATATATATATATATATATATATATATCTGAAACTAAATTTGGCATTAAATGACCTACAGTGGTTGATATGCCATAAAACCCAACCAACCAGTAGTACTCAATTTTTGTTCTGATGTAGTTCATGTCAAGATAAAGCCTGACAGGAGTACCTATCTGGAGCAGTACAAGGAACCAACCATTTTTTGGAAAGCAATAACTATTTCAAGTACAAGGTGGGCTGTATATTGGAATTTCTCATTTGAATGTGAATAGACCTAAAAATAAATGGCCTTGAGAAGTCATTGAAGACCCGGAACAGATGTTTAAACTATGTTATTAACCCAGAATGTTTAAACTAGAACGAAATCTAGGTGTTGTATTTGAATTCAGATCTTACAAGATGAATTTTGTGAGTAACATGTGGCTTTAATTAAATATTGAATTTTTGAATGTACAGAATAGTCAATTCTGTATTTGTAGATTATTGCTTTGTATGTCATTACCTTTTGTTCTGTGGCTTATGGCCACATCATTTTCAAACTCCAGTTGTTTTTTTTTTGTTTTTTTTTAATCTATTAGGTTGGTGCAAAAATAATGATGTAATAATGTTGTTTTTTGACATTAAAAAATACGTCAAAAAACGACATTATTACGTCATTATTTTTGCACCAACCTAATAGTTCACCAGATGCAAAGCAGTAAATCCAGTAAGTGACGAGCGGTAACAGTGTGTAGAAGAATTAGGAACAGAAACATTAATAATGAGCAGGAAGAGGAAAGAGTAATCAGGAGGACAGTAGATAGCCATTGACATTGCATTTAAATTTTTGCTGATTAAAGTTGGCTGGAAAGCATGGAGCTGGAAGGGAATTCCTCAAGTGAAAAGTGCGAGAAAAGAAACTGTTAGCATAGAATTTACAGGTTGCATTGAGCCAGCTCAACTGTAAATTGATGAAATCTTAATGTAAGTCTGGTACTGCACTTAAATTCAAAAAGTCTAGGTACCATACCTAAGAGCTCATCTGAACAATTAGCATAAAAGTATTTATAGAAAAGGCACAGAGACACAAATTTATGGCTGTGGGAAAACGACTGAAGCCGAGCCGCCAGATCAGGACCAATAATATTGCTGATTCTTCTTTGGATTTTATCAAGGAGCTCAAGGTAAATAACAGGAGCACCAGACCCTATGTGGCAGCAGTATTTTAAGCATGATCACCGAAGGTAGGAAACGTTGAGCCTGGTCAGTACATAGATGGGTGACTGCTTAGAAATACCAGGTGCTGTAAGCTTGAATGTACTTGTGGTGTAATTGATAATTCTTGGAATTGGAAATTGGAGAACTGAATTTCAATTCCAGTTGTGTTTGTTATATTCACTTATGCACAAATGCTCTTGGGAAGGGTTTGTATCCACCTATTCATCCCCCAGCTATGGGTTAATTAGTAGGACTTGCATCATTAAATCCTTATCTCCAAAAAATTACCAGGTGCTATAAGCTTGGATGTGCAGGTGGTGCAATGGATAACAGCTCAGAATTGGGAATTGGAGAGCTGAGTTCAAATTACAGTCAGGTTCGTTATATTCATTTACAGGCAAATACTCTTGGGAACAGTATGAATCCAGATTTTCTCACTTTAGCTATGGGTTAATTAGTAGGACTTATATCATTAAATCCTTATTATCTCCAAAAAATTACCAGGTGCTGTAAGCTTGGATGTGCAGGTGGTGTAATGGATAATGGCTTGGAATTGTTAATTGTTGGGTTTGTTATTTTCACTTACATGCAAATTTCCTTGGGGAATGTATCAATACACTTTCTTCTCCAGCTATGGATTAATTAGTAAAACTTGTATTGGTAAATCATTTGTTTATCAATTGTTAATTGTTGGGTTTGTTATTTTCACTTACATGCAAATTTCCTTGGGGAATGTATCAATACACTTTCTTCTCCAGCTATGGATTAATTAGTAAAACTTGTATTGGTAAATCATTATCTTGAAAAAATAAATTCTTATAATCCAAAAATATTTTCTGACTTTAAATAACCTGTAAAGGGTTGATAAATAATAAAAAACAAAAGAATCAAGCCTATTGTTTTGTTGATTTGTATGTTATGCCACTACATGTTTCTATTTGTGATCAGCATGCTTCCCATATGAATATGAATTGTTTTGATTTTCTGACTGAGAAACCTATGCAATATAATACAGGAAGGATTTTTGAAAAGGTCAAAAAGGAACAAATGTGTGAAGAAGGAAAAGATGGAAGTGGTCACTACTCCCCTCTGTTGTAATGTGGTTCATGGTGACATTTAAGGCAAAATAGTGCAATGGCATGACATTTTTTTTTTTTTTTTTTTTTTTTGCACTAGAGATGTTGAGGTTACCCTGTCCTTCCTTTCAGAAGTTCCTCCAATCACTGGTAGTCATTGATCTTTGAGATGTAGCTCCTACACTCAGGCTGGTGACTGGTTGATGGCCACTTGGTACGGGTGTGTTGGGGTGAGAAGTTTCCCTTTATCGGTTGGATTGGGAAACCTATTTGACAACTTTCACACATCTTAGCCAGATTGATGCCATTGAAGAGAGTGTGGCTTTTGCATTGTCTGTGACTTTTTGGAGCCATATGTGAGAATTGGATATATGGACCACTGCAGTTCTGCATCCTAATTCACCTGAGTACAACTGCTTTGCTGCAAAGGTACTACCACTGACAATACATTCCATGCACCCCATAAATATATCCTGAAAATTTAATAGATAAGTTATTAATACCAATTTTCTCATAGAAATATAATCAAATCTGATATTGTTGACCAAAAGAAAGATAAAATGTAGGAGAAAATAAAATCTTCTGGCAGATGAAACCTCATCCATGTTTGTATAAGGTTTCAGATAAAATCTTGGATGCCCAATAAAGATGGGAATGGATAAAAGAGAGAATGGGAAGAGCAGAGGGAAGAGAAAATGGGTTATCTTAGTTGTCAACAGCCATGGAATTTCCATGTGCCTGGCAGGTTATTATTAACCTTAGCCAAGAAAACTCCTGTTTTATGTTCCAAGTGCCCTTCACTCTTGTTATCAGCTTATAGAGTCTTTGATGCTTTCCTAGTATTTACTGTATGCAGTTTCATTTCTGTAATCTCCAAAACACAGGATAAAATAACATTAGACTCTGGTGAATGGAAAAACCTTTTATTTTTGTATTAATAAATGTGAAAGAGGATTGACTTGATCCTTCAGCCTCTAGGAATACAAAGTGAGTACTCTCATATATATATATATATATATATATATATATATATATATATATATATATATATATATATTAGAAACAATCTTTCCTTTATGCATGTTTTGTTGAATAAGATAGACAAGGAAAATATTTTACAGTTTTTCTGGTGTCATTAAAGTTTTTTTCTTATAAGAGCTTAGATAGTTCATGATATCTATCTATCTCCGTCTCTTCATGTCATCTCGCTCTCACTCTGCTCATATTCATCTGTCTATAGGTTTCATTGAAGATGTCTCACAAGGTACTGATTAAGATTTTTTTATTATACTTATGTATTTGTACAAGTGATTTCTTGTACATACACACACACACACACACACACAGTGTGCGGCGGATAAAGTATCACCATTTTTAATTTTGTGCATGCGTGTTGTTTGTTTTTGATTTTGTCAACTGCACAGTATTAAGTTGGTGCAAAAATAATGACGTAATAATGTCGTTTTTTGATGTATTTTTTAACGTCAAAAAACGACATTATTACATCATTATTTTTGCACCAACCTAATATTTTGGTCAGTTGGCACCATCTGTGAGAAAATGTGCACCATGACGCAATTCATTCTGTTAGAAATTTGGAAATGGTATACTGTACTGCTTGGCATTTGCACCAGAAGCTCTAATACAAACATTTCAGAGGGTTTGGTTATCAATCTGAGGATTTGAAAAAGTTGGATGGGTCTAATGGTGATTAGAAAGGTGTTTGGAATGATCACTAGTGATGGTGACGTTATGCCTCCATTCATCATCCCACAGAGCCTCACACTGCATATGAGGGCTTACATCAAGTGCCTTGAGGAGGTAGTATTGCCCTGGGTTTAGAGTGGCTGCTGGAAGACCCTATGTCTGGCAACAGGACTCTGCACCATGCCACTCAAGCAGGAGAACCCAGTTATGGTTATCAGACAATTTCTGCAACTACATCACCACTTACATCTGGCCACTTCAATCCCCAGACTGCAAATACCTTGATTATTATGTGTGGGGTGGAGTTGATTGAGAGACCAACAAAACTTCTTGTAGCACCAACGATGAACTGAAGGCAAGGTAAGCATTCATCAAATTAAACAAGGGGACCATCCAGAATAGTTGGAGAAGATTCCAAAGTCGTCTGGAGACCATAGTTGAAGCTAATGGTGATTTTAATGAAGAAATTTACTCTTTAGTATTTCAAGATATTTTTGTGTAATTTTGGTAAATATGCCTGTTGAAATGTCAGTGTTATTTTCATTTTTGCGTAATTTAGATGACAATTGACATTGCTCTCTCTCTCTGTATGTTTGTGTGTGTGTGTGTGTGTATATATATATATATATATATATATATATATATATAGTGTGATAGACTTTTAGAGATTTGAATAATTTCTCATAGTAATTCATCAAGTCTAGAACTGGATCCTCAACAGAATGCAGAAAGCACTGGACGGCCATTTCATCCTTTTTTGAGGACTTCTCAGTAGTGCACATTCACTATCAAGAATTGAACCCAGACCGTTATGATACAACACAAACAACATACCACTAGGGAAGCTACCTAATCCCTATTGCAGACACACACTCAGGCACATTTTTGTTTTATTCAATACCGATACTCATACTGTAACAGTTCTGAGCAGACCTAACTCTTTTTTGGAGAGAGTACATAATCTGCAGTTGAACAGTGCCAGTAAACTCAAACCCTTGGTCTTGATGACTTTTGACTTTATGCTAGTACAAACATTGATGACTTCTCTATAATTTCATCTAACCAATTTCATTCACGATACTTGGGTCAACCCTTGGTATGGCTTTCAGACACTTTCCTTCCAACAGTGTTATATGCTGGAATTTCTCCCCAGGCTGATAGCATCAAGGTTACTTCTCTGATAAATCTATGGTGAGATTTAAACTTGAGTTTCATGTTTGAAAGGCAAATGTTCTAACTGCTGGGTCACGTATCTTGTATCTTGCCTTGTGGATTAGAAAGATGATCCTTTTTGCTTTTGGTTGAAAATAAGTTTTATCTCTCAATGAGACTTAAAATAAGTCTCAACTCAGACTCAGCTCAAACTTTGGATAAAACCTCAAAATGTATAACCTGCCATATCTATTGAATTCAAAGTTTTGTATGAAATTAGAATGTTCCAAGCTACAGATATAAATCTCAGTATATACAGGTGATACTGTATGTAAGATAAAATATGTGAAAACCAGTTGTATGTTTAATTTTTTTTTTTTTTCTTGTTGATGTTTTTGCCTCTCAATGAGCATTAGGAAACCAACTGAAAAATCTAACAAGAAATGTTACCGTGGTAACACTGCTAGTTAAAAACACTGTAGAACTGGTCCTAAATATTTTGAGATAAAAAAGAAAGATCTGAATAAATTTTGTGTTAATTATTTATAATGTAATTTTAGTATAATGGTTTAATAACAGATTTATAACACTGAATATAAATTGTTAAAATTTTCATATTTGCTTTATGTGATCATCTGGTTATTGTTACATAACTGACCCTTTCCCAAAGTGATCATAAGCCACTGATTTTGTATGAAGATAATATTGTAGATATTGTCTATAATTTTGAGACGATTCATTAGCATTTAAAGAGACCTTTTTGGACAATTCAACTCATGGAGTAATGAAAACAGGCACATAAAATTTCTTTTTTTTTCCTTTAGGTATTTACATGCAAGTTGATTTTGTTGAAATATCAACCTCTGATTTTATTTTGAACCAAGAAATCATATACTGTAAATTTCATTTATAGATGTCTTTTTCTTTTTTTCTTAAAGTATGATGAGACATATGGAATATAGAACATTTTCAAAAATATATCTGAAACATGTCTCAAGTGAAGGTTATTGTGTTTAAAGCACTCTTTGCCAAAGGCAAAATGTTTCCCCTTTACAATGGCACTTTACACTAAAATAAAAAAAAAATTTTTTTGAAAATTGGATCCAGATATTTGTTGAAGTTAGGTTAGAATATTATTTTAATAAAAGGTTTATTTTATTTCATAAATTCACAAATATTTTTCATATCTGAAGCAAAGAGGAGTTACTCCCAGTTCTTCCTGTAGATTTCAGCCTTAAAAAAATCAAGTTGTCATACCTGAGTTAATCCCCAATTTCACTTCAAAAGATTTGATCTTAAAATATCAACTTATACAAAAATGCATATAGTGCTGAGGAAAAAATGAGCTAAATAGCTAAAGAAATCAATTTGCTTAATTTTTACAATGAGGAATATCATCTATTTTCTGTATTATTAGGAAGATGGTTTAAGATTTATTTTCTATCTCTTAGTGAGACTTAAAACAAATCTCAACTCTGCTAAAATTTAGGATAGTACCTCAAAATTTGTGACTTAAAATTAATTTTTGCTTTGTTTACTTTTAATCTTTTGTATAGCCTATTTTCACTAACATCATGTATTCAAATCTGTATCTCTCATCAAACTGCAGCAATGTGACTGCAACAGTTTATATTACTTCTGATATACATTTTCCAATAGAATACTGTATTAATTATTATGTAGTGTATATTATGTGATATTGTCATATCATATGTGGCTCAAACTAGTGTTTGGGGGTATTATATTTTTTCTTCCATAGTGGGCCATACTGGTTTCACTGTGGATATCTTCTGGCCCATACACCAAAGTTAGACTGTCTCTCTTACTGAAAGTAAATTTAGCTGTCTTTTCACCAGAAGAAAATATTTTTATAGCAATAAATAGCACAATGCATATGATCTATATTGGCTACTTTTATTGTTTCCCAATAGGGAAATTTTGCTAACTGCTTGTCAGTGATGGAGTGGGTCTAATGAGTGAAAGACATTCTTCTATCTTAGCATCTTGCAGATCCATGTGTTCACAATCAAATGAAAAATTCTTAGTGAAGACTTTTGAAGGAAGAAATTTTTTTGGTTTTTGTAAACCAGGATATCTTGCCTTTTTGCTAGTTGTTGACTCATCAATTCTTGAGCCAATGAAATGGCTCTTTATTTTTTTTGCATGACTCATGATGCAAAAATATTTCAGAAAAACTCCAACAACCTGTGCTGCTGTTTATTAGCGAGATCATTTTTTCTTCTTAATCCTTAACAGTATTTCAGTGTTAATTATAGAACAGAACAGTGAACAAGATGTGTATTTATATGTATTGTTTTATTTCCGTTGTGTTTTATTGTAACTATCGGACTATCATTCTATGGAGGTTAATAAGCATCTTAGATTCTGGTGAGATTCAAACTCAACTTTTCGTCAGTAATAATACCTGTATGGCTTTACCTATTTGGCATCATTGGCCAACTAATTACAGAAAATGAGTTAAGAAAGCTATCTTGGACAGGCAGTCCTTTTTTAAGGAAGATTGATTCCTTTTCTATGGTTTATCAACCCTTTGTAGGTTATTTAAAGCCAAAAAATATTTTTAGGCTATGAGAATTTTTTTTTTTTTGTGACCAGTATTACCAATTAACCCATAGCTGGGGGGAGAGGAGGTAGATTTGTACCCTTCCCAAGGATATTTGTGTGAAAGTGAATATAACAAACGAAATGGAAATTGGAACTTAGCTCTCCGATTAACAATTTTGAGCCATTATCCGTTACATCACTCACACATCCAAGCTTATACAGCTTGTATTCTCAAGTATTCATCCATCTAGGCATTGACCAGGCTCAACATTGCTTAACTTCGGTGATTGTACTGGAACTGATGCTTTAACATGATGTGGCTATTAGCCCTTTTTAAGGGAGAGAGATTCAAGTTCAAATGTCACTGAAGGTTGATTTTTTTTTTTTTTTTTTTTTTTTTTGCAATGATGTTCACCTTGTACAAGGCCTAAGAGCCACTAAAGGTAGAGGGTTATTATTGTTTAATTCTCATCTACACTGTTGACAAACAATCATGGCAGGATACCCTAATATTTGTGATAAAAAGCAATAGAAATAAATTTATTGTGGATTAAAACCTTACTTAGTGAATATTTTTCTTCAAATAAAGCATTTGAAAAGGCATGTGAAAATATGAACCATTTTTTGTTTTTAATTATTTTTAATAAACTAAATTATAAAGATGTTTATTTTTTAATAAAGTAAATTGACATTCAATGAAACACACTTGTTTTTAATTACTTTTTATAAAGAAAATTGAAAAATGCAAAACAAAATGAAGCAGTTTTTTGTTTTGAATTATTCTTAAAGTAAATCATAATTTAATTTATTTTTTAATATAATAAAATGACATTCTATATTTTTATATATACTTCTATATTTTTATATTTACTTTATTAAAAACAAATTTCTTTATGATTTACTTTATTAAAAATAATTAAAAACAAAAAAGTCGTTCATATTTTACATAATGCTTTTTCAAATGCCTTATTTGAAGAAAACTGTTCACTAATTAAGATTTTAATCTTTAATAAATTTTATTTGGTTATAAAAAAATTGTTTCTTTTTTGCTGTCGAGTTGTCTTTGTTGGTGGTGTTGAGTTGTTCTTTCTCAGTGAATAACATATGAAATCTTTGCCAGGAGAATGGTTGCTTATGAAACCTGATGGAAATATTGTGCTTGGCTGCTTGACTTTATCAGCAGTTTGCAGAACTTAGAGACATTGGAATCTCATGTTCATCTGATTGATAGAATTCCAAATATTCATCACCCCTACCCTACTGTGAGTCTGGTGTATATGTTGTTTGCTGTCATTCTGTCACCTGATTCACTTAATGCTTTATTTTTATTTTTTTTTTTTTGTGTGTGTGTTCTTGATGACATAAGGCTAGAATTCCTGGTTCTTGGAAAAATGGTATTTTGTGTGTGTGTGTGTGTTCTTTAGAGTTCTTGTCAATTACTCCTCTTTCTATGCTATCAGTCTGACATGATATGCATTCTTTGAGAGTGAACCAGAAGAATTTTACCAATCTGATTGCTGGTATTGAGAAAGAGCTCAGTGGTTAAAACTGAGAACAAGCAATAACAGAGTTCATCATTTAATTCCTGGGATCAGTTAGATCGTAATTGTTTGTCTGTATTTATAAAATTTTATAAGATGCTGAGAATACTACGGATGAAGTATGTAATCAACAAAGAAAATGAAAACAAAAAGAACGCTCATACCCAGAATCAGAAAGAGCTTGAAATTTCTTGGGTGCATAATGAAGAAGGAAGGCTTGGAAAATTTGACACTCACAGAGACATGAGAGCCACCTATTTGATGAGCTTATGTAAAGCTTAGGTAGAATAAGAGAGATGGTAAAAAGACAAACTTGTGGAGAGCCATAATTACTGTTGTTGAGTAAATAGTACACCCTTGGTGACTATATGAACTAGTCAACTATAATAAAGAGCTCCTGGTCAGAGGTAAAAGAAGCCACTGTTTGGAGTCGGTTTTCAGACTAAGTAATACAGGTGTCATGGCAAGTTGCTAAAGCATTACTGATAAGCACTATGCAACATAACAATTAACAGTCTCTTGTAGAGACTCGGTATGTAAAAGATGATAAAATGACTGATATGATATTTGAACAAAGTATGTGAAATGGAATATATGCAGGCTAATTGGATTTTTAATTTTTTATATTCTGATATAATGATCGTCTTGTACATGACAATTTGAAATCATTTGATAATGTGCATTAGATAATTCTAATATATAAACAATTTTTTTTTTGTTATTGATAGGGATGTGTATAAAAAAAAATCTTAAGTAAATAAATATTTTTGGTGTTTTGGATACCAGATACAGTTGATGTGTGCTCCTTGTGATAGATGTTGAGATAGTGGTTTCAGTGAATTATAGTTGTAGTACATTCAGGGTAAACCCTGGATAATTGTTTAGTTTTTACTGGAATGTTTTTGTGAGTATAAAACTCTCCATTCTAGAAAGGATCCAATCACTGACAAGTACATCAGTTTTGGGGACAGTATACTTGAAGAAGATTGGGAAGGGAGCTTCCATCATGTAGGATTGAAAGCTGTCCAAGTTTGCCTTTGTGTGTGTATATATATATATATATGTAGTTTTAAGGTATACTATATTTATGGGTTAAATTGCTCAATATCAGAGATAGAACATTTAAATATGAAAGTGGACGACCTGACAATTGCATATATGCATGAAACAGACTTTTGTTGCTGGATGTTTATTTCAATGTCCACTTTCATATTTACAAAGTCTCTATCCCTGATATTGAGCACTTTCACCCATAAATATAGTATACCTTAAAACTATTTTATTTCATACACACACACACACACTAATATATATATATATATATATATATATATATATATATATATATATATATATATATATTTGTAGCATACCTATGGATGATAATAGGTATATCCCCATACACATAAATACAATAGTAAATACTGTATGTTGGTCTGCAGTTGGAGATTCATCTCCAGCTGTGCTAGTCACTCTTTGCCTCTGGGCAGAGAGGATCCCCCAGATGAAGCTATAATGAAGGACAGAGTCTCAGTCTCATCTTGGGAAAAAGCTACCTGACCCTATTTTATACAGGATCTACAGGGGATTTTTGGCCAAACCTATGGGCTCGGATGCTCCACATTAAATTTGGCCTTGTGCCACATCTGACCACATGGGGCAGTTGCAAGATATCCTGCAGTTGGAGATTCATTGTGGAATTCACTTGGCTCACTTCTAGCAGTTGACTACTACTTCTACATGCTACTGGCGAATCTTATGTGTTGTTCTTGTCCAAAGTATTATCATTCATTACCAACCTTTGTGTGATTATTCTGTTCCGTAACCTTCCCTAGGTTACAAAAATATATATAATTAATTCTTCTTGTATAAATCAATTATGGAATAAAGTCCATCTTGAAATCAACCAATTCCAGTAGATTTTAGAAAGTGGTCAATACCTAGTCTGTAGAGAAATATTAAAAAGTCAAAAAGGATTTGTCAGAGAAAACTGCAGTTGCTTGGTAAGGTTGTTATATCTTTTTAAGATAATATTTACATGTGTCTCTGTCTGTCTGTGTGTGTGTGTATATATATATATATATATATATATCTTCTGAAAATCTTTCCAAAAAGAAATCTGTTGGAAATTGGTGAGGCTGAGAACCTTCCAGCACCCCTTCATATATATGGAAATATATAGAATAATAAAAAAATAGTTAATCTCAGAAAACAGTTGATGATAAATTTGTAATTGCAAATGTAATGTCAGTTGGAAATGCATTTTTAGACAAATGTTAAGATAGTTTTAGGAGACCATAAATGAGTTATTGGAAATTAATGGCTTATTAAGGAGCCTGTATTTCTAATTTTATTTGTTGTTACTCTCAGTTATATACTGGGAATATAAATGAAATGATATTCTTCCATTTGGCAAAAGATCAAGAAACACACACACATGGGGGAATCAATAGCTCCTATGAGCTGAATTTTGATTTGAAATTTTCAATTAAGTGCCTTACCAAAGGAGATTGTTGGGTAAAACAGATGTGTTTTTTTATCATTTGACTATAGAATAATTATGTATTTACATATACAGAGAGATATAATCTCTCTCCATATATATTTCTTGCCAGAATCTATCTTACACATTTATAAGTCTACCATTCATCTATCTATTGAATATTGCTGCCACATCTAGTCTGATACTTTCTGATATGAATCTCAGAATTCTTGACAAAATCCAAAGAAGAATCTGCAATATAATCTTGGCTTCAGTTATTTTCCTACTGCTCTAATGTAGCTTTCCTCAGGCTTTTCTATAAATATTTTCTTGTTAATTGTTCTGATAAGCTCTTTAGTACCTAAACTTTATAAATTTAAGCACAGTACTAGATTGGCAGCTAGGTCTCATAATTTTACAGTTGAAATGTCTAGTTGTAACTGTAAGTTCTATACTAAAAAGTTCTTCTCTTGCACTTCTTGCGTGTGGGACTCTCTTCTGGTTTCTTGATTTCCAATCTTCAAAAATTAAAATGCAATGTCAATCATTATCTTTTGTGTCTATAATTCTTGTTCTTTTATTGTTCTCTCTCCTTAATAATGGTTTTTCTTATATTCTTTCATGCTCAGTAATCCTTTGCATCTTGGTGGCTTTATTGCCTTGCTTGGGGTGAAATGATTAAAAAAAAAAACATGCAAACTTGCACATATATTCAGGTATTTTCATTTTTTTTTTTTTTTTTTTTTTTTCATTTAGAACTTGTTACCCATAATGTTGAGAAATTAATATTTATGCTTGGTGAAAGGGATTAGCCCAAAGTTTGAATTGCAAATTGGAGATACCAGAATCAAACAAGTGTGGACATTTAAATATCTAGGAAGTGTTTTAATATAAGGCAGAAAGTGTGACACTGAAATGTGAAGGTGTATTGGGATAGCCAAAGATGCATTCCAAAAGCTAAGCAGTGTACTAAGAAATAGAATAATTTCACTAGAAACAAGGAAAAGAGTACCAAACTGTTAAATCATATTTGTTCTCCTGTATGGCAGTGAGTGCTGGACAATCTCATCAAAGATGAAGAAGAGACTCGAAGCAACAGAAATTTGATTTGAGAGTAGGATTCTGAGGATACCATAAACTGAACATGTGAGCAACAATGGAGTTTTAGAGAAAATGGAAACAAAAAGGAAACTTAACAAAGGGATAGTTGAGGTTTCTGGGCATGTAATGAGGAAGGAGAGTTTGGAGAATCTAATACCCATAGGACAAATTAAAGGCAGAGAAACCGGAAAACAATGTATAACATGTCTGTGTTATTTCTCCATCCGTTTACTCAAGCTCACTAGATAAAATTTATTCAGAGCTACAAGAGATAGGAAGTTGTGGAGAGCCATGATTATCAACGTCTTGAGGGGACATGGCACATAAAGAATATAATTAGCTATTAGTATGATAATATTTTTTGTTTCATTTTTGAGCAGCTGAAAATATATTCCTAGTTTCAATGGTAAAGTTGATTTGCAGCTGTTTTTCTGCTGCCAGCAATTTTTTTTACTTGTAAGAATTTTTTTCAAGCTTGGTGAGGTGCTATCTTTCTTGGTAGTAGCAAATTCCTTAAATATAATTTTCAAGCTAGGTGTGCAGCTGCCTTTGCTTATACAATGCAGCATTTACTTTGACATATACGCAAATGAGAAGCCAACACCAGTGCATGAGAACATCTTCCACACCAGCATGCTATCACCTCTGAATTTAACTGATTTATTTTTCCACCTATTTTGGAAACAATCTTTCATCTTTGCACTGACTGACCCAATGAGAGATAATTAAATGCAATTGCTCAAGAACCTGCTTGCCTAGTTTTCATTGTCCAGCCAATATGCTTATTTGCAAAGTCTAGTTTCACTTTTTGCTTATGTGGTATCTGACGGCAGGAGGATATGCATGACTTGCATGAAACCCTGCTTCACATAAGTGATGTGACATTGTGTGTCAATACACTTTCATGTCAAATTCTTCGCTTATCCAATAAGCAATGCTTGCAGATATATCAAAAGATTCCACTATGAAGTCTTTGAATCACCTGATTCTGACTAAGAGTTGTTTGACATGGTCACGCTAGTGTTTCAGATGACTGCAAGGAGCCAGTTTCATCATAAATTTTCCAGAAATTATATTAGAAATGATAAAATCGAAAAAATTTCATGTAACATGTTTTGTTCTTAAAAAATGACTTCACCAGACTAACATAATGTTTTTAATGATTCCTCCAATTGATGTCAAATTGGTCAGGTTTCAATCCCAGCTTGAAGCAATTTAGCAACACTGATGAGCTGTGATACAGCGAAACATTCTGTCTGTAGATGACATAACATATATATATATATATATATATATTTGGTTGGATAGATGTGAGTTTGTGACCCTGGGTTTCACGCTTTAGCGATCGTCAGAGTTTGTCTGACGATCACTAAAGCGTGAAACCCAGGGTCACAAACTCACATCTATCCAACCAAATATGTTAGCTCTATCTCTGATATTGAGTGTTTTCTAATAAGTACCGCGCATATAATATATAAATAATTATACATATATATATTTATTTATATTTATAAACACACTTTTCACACACACACACATATATATATATATATATATATATATATATATATATAAGCTTAGCTTATCATCAGCAATAACAACACACCCACAAAATCAAAATTACAGAGAACCAATATTATTTAGGAGTTCAAATGCCCCCTTAAGAAACAGTGTTCCTGATCAAACCAAACTTACAAATAATTATATTGATCATACCACTACATACCTTCATCTGCAACATCCTAGTAGAAAATACAAATATAATAGCCTCATCCATATATAAAAAAAAGATTAAACATAATGGAAGTCATAATAATAAAAAAAAGGAAAAACCAACACTCAGTAACATTAACTATTAACATGTCCACAATGTGGTGACTATGTTTGGAAAATAAAAAATTCCTCTAACTTCAGACACATAGATAAAAAAATCCACACATTAAGTTAAAAATAAAAAGTATGTTGACATTTCGCATTACTTCAAATAAAAGGTTAGGAAGGAAACTCCAATCAATACTGGAGAGATAACAGTTACTGGACTGGAAAAACATATTCTGAAAAATTGTTTTAAGAGAATTTCAACTGAAAGCTGCTCTGTCAATGCATGTCAAATGTTTCCTTGTAAGGAAATAGCTAATATTACCATTGTTCTTATGTGGGGCATTATAGATGGTATTGTAAATACATTTTGGCCAAGTACCCTCTGTTTGTCTTCATTGTACTTTGTCAAAATATTGTGTCTATAATAATGACTTCTATAATACTCAAAATGTGAACAATATTTTAAATAAATTATAGTTACAATTCTTTATTGCCAAAATGAAATAATAGATATTTTGTTAGAGTTGGACTCAACATATTTCTTGCTCTTCCCTACTACTGTGACAATAGAATTGCTCCTACCTATAAATAATGGCAAGTAGCCTCATTAGAGTAGGATTTGAGTAGTATATACCCAAGTTATTCTGTTTTATGTATGAGTATTTAATAAACCTCTTCTTGTTTCCTCTACCCAGTCTTCTGTTCCTTTGATTCTCTATCTATGGTCTTATTTCTTGGCTATTTTGAACAAGGACAACATCAGAACATATTTCGTTTGTTTCACTTTGGTAAAAAAAAGTTCAAGGATTGAAATTTAATTCTGCTTTGTTTTATTAAGCAGACCTGCCTTATCAACGCTAAAACTATTCCTCTTTGAAGAGGGTATTATGTTTTTTTTTTTTTTTTTTCTTTTTTAGATCTGCACTATTTTCAATGTGCATCAACATTTGTTAAAATAGTGCAACAATGTAACTAGGCTGAAACAGCTGCTGTGCTAGAAAGATTGCATCAAAACATCTCGCATACAGGTATCAATGTCATCTGCATAAAGCCAAATTTTCTTAATGTTAAATGGGCTTCTTTCTTTTTTTTTATTTTTTCTTTTTTTTTTTTTTGTCTATAATAATTGTTTTGTGATAAGCTTGAATTGCATCAGTTGTTCTTATTCTACAAGTCACTATTAACTTTTCTCTCATGAATTTCTTTCTCTATTTTTTCTCAGTGCAAGAACGAATTGAAACACTAAATGAACGTCTTGAATCTTATGCCAACTGCAGCATTGACAAGCCAGCACCAGACATTGCTGATGGCACAGAGATGTCAGTTAAACCTAAACGATGTATGTATCTTGTTGTTTTCTCTTTTTAATCCTATTGCTTTTATTTATTTTTTAAAATTTTTTTATTTTTTACCAGCTCCATCTTCTACTGTGTAGGTGCAATTTTTAATTACATTATTTGTTATTAGTCAAGTCAGTTTTTATAAGTAGTTTATGTAAAATAACTTTTACTGGGATTTTCCCCTTTAGAAAGCCTAAAACCATACCTTTCGACATTTAACTGTGTCTGTTGACTTTGATCAAGCTTTCTTGGATATCTACTCACTTCCCTCATTTGAATGGGTCACTACATCACACCTAAGTATTTGGATAATCCTATTTTGGATTAGATTAGGGTCAAGATTGTTAAAGATCAATTGTAAAGTTTTAAGAACTATTAGCTAAAAAGCAGGTATAGGATAACCTGGCTGAAACAAAGCATTTAAAAATATATATATATATATATATATATATATATATATATATATATATATATATATATATATATATATATATATGTGTGTGTGTGTGTGTGTGCTATTTATGTAACCTGTGATATCATGAGTAGGATTTATTAAATGTTTTATTCATTGTAATGTATAACTACAATGGATAAATTTTAAAATAACTATAACAGTGCATTCGCATGTGCTTTTAAAATCACTATCACAATAGAATGCAGGTTTTATTGCAATTACAATAAGTTTGTCTTTGTAATTTACACCTGAAGATGATCTTGAAAAAGATCGCAAGTACTTGGGTTAAAAAAAACCCAAAAAAAACTATGACACCTTTCTTGATGAATTTCATTTTAACATCAAGAAACTGATTGAACTGGAAAGGATCAGTATAAACATAAGTAGATGCTATATGTCTATATTATTCAATGAAACCTGTTTGAATTAAGATTGGTGCCTAGGTGTGTGTGTGTGTGTGTGTGTGTGTATATATATATTATATATATAAGGTTGGTGCAAAAATAATGATGTAATAATGTCGTTTTTTGACATTAAAAAATACGTCAAAAAACGCCATTAGTTTTGCACCAACCTAATATATATTTATTTATTTATTTATTTATTTACATAGATAGTAAAGGTAATAAATCTGTTGGTATATAATTCAAGTGGATCCTAGTAATATAAAATATTAAAACTGATCCACAAAAAGAGCTCAATGTATTTATTATTACAGAGCAAAAATTAATACACAGTTAAATCCAAAATCACATCATATGAGTAATAAGCTTATTTTGACAGACAAAAATATCATTCATCTGTCTGGTATAGACCTTGAGTTTGTACTGGGGTTAAGATAGATGAATTATATTTTCGTCTGTTGTAATAAGCTTATTACCCATGAGGTGATTTTGGATTTTATTGTGTATTTACATACACACACACACACACATACATATATATATATATATATATATATATATATATATATATATATATATAGTGACCCAGCATGTTCTGGTGTTAGGGAAAGAAAAATACAAAGCAATAATTATGGTTGCATTTTAACATTGATTGCATTTGAATTTTTTAGTATATTTAGGCAATATTTTCACTTTTATCATTGGCCACTGACTTTACCACTCTTATATCACTTTTTAATTTATTTGTAGTGTTTTCTTTTGTTTGGTTGAAGAGATTTTTCTTTCAAATATTCACCCTATACAAAGTCCAAGAGCCAATAAAGTTAGGGGTTACTGAAGGAAGTTGTTTTTGCAGGAGTGTGAAATTATATCCAGAGATAGTCCTGTTTTGTCATTTTCATAAATAACTTACTGTGTAACTGGTGTACAAACGTAGAGGTGACTCAAAAAGCTGGAAAATAGAAACAGCATGTTTGAACTGAATCTAACATTAATTTTTTTTATGGGCTCTTAAAAAAAGAAAAAAAAAGGCTGGTTGTCAGTTTCTTACTTCAAAAGAAACAATATGAAGGAGGTTTCAGTTCTTGATTTAAAAAAAAAAAATTGTGTGTGTGTGTATATATATATATATATATATATATATATATATATATATATATATATAATCTCGTTGGATTGATGTGAGTTTGTGACCCTGGGTTTCACGCTATTTGTGATCCTTAGACAAACTGATTAATTTTAATTTTTAGATTTTGGATTTATATATGGTTGTATATATTGGTGTTTTTTTGGCAGTGGGAGGAGAAAAATTTGTCGTTGAAATGCTATTCATACTTATGCAAACATACATGCATGTTCACTCATTGATGTATGTAGACATACATACACGCACGCTCACTCATTGGGGCTCCCACAAACAAATATATATGAACATTGTGGGACTGGGTATATATGCGCATCCATGTGTTGTTGTGTACATATGTATGCATTTGGTTGCTGTATTCAATGTTGGATTGTGTAGTGAAACATCTTTCAACATAATTCAGCAAACAAAATAGATGAACAGTCTGCGTGTTGACATCGCAATTGACAAAAGATGTCAACTGACAACCTGCTTGTCAGGCCCTGGTTTGCTGCAGTGGATGGTGTCAGCTGAAGAGTGTATATCATGGAGTGGTGACCCATGGACCACTACAAACAATTCACAGCCAAGGCTTTCATGCTCAAAGACTTCTTCTCAGTCAACTGGGAGACAAAAGCTGCAGAAAGAACCAATTGGGGAAGAGCAAAAAAAACAGCATTCTTTGAAAACACCAGAAGACAAATAGAAGAGAGAAAAAAGCCTCCAAAAATGTCAGAGCTCTCCATGTTCTGAATCCTCCTACCCAACCATGTGGTGGCTGGGGTCGTCTCTTCAAATCCAACATAGGACTCATTTCACACAGATAGAAATGTCAATGAGCACCCTAATACTCGGCAACGAGTTCTGCCAATGACAACAATGGTGATTTAGTAAATGCACATATTTGAGTAAATATCTCTGTTTTTTAACTAGCATATTTTTGTCCATCAGCTTGTGATTTCTGAGAGCCTTTAATGTGCCCTTTGGTAGGATTCAAATGTATACTCTTATGTAGAGAAAACCACTGTTTCTTTGACCAACTCAGGTCAAAAAGGACTTCACGGGAAAGCAAAATTGTTTTATAACTATATAGCAATAAGAAATATCAGAATATAGATAAAAATCCATTAGATCCTCTTATACACCAGTACATAAGTTATTGATCTGAACAAATAACTTAGATTTCTTACAAAAATTTCTTAGATTTATTACAAAAAATTCAATAGGTCTAATCTCATTCTTCAGAAATAATATGGCACCTCAGAAATCATAATGTTGTTTATGAATTCTCATGTCATATGGAGGATTGTATTGCCAATACTAACAGACAACATTAAATTCTTACATTGGACACACATGGACCTCACTCTCTTGTTGATTAACTTGTCATCAAAATTTATTTTAATTTGTGCACATAAGGATCAACATCAAAATGTCAATATAAGATGTGTTTTAATAGATAACACTAAATTTGTTCAGATTATTTAAGGAAACATGTTTGAATATATATATATATATATATAACATTTATTATATTTATAGGAAAAGAGTGCTCAATTTAAGAGGTATAGGGTTTAAGGAGACTGTGCACATAAGAATCAAGAGTGTATGTTAACATAATTTCACCCTTCAGTATACTCTTCAGACCATATCTATATATATATATAGAGAGAGAGAAATGACAAGCACATAATATGAACTTTGGAATCAATGCTGGGAAAGGCCAGTTTTTTCCTTCCTGACTTTCCTTCATCTTACAATGACCTATATATGTAACCTGCTAAAGAAGTAGTGGCAATTGCACTGAAGCATGACAGTGGCAGATACCATGCATTGTTGGTTCCTGTATGCTCCACTCTCTCTCTCTCTCTCTCTCATATATATATATGTATATATATATGTGTGTGTGCGCGTGCACATACATATGTTGCTGAAAAGTATACCAAACCATTGTCCCAGATATGACCAAGCATTAAAATTTGATTTGGAATCTCTTCTTAATGGGGCTGAGAATATTTCAGTAGCCTTTATCTGTGTCTATATATAATCTCGGTATGTTAGTAGCCTACTGATGAAAAAAAGCATTTATTTTACGCAATAAATATTTTCCAACATAAATCTCCTTTGTCTATGCACTTTATTTTGTTGGGAATATTAATTGTATAAATTGAACATGATACAGTGAAATTTCAGCTAATAATGATGTTATCAGGCTATGAGTAATATTTTTTATATTGGACTTTTTTTTTTTTTTTTGCTGACAACTATTCTTTTCTTTTTATGTGCCATGTCCTTTCAGGATGTAGGTGATCATGACTTCCCACTTCTCCCTATCCCTTGTAGCTATCAATAAGTTTGATATCCTCTGCCAATTACCCCAGACCACATTCTGCCATCCACTTGCTTAAGCCTACCAGGTATGTCATGCATTGCTTTCCCTAGTCTCTTTTTCCCTCTATTCAACCTTTGAGTATAAGATTCTCCAGGCCCTCCTTTCTCATTACGTGTCCCAGAAATTTTATCTGCCTCTTATGTTAAGTATAAGCCTCCTCCTTGTTTGCATCCTCTCCAAGACCTCATTGTTGCTCACATGCTTGCTCCATGATATCCTTAGCATCTTTCTGTAGAACCTCATATCCGCTGCCTCAAGTCTCTTCATCTTTGAGGAGACCATTTAACATTTGCTACTGTATCAAAGGACAGATATCATGTAGCAGCTCAGTATTCATTTCTTTGTCACCAAAGAAATCCTCCTGTCTCACAATACTCTGCTCAGCTTTTGGAATGCATCCTTGGCCATCCTAATCTATTTTTGCATCTCAGCATCATACTTACTTTCCTCCGTCAAAACACTTCCTAGTTATTTAAACTTTCACACATGCTTGATTTTAATGTCCCCTGATCTGCAAATCACACTACAGGCTCATCCTTTTATACATTCTACATTAAAATAAATTCAGTAAATATACAAAAATAGAAAGTGGTATAAGACAAGGATCTGTCTTCTCTCCAGACTTATTCAACCTATACAGCAATGTGATTCTGAGAGAATTAGAAGTATTACCAGGATTCATTATTAGTAGCTACAATCTTAATAACATAAGATATGCAGATGGCACATTGTTGCTAGCAGACATAGAAAGGAAAATACAGGAACTCCTACAGATGGTAGGTGGTAAAGGAAAGCAAGAAGAACAGACTAATAACATTAGGTAATGACTATTTTTCGACTGTTATAATTCATTGTTATAAATGATGTATTTATCAAAAATAACTTTATTTTTAAAACCAAACAGATATAGTTCATTTTTATAGCAGGAAATGTAGATAAATACAATGTTATTTTTAGGCTTCCTACAAAAATTTCTCTATATTAATGTTTTTTGTAAGATGTATTTTGTGGTACCTGGAAATACTATTTGTGAGGAGAGCAATTATGGAATTTCTTTCTCTCCTCTTCTCTTTCTCTCCAAGCTTATAATGAACAGGTTGGATGTCAAGTTTGGTTGGCTAAAAGTATGTCAGGTCATGTGAGATTTAGATCAGAAAGGAATTCTAAAAGAAAGCAGTCAGAATTTATTTATCATTATAGGCTTTATCCATGAACAGTAATCTTTAAAATCCTTCTTGTGTGTGTGTGTGTGTGTGTATATATATATATATATATATATATATATATATATATATATATATATATATATGAAGTTTTGAGGTGAAGTGCTGTTGGTTTGTCAAGGAATTATTTAAACAGTTGTTGAGGAAGAGAAAGCACACCAGTTGAAAAATAATGTTGAAACAACAAAAGTGTCTTTTAAAATATTCACATGAAACATTTTCTCTATTATTCATGATTTTATTTCTCAAGTGACTGAAAATTGTATCAACCCAGAGTGTTGTTTTGAAAAGCAAAATAAGATGGACAAAAAGTCATGGATGTATGTGTGTGGTGTCATAGACACAGAAAGGGAAATTGATTTCAAATTCTGAGTTACTGTTGTGTTCACTTTTACACAAATGCTCTTTGGAAAGACATGAATTCATCTCTCCTACTCCCATTTTTTGGTTAAATAGCAGGGTAAACTAGGCTATCTAACCTTGAGTGGCAATCAGTCTAAAAGAAGGAAAGCTCTGAATTTAAACCATTTCACTATCTTTCTCAAGGATGCATTGTAATTGCCAGGTAATAAAAGGAATCTGTGGATAGTTGTGATCAATTATATCCTGAAGGGATATAGAATTATATATACAGGATGTCCCAAAAATGTATTCACTCTTTAAATGGCAATAAATAAAGTATTTATTTACTTGTAAACAAGATTAATAGTTAAAATTAAGAAATATTAATGTTTATTGACTTACAAAGAAGATTAACGGTTTAAATTAAATATTAAATGAAATGCAGGTTTATAAATATTCAAACTGGTCACCATTACAAGACAAAAAGTGAGTACATTTTTTTTGGAACCTGTATATATTGCATGAAACTGTGTGTGTATATATATATATATATATATATATATATATATATAAAATTCTACTTTGAGTGCTGATGTTAATAAAATAGTTGTCAATGTAAAATAATAGAGCTATAAATTCTATATTGACAATAAATATACATTTTTGTTCTCACCAGTAGCACAACTCTGAGCTTCGTGAATAACACAGTCTTCAGGTGCCGAGTTAAACTACTAGTGAGAGAAAAAAATGTATATTTATTATATACATACAAGGTCAACAATAATAGGATCATATATCCGAATACAAGCATTTAATTTTAAACCATTAATAAATTGTATCTAGAGTCTATTGTTGTGTTATTTGAATTATCATATACTTGTAATTTGATTGGCCATTACATGTTATCTAAAAATATTCCACCTAGTCAGGTCAGTGATTGGTTTTTAAACTCTTTAAAAATTTTTTATTTTACAATTAACACCATCACTTAAGACACCAGAAGTGTTGAAACAAAATGGCTATTTTTGTAGTGATGTTATAACATACTTATGTTATAATTTTTAAATATATATATATATATATATATATATATATATATATATATATATAAAAATGCATGTTTCATTAAATAATATAGACAAGTTTTGTCTATTTTAAGTAAGTTCCTTTCATATTGTCTGATAAGCTTAATAACATTATCATTGAAAGATGAATGGAAATCACCATATTGATACATGTTTAAATCCAATCTAAGCTTTTGGCTTACATAAGCCATTATCAAAGATGACAATTACTTTTCAATATATCAACCAATACACAGATGAGACAATAATGATAGTCTGTTTTTGTTGCATGAAAAATTTCAAAGCAACGACTAACTTGTGTATATGAGATGCAGAAGCAAAAATCGCGTCATAGCTCGTGATGTCACACATGACCATACGAGAGTGAAAACGAGAAGTATTAAGTATGTGAAGCTGTTGATATAAACCAATGGCTTCTGTTATCAATTATAGGCATTTAAGAATATTTGTAGAGATTTTGTAGTTTATTTTGTTCAGGTTAGGTTCCAACTGTTTTATGTATATAGCTTCAGGAATTTTTAGTTTTTGTTTATTGTTTTCATGTTTAAGTATAATTGTGTTTTCAACATGGATTTTCCGAAATTGTGTATGCGGCCAGGCATGTTGTTTTAAATACCTAAAAATGTTAGTTATCATTCAAATGTAGAGTCAAGCGTCGTGAAAGTTTGTGGTGTGGCCAACATGAATATTATTTAATCCATTGGAGATACAATCTCCCAAAGGGCATTTGAATTTGTAAACTGTGGTTTTTTGCAAATCGCTAATGAGGAGGGGGCGGGGAAGAATCATTGCGAATAATTAAGTTGGATATACTAGATTTAGTGTAGTATATGATTAACCTCATTTTTTTGCTAGGATCTGTTGTAGATATATTAGTATTTACTAATTTTATATATATATATATATCAAAAATAAAGAGTCTATTGAGACAGAATATTGGGAGAAAAATTATAGTAAAACTAGGACTTAAACAATAAATTTGAGATGTACCTGGCTCCTTCTACTATTCTCTACCTTTACAAGAGCCAGATAAGGCCCACCGGGAGCTCTCTTGATAAACCAAAAGCATCTCTGAGCCCTTGTGGGTGACAAATTATTCTCCACTCTCTCCCACAGACAGGATGTGTGGCAAGCCTCTTGTTGCTCTATTGCTACTTCCACTGAAAGTGCTTGGATGAACTGCATTCCTTGGTTCCACCAGTTCAAATTTTGCATGGCAAGGACCTGCCATGTTGCTTACACTGTAGCAAACCACCCACATTCCCCTCGTATTCCATTGGTAAGAAATAAGTTCCACTCGAACAGCTCCTTCCCATGAACCGCTTGTCTGAGGAACCAAATCCCAAGAGGATGTTTCTCCGATCACCACAATCTTAATATGTTCAAATCTAGAGTTAACCGTTATCTTCCCCTCCTATCTGCACAAATTGTCTCTTAACGTAACTATCTACCTTGTACATGGTGAACCTTACTGCAAAAAAAAAAAAAAAAAAAAAAATGTTGAGAAAAATGAAAAGAAAATCAAGTGAATGGTAAAAATAAATACACCTGACATATATATTGAGAGGGAGAAAGAAAGGATGAGGAAAAAAGAAAGAGAAACTTGATACCTTCATATCAACAGACTTTTTAGTGAAAGGTTAATTGGCAGTTTGGGAGAGAAAAGTATAAAATCTGAGATATATTAAAATTCTTTATTAATAGATAACAAAAGAATATAAGAGGGAATGTTGGAGAAAATATTTGGGAATCCCTTATGTTACTTAAAAACTTGATAACATTTAGATAAAAACTTGGCCAATGAAAATTTGAATGGTTTTGGGAGAAAGAATGGGAGAGACAAGATAATAGTGAGAGAAGGGCAGAGGCATAAAGTAATGGATATTCTTTGTTCTAAACACCCAGAGAATTTTTATGTTCACTGAGAGGGATAAGGTTCAGAATGAGAAGATACAGGTTAAGGGAGAGAGAAGAGCAGGAGAATGAGATAATAGGTAAATTTAATCTACAGTTAACACGCATCAACAACCACCGCATACCCATCTAAAAGTCAATATACATAAATACACACGTACTTTACTGTTTTTTTTTCCCTAATTGTCTTCATGAATTAGATGCACACACACACACACACATTGAGATATACAAAAAATACCAATGAGAATTCAGGCACACACTAATTTCACCATCTCTAAAAAGAGATAATTCGACCAACTAATCAAGAAGCTTTCACAACCATGATATAAAGCCACAAGCCAATGAAAAGTAGAATGTCTCTTTCAAAGTGGTTCTTTAGATGTGTATATAAACAAATGGAAAATCAACCGCAATTAGAATTGATAAATTAATTTTGTCTATTCTATGATTCTAGACATACCCAGAAATGAAATACAACATTTCGCAAATCACTGGCAACTTTAGACAGTTAAACCATTCTGCTACATTGAAAGCAAACATACATTTCTTCATAACATGGCCAAATGACGCTTACTACATTTGGATACTTACATACTCGCATACATACATACAAATATATATATATATATATATATATATATATATATATATATATATATATATATATTTCCTCCCAGACTCTTTCTCTCTTTCATATATGCTGGGACTTTTACACTTGAACTCTTGAAACTTCAGTTTTCAACTTATCCTTCTGTATTATTATTTCTGTATATAAAGATTTATTTTCTACTTGTCAACATACTGTGCATTCTTTTTTAATCATTAAGCAAGCCAAATCAAGTATACAATAGTGATTTTCTAAGTGCAGCTTAGATGTGGCACAAGGCTGAAATTATGGGGTACCCAGTGAGGATCGAACTCACTACTAAGTCATAATTGATCTTGAAAGTAAATCTTTCTAACCATTACACCAATCAAGTATACAATATATGGTGGGAACGGATGTTGTAAGATAAACAACTCATTCATAACTGATAACCTCGTATTTACTATAATCTATCGATCAATGAAAACAAATGGTGTAGAATTCAAAACTAAATCATTCTCCAAAAAACTTTTCTGATGAACATATAATAAAAAGAAAACATGCCAAACTTCTGTTTTCATATTAGTTCTTGTTGTAACTGGGAACTAAAGAAACAGAAGTTCTGTTTCAGCCATTGTTCAGACATGGAAGTACTGTGTCAGCCATATTGTTATGTGTGAATAAAAAGCAGGAGTATCACTTCTACCAGCAGAGAAGTAACCAGACTAAACTGTGTTATTGTTGTTATTATTACAGACCTCTTTACCAAGTTGTGATGGTTCTTATTTACTCATAATAAGTACAGTGTAACCCAGATATAAGAGAGTTGTCGGTCCAGAGAAGGTCTCTTATATCCGGGTTTCTCTTATATCCGGGTTTGATCTATTTTGTTTAGGTAAGTATGGCTCTAATTTGGGACCAGAGAAAATATCTCTTATATCCGGGTTTCTCTTATATTTGGGTCACACTGCAATATTGTTGTTAACACATAATTTTTATGCGTTCAGCTTTTCATACTTGCTTTAACTTGATATCACATAAGTTTAGAGAAATGGTTGGTAAGAAGAGTATGTTTATGCCAGTTTCCTGGAAGGGGATGATTGTTTTCCTAGAAAATCAGCATTGGAAAAACCTGATTTTTATCTACCCCCACCCCCACCAGGGCACTGAGGGAAATGAACAATTAATTCAACTTTGAAGTTGGCTGTTCGTCCAGTAATAATTTATTGATATTTTCATAACAGTCACTGTAGTGTGCATTCGATTAAAAACTGAGAGGGGGGGTGGTAACTGTTAGGGGGTAACCAAATTTATTTAGAAAAATCCCTTCCATCTTAGCTGGTTGTTTTTATACACCACTCATATTACTGATGAATTTGCAGGCTAAATTAATAACATATGTTAATCGATTTGTGATAGTTATAATTTCCTCCAATTGCCCTCTGCAAATATTGATTTATATTTGTCAGGCAGATATTAACTGAAGAACATCGCAAGTGAATTTCATGTCTGGAATTTAGCCAATGAAAGCTAATTTTTCTTTGAAAAACTTGACATTTTCATGTTTAATTAGTTGTGAGTGTTTTTTTTCAGTAAGACCTGTAGCAATTTCCTAGCATATACTTCCAATCTTTATAAATAGAATATGCTATATTTGTATATTTTTGTTTGTTTTTAACTTTTTGTTGTACCAGAGTTATCTCCCTTCCTCTGCCAATGTCAGGTGGCAGTGTCTTTGTTATGATAATGGATCTTTCAAAGATGGTTATGAAGACTGACTCTTTGAAAGAGCAGATTACAACACTAATTATGGCAATAAATATATTAGGGGATGCTCCAAAAATAATGCTTCCTATTTATTTCCATGGAAACTACAATGGATACAGGGAACATAATACTGTTGGATAGAGAAGGTTTTCAGTCACGAATCACTTTCTCGACATCCACCATTGTTAGAGATGCATATCAGACTTGCATTTTTTTTCATAGTAGCTTAAATGCATAACCTACTTGCTGTGTTTGTAGCCACTGACTGATTTCTGTAAAAAGAAAACTTTGGGAAGTGCTGATAAATGTTCGTTTTTTTCTTGATGGTGGAATTCAATGATACTGTTACTTTATATACACTTTCATGCCAGCTGCCATTTTGTCAGATTTCTGCTCTTCTGCTATCTGTAACAAGACAAAAAATTTTATTTATTATTTTTACAATGATTTTCACTCTGTACAAGGCCCGAGAGCCACTCTAGATAGAGGGTTACAGAGTAATAGACACAGTTTATGCTGATATGTGGTGAAGATAATGATGAACCCGAGACTTGAGACACATTTTTGTAGTGAAATGTCTACATTTTTTAGGGCACTATATTGTTAAAAAAAAGAAAGCAAAAGAATTCAAATGTAAAATCCTTTTCTAGTCAAATCCTTAATAGTCGCTCTGCTACTCTCTAGTGTGTGTTTGTGGGAGTACCTCTGCCACAAAAGAATCACTTGAATTCGTATTGACAAAATAAACATGTCTTCAACTTTTGGTCAAAAATGTCTACCCAGTCCTAAATGTAAGCTATGTGATGTTTTATACTATTAATTTAGATCTTCATTTTTCTTTTTATTATGGGTCATTGGTGAGATGGCATTTACATTTGTCAGTAAAACTGAAAATCCATTAATTTTTTGGAGCTTAGTCCAAATGTATTGAATTCAGAACACATAACAGACATCTCTACCTAGCACTGAGGCTACTATCCTTCAACATTGCTTCCGCTGGGCGGGTCATGTGTCCGGAATGCATCCCACCATCTTGTTTGGAGAACTCACCAGTGGCAAAATGCTAAGCTGAGGCCCAAAACGACACTTCATGAATCTGTTGAAAACATCCCTGACATAGGCCAGCATCAACCCTAACACCTGGGAAACCATTGCTGCAAATTGGCCTTCCTGGCATATGACCATCCAGAGTGGAGTGGGGACTTGCGAGTCCAATTGTCAACATAAAGATCTGTGATGTACTGTGAGGAAGGCTCGACTCACTCAGTTTCATCTACCCATCACACTCCTCTGTGATTCCTTTTCATGACTCATCGAATAGGCTGGTCTTTCACAACCATCTCCGTCACCACCATCAGAAGGGAGAAAGGGAATAAGGAGAGATGGCAATCCTGACACTTGGACATGGGCAGGTGCTGATGACAATGGTGGGAGGGTTCAACTTCTACTGCTATACCACCAGCATTTGCCTTTGACATGGGTCTTTACAATAAAATAGGTGGCTTTACTTTGGGAGTAATAATCAGTTATGTGCCATGTGCAATGTATGCTTAGGTGAGCAAGTATCTTTCAATACATGACTGACGGGGCAGATTTTTTTCCTGCTGTAGGTTGTCATTTCATTCTGCGGTAGACCAGTTGTCAACCAAGGCTATAGAACCTAGTCTGTCCTGCTATTTAGCCATAGCTGGGGGGAGAAGAGAATTCATACCTTTCCCCAGGGTATTAGTACGTAAGTGAATGTAATGGATTCAACTAGAATTCTAACTTGGCTCTCCGATTCCTCAATCCGAGCCGCTATCCACCATATTAAAAACTCACATGTCAAAAACTGATAATAGTAAGGTTTTAATAAAATATGCTCTTATTTTTAATGGCATTGATAAACTAAAATTAATATAATTTTCTACTGGGCATAAAAAGGGGATTAGTTTTCTATTGTCATTAAGTATTAAAATGACCCCCTCTTCCAAAAATAATTGCATATTATATTGTAATAAACATCTTACACCAGTTAGAAAGACTGATGGCAGTAGATATAGTTGTGCATTGCTGTAAAGAGGAAGTGAGACACTATCTATTTCATCTTAGACTGTTTTGTGCATATATAAGCAAAGATACAAAGAAATGGGTTTAGAACATTTCAAATATACTATACCATGTCGAAAATGAATCTCCATAGACGACTAGATGGTCCTTTATCAGACCGGCACAAGATGATATGCAAAGATCTATAACAAAAACTGATCACTTGAAAACTTCCAACAGTAGCAATAGTGAAAAAAGATAATGATCAAATTAACTTTCCCCACATCTTCTATGTGTTATGTCCCTTCCAGACATGGCCAATCATGGCTCTCCAAAACTTCCTATTCATTGTGACCCTTAGCTGTTTTTCTCCTTTTGCTAAAGCTTCCACACCTGTTCCACCATCCATTCACACAAACTCATCAAGTTGGTGGTTAGCTGCCTTCCTCCATCTCTCATGCTCTTAATATGCCCTTTGAGGTTAAGTTTTCCAAGCCTTCTTCCTGATTACGTGTCCAAGGATTTTTAGCTCACTCTTCCTGATTCTGTGTATAAGCGTTCTTTTTGTTGCCATTTTCTTTAAGACTTCCTTGTTGCTTTCTCATTCCATCCATGGAATTCTCAGTATCCTTCTGCAATCTGATGTAGAAGCCCTGCTGACTACAGCTCTGTCCTGTCTCTCCGGTGGTTCTGTCCGAAAAGTAAACCACCCGGTCCTTCCCCGGTGAACTGAAGGAACCACCACTATCCGCCACGTTGTGAATTTTTGATCTGAACAGCAGTATTTCGACCCCTCAGAATGATCCGGAGGTAGGATGAATTAAATGGCTGGGCTCCACACTGAAAGAAATCACTATTTGTGCAGAGAGGCTCTTGTCGTAACCGCAAGGGCACAAAGAAAAAAACAAATAAGCAACACTTTCGGTTCCTGTACAAAGATATCTTTAAGGCTACTGTTTTTATATCACTACCAAAGAAATTGCACGAATACAAACTGTCTTAACGAGAGTCACTCGTTTCACTCTGGACATCACAGAGAGAGAAAGACACAATTATGCCAGTTGAAATTTGGCTGTACTAAGGGAGATAAGTTGTGGTTCTTCATTTGCCTCCTCCGATATAGCAGTCGGCTTTTCTCAGCTTTGTTGACGAAGTTATCTGGATTCGCACAGTTTCGATTTCTATCTCTTGGTACGATTTAGACTTTTTGACGCATGCAACCAACTGGCCAGATCAGCAAGACCCACTAAGCCGTTTCCGCTGCGTTTTCCTTCACGTTCTCTGATCTGTGATCTCTGATTTGTGGTCCCTGATCTGCGATCTCTCTCTGCTGCTTCTCTCGCATTCCGATGTGTTCTCCGATCCTGTCTGATCTGATCTACGATCTCATCTGCCCAACTCAAGCGTGCAGGCTGCTTATATAGTGGAGAGGCGGAGCTAAACAGTTTTTAGGCACCACCCACAAATTTTAATATGCAAATCGCCTGGAACACCATGTGTTTTCCGCTGGATCTCTAAAGCTCTGCAGGAACCCAGTTTTCAAGAGGTACGAAAATCGGATTCAGACTCCCTGCTGGGTTTTCCGCAGACAACGTCCACTTAAGCCCGGTGAAAAGCACTTATCTTGTCTGAGGGCTCTGGCTGGATTTTGCCCGGCAGACCACCCAAAATCTAATTCACCATTTATCACAAGCTTTACCTAACGAACTCGTCCATTAATTACTCTGGAATTAATTCACCTAGTTAATAATTCAATCCCAGAAACAACTAAGTAAAAGAAAAACTTATTTCTGGAATTACTCTGGAATCCCTTCTATCTAACTAATTAGTACCTTCTTCCCAATCCTTTAGAACCATTGATTAATAAACCCACCTGGTGTGTGTGGTGGGGCTCTCTCTCTCTCTCTCTCTCTCTCTCTGTTACAGCAAAACCCTGGTAGGAAACCTCCATTAACCTGAAAAAAATGTTTTAATAAAAACAACCATAAAAATGAAAATAAGGTACATCCAGCATCAAGGCCACTGATCAGGAGGTTTTGAGGAGCATGGAACCACCATTTAATTGCTATTTTTCCTAGGTCCACCCTAACCCAGTGTTGTAGCACCTGTTAGGGATGCAGCTATAGGCAAATAGTTAACCACAAAATGGGGTCAAAACACTAAAAGTATACAAAACAAGAAAGTATAAACATTTTTTCTGGTAAAATACCAGCAATACATTTTTTAAAAAGAAATTAATAATGCTCCCAAGAAAATTAAATTTCAGTATTCAATGACTCATAAGTTGATATGCCGCTAAACAAACAAAATAAATAATAAAAGAATTTTATAAGTTTGAACTGATACTAACACTAATTGTTCTGCCAATGAATGCCACATTTTTACAAAAATTGCCAATTTTTTCTATTACCAATACAAATGGGAAAATATATTTGAAGACTTGTATGTGAAAATCTAATAATTGTAAGAATATATCAATTTTATATATGCTATTATTTTGGCAGTATGTGTAAGCAGTAGGCATGAATAATAAAATCCCAAATAATCTAGTGTTATAATTGTAGAAAAAAAACAAAATAATATATTAGGTTGGTGCAAAAATAATGACGTAATAATGTCGTTTTTTGACGTTAAAAATACGTCAAAAACGACATTATTACGTCATTATTTTTGCACCAACCTAATATTTATTATCTGTTAATGAGTTGAAATGCTTATTGAAAAACACATTTTTTAACAATTTGCCTTCTGCAGAAAAATAGTCCTTTTTTGCTTTGCAGTGTTTGTCTAAATTTTATTGCTTTAGACCTTACATTCTGCAGTATGGCTCCTGTGGGGAATGGTGAGATAGTAGTTACAGCAAGTCAAAAGTTTAATCAAGTTTTTCCACCTTTCATCATCATCAGTCCTGTACAGCAACCCTGCAACTACACCTGGTCAGGTGTAGTTGTAGGGTTGCTGTACAACTGAGCACCTGACCAGCTCCCTCCATATATCCCAGGTACGTGCTAATGTCCTAGTCTCTCTGAATGGTATTCCAGTCTACTCTGTAACATTGTCACTTCATTTTTTCCTCTGTCCACCTCTTCCTGGTACCTTGTAGGATAATGGTGGTGTAACAGAGAGCATAGAAAAGAAATATTTATTTTCCCCGATACATTTTTCTCATTAAGGGCAATGCTATATCCATGATATAACAACACCGATATTTCACAGACAACAGAATAGCTGAATGGAAAAAGAATAACACACATGTTTAGTTCACAGAGAGATTTATAATGTTGTGTCATACACAAAATAAGATACAGTGTAACCCGGATATAAGAGAGTTGTTGGGACCGGAGAAGAAGTCTCTTATATCCGGGTTTGGTCTATTTTATATACATTAAGACAGGCTCTAATTTGGGACCAGAGAAAATCTCTCTCATATCCGGGTTACACTATATATATATATATATATATATATATATATACACACATACATATATATGAGTGTTCCATGCAAAGAACTTATACACCTCAACAGTGTATAAGAAAGGGGAACCTTACTTGTTATGTTTCCTGAAGGGAAAACACAGGTTACAGCTGCTTCTCTACCAACTGGGTTAGTTCATGTGATTTTTCCCTGTAAGACCTATTGCTGTGGCCTAAGGATGTCTTTCGTCTCTGGGTTCTACATGACTACTTCTCATCAATCTCCTCCTGATCCCTGAGGTCATTCACCAGCTGTCACATGATCCTCATGATTATTTAAATGAAAGGGTGATAATTGCCATTTGTAACCTAACAGTGAAAAGATTGTTTGCTCTTATGATGCATCTGGACCATTCCAACTTTCTCTTCTTGACGGTGGATATGAAGTCTTCCAGCAGGCCTGATAGTGCCTCACAGTGTCATTTGTGATGTGGTCTAAATAGGAGCCAAGGATAGTTCTTTAGCATTTAATTTCTAATGCTTGGATTCTTTGCTGTAATTCTGCTGTTAATGTCCAAGGTTCACAGATGTGCAGCAAGTGTTCCATCTTTATCAATAATTAATGGATTACCCAGGTGGTAAGATAACTTGTGACAAAAGACTGTGCATGGGGATGGATTGAATGTACCACATTCATATTGTACTTATCTATAGGTTCCAGCAAGAATATTAATCATTTAGGACCAGACATTTTTGCATGAATTCACATCATTAAAAAAATCACCTTAGTCACTCCCAGACAGTCATTGTTTTTATGATCATCACTATTTAGGAATTGTCTTAAATCACTATATCTGATGGATTTATTTTTTATGGTTTATCAACTCTTTGCAGGTTATTTAAAGCCAGAAAATATTTTAGATTTAGATAGGAATTTTTTTGAAATAATAATGGTTTTGTGATACAAGTTTTACTAATTAACCCATTATACCTTTTGCAAGCGTATTTGCATGTAAGTGTAAGTAATAATGAACACGATGGGAATTGGAACTCGTCTCTCTGATTAACAATTCCAAGCCATTATCCATTGCACCACCTGCACATCCAAGGCTTACAGCCCCTGGTATTCCCAAGCAGACACCCAAAAAGGTACTGACCAGACTCAACTTTGCTTACCTTCAGTGATTATACTGGAACTGGTGTTTCAATATGATATGCCCATAAGCCCATATATCTGATTTATTGCTAGCCTGAGATGATCCAAGCAAGAAATCCCTTGTCAGCAGCACCAGGAACTATGAAATGTTCTTGTATATCTTATAGGTAATGTGAAAATTTTGGATCCAAGACTTGTATCTATTCTTCTTCTATATGCTGAGTACCTTCAGGATATGGGTTGTCATGGCTCTCTACAATTTTCTATCCTTTGTAGCTCATGGCAATATTTGTTGTTTTACTCTCTCTCTCTCTCTCTGTTCTGTCATTCATTTACACAAGCCCATTACTTGCTGTTTCTCTGCTGCCCCTCTTGCTTTCAAATATATCTTTGAAAATTTATAAATCATTCACTATTTTAATATGACACTATTTTGTTCCAATCTAGGTCCTCGGTTGTGATTGTCAAGCTGTGGTCAATGATTTTAATTTATTTCCACATATTGAAAAATTTTCATTAAAACCGAGGTAGTTTAATCCAGTTGGATATGACAATTTCTTTTTCAGAAAATATGACTGCTGTGTTAGCTCCTAAAAAATGTGTTAGGTTGACCAAAAAGTTTGATTTATTACAAGACAAATACTTTATTCTTAATATTAACTTTATTAAATAGCATATTAACTCTCCTGCTGGATAGAAAAGGAATTCAGTAAATACTAAAAAATAAAATTATGAATTATGTCTTCTTACCAGACTTATTTAAGAGAGAACTAGAAGTCCTATAAAGACTGGACACAATCTTAATAACACAAGATATACAGATGACACAGTGTTGATAGCAGATACAGGAAGGAAACTGAAGTAACGCTTAGAGAAAAGTGAGACGAAAGGACTAAGTATTAATTGTAAGAAGATACTGTATGGTTGTTAGAAAGTCCCATTAGGACTATACATGCAAATAGAAAGAGAAATATTCTTCTATGTGATGTGTCTCATTAGAATGTGGTTTATCTTGGCTCTTCATAGCTTCCTCTTCCTTCCTGCCATCTGTTCACATAAGCTTGTCAGGAAGGTGGCCTGCTTCCTTCCCTGGTCTCTTTTGCCTTTGTTATGTCCTGTCAGTGTTAAGTTCTCTAAGCCCTCTTTCCTCATATGTTCAAGAAATTTCAGTTGTCTCTTTCTGATTTGAAGTGTCCTTTCTGTTTCCATTTTCCTGAAGACATTTATGTTGCTTATGCACTCTATTCATGGTATTCTTAGCATCCTTCTGTAGGACTATATTTCTGTTGCCTCAAATTTTCTCTTTATCTGTGAGGCGATTGTCTAGCATTCACTACAATATGTTTGTTTTTTTGTTTTTTTAAAAAGCAGATAGAGAACATAAAATATCAATTAGTTTGGTTAAAACACATAAAATAGTTGATTAGGACACACAACTACAAGAAAGGATAACAGATGGAGCAAAAGGTAGGTTAATTAGTGTCTAATAGATAACATAAGACTAGATAAAGTATATGCCAGGAGATTTTATATGTATCTCTTATACATTTCATTTAGATATTACTAGAATAGCAGAAGACATTTCAGGAAGTCAGATATATTGATAAAGACTTTAAAATATATTGGTTCGACCAAAAGGTTCCTACTGTTTTGTTTGTTCATTAAAGTTGGAAATTAAAAAAAAATTTTTTTTAATTAATTGCACTAACTTTTTATGTTACTCCAAAGACATGGTTATCAAAAGAGTTGAGTTAAAAGTAGAAATAATTAATTTCTAGCTAAAGTACCTATCTACACCCAGTAACAATTCAAAATGTTTATTATGGCAGTTGAAAATGTCCCTTGTACTAACAATGGGCTGGTCTGAACAAACAAAACAGAAACTTTTTGGTGAATCCAATATACTTTTAAAAGCTTTATAAATATATCTTTCCAAAATTTCTTCTATTTTTACAATATTTAAAAGCCTGCAAAAATATACTAGTCTTGCTAAGAAATATTTATAAATCCTGATGTCTATATTCCTTGTCTTTAAGGATAATTAAATTGAACTTTGTATATCAATGTGAAACAGAAGGAATATACAAGAAACGTCTATTTAATAATATTTGTTGGGAATGAAAAACTGATTAAGTTTGATTGTCATGAACACTAAGTCTTTCGTGGAGACTGTGGAAAGTCCTTCATGGATGCAGCATGTTGTCAGTGCTGTGCACTGTGATTCTGCTATGGATTCTGTGTGTTGTAACTTTGTTGTGGGCAGAAGTTTCTGCTCCCTATGTCATTTTTGGTAGAAATTTTGTGTGTGTGTGCATGCATGTATGTGATGATTATTTCTCCTTTCCCACGTCTTTTGTTTTTCACTTTATACTCACTCCTTAACCTTTGCTCTTTTTGCTCTTTTCTTTCAATTGTTGTTATTTGATTTCCAGTTATTGAGACATGTTGTCATTCTTAATTTTTGAGTGTTATTGTACAATAAAGCCAAAACAGGGATGCTATCAAGTGCTCAATACAAAATAAAAAAAAATATATACAAAACTGGGCCAATATAAAATAGAAGTAAAAAAAAATACTCATCTGTTCCTGCTTTCTATGACTTAAAGTTTCATAAGAATAAGCAACTGAGTATCTTATCACTCATGCCGCCTGAGGATTGTGGGACAGTGGCATCAACATCTAAGTCTCCACATGACATTTTTACTTGTTTAAAGCAGTAACATATGAGTATTGTTTTACTTACAGTTTGTATATGGATGACAATAATATATATATATATAAAATATAGTTTTGTCCTATCTATCCTGATCACTTGATGATTGTGCTGCCATACAA
>OZ010608.1:49472771-49500271 GCA_963932145.1 Acanthosepion lycidas | reverse complement strand
TTAGAAGTCTGCGATCAATACCGGATGTTTTTTTTTTTTTTTTTTTTTTATAGAAGCCTGCGATCAATACTGGATCTTTTTTTTTTTTTTTTTTTTTTTTTTAGAAGCCTGCTATCAATGCTGGATCTTTTTTAGAAGCCTGCGATCAATACAAGATTATTTTAGAACTCTAATTAATACTGGATCTTTTTAAAAACCTGTCATTTATGCTGGATCTTTTCAGATGCCTATAGTTAATACTAGTATTTTTATGGTTGTTATGAATGGGTTAATGCCCTAATCCAGGTCTGAACTGAATATCCTTAACTCTTGGTTCTTAAACTTCCCAATGGATGTTTCAGTTGAGTGAGCTTCCTGGTTATTACATATATCAACTTGCATAAAATTCATGACAAGACAATTCTAAAAGAATCTGTCATCATGAACCTTCAGCCACAATGCACTGTAGATTTCTGGATTTGAACAATAATATGTTTCTGTTTAATTCTGTCAATATTTTTATATATATATATATATGAGGCAGTGTAGTAATGAATAGCACCTCTGATTGAGGAATCGAGGAGATGAGTTCAAATTCCAGTCAAATCCATTACATTCACTTACATACTATTACCCTTGGGAAAGGTATGAATCCTCTTCTCACCCCAGTTATGGGTAAATAGCAAGACAGACTGGGTTCTATAGACTTGGATGGCAACAGGTCTAGAAGGACAACACTGAATTCAAAACCTGTGGAGGGTCGTATAGGGACTTTGAGTCACATAGTGCACCAGATCTCTGTATTTGGCCCTTCAAAAAGTATGGTTGGTTCTGCACAGCCTTCACCACTATAATCAAATCATAATTTACACGCATACAAATTCTACTCAAATCCATTACATTCACTTACGTGCTAATACCCTTGGGAATGATATGAATCCTCTTCTCACCCGAGTTATGGGTAAATAGCAGGACAGACTGGGTTCTACAGCCTTGGATGGCAACTGATCTAGAAGGACAACTCTGAATTCAAAACCTGCAGAGGGTTGTATAGGGACCTTGTGGCACACGGGGCACCAGATCTCTAGTTGGCTCTTCAAAAAATGTGGTTGGTTCTGCACAAAACCTTCACCACTATAATCAAATCATGTGTGCAGTTTGTCTGGCTATCGGTTCCTAGGAACTGAGTGGCCTGACTCCCATATGTTGTAAAAGGTCTCCAGTAAGCATAAGTCAACAACCTGTGTCGATCAGCAACGGGAGAGTCCACGATTTTATATATATATATATATATATATATATATATCCCGGTAAAATGAGAAATAATGTAACCATTTGTATCTGTCCATAATGAAATTGTCTAGGATTTATATGCAGACAACTTTGTGTCATGACCTATATAAGAAAAAAATTTTTACAATGAGTTTGAATTTAGTGTAGGTCATATTAGATTGGTTAGTCATGGTAAAGCCAACTAGCCTATTTTTAATTTTTTTTTTCTCTAGAAAGAAGAGGAAGTATTCTGCTTTTTGAAATTAAAATAATCATTCACTCATCACCTGAGGAGACATATTTGTAGTGTTGAAACATAATTGTAATTGTGTAGTAATTTTTAACATGTTTTTATTTTGATATCCTAAAATAAATAATTATATATATATATACATCATTTAGTGTATTGGGGCAGCGAATCATTATTCAAACATATATTGTTAAATATAACAGACAACAAATGTCTATTATGTTTGATCATGAGCCGTTCTAAATTTTATATAGTTGCTTTAATTTTGGGAGAAAGACAAAAATTGTCCAACATTTGGATAAGCTTTCAAACTAGTCACAACATATTACATTGCATCTAGACATATGGTTCTGTTGTTAATATTTTGTTCTCTCGTGTCATGCTATTCTGCAACTTTTATCATCATATAGCAATCTTCTATGTCAACATAACAGAATATCGTCTTTGATGGTGAATATCTTTGCTTAAATGTTCATATAACCACTCTGAAAATGGCTTATTTGAGCTGAAAGCTTAGATCAAGGAACAGCATAATAAAAAAAATATCCAAATGTTGGATAATTTTTGTCTATTTTCGCCTGAATTAAAGCAAGTTTGAAGTTTAGAATGGCACATGATAGACATTCATTCTGTTATATTTAACAATATATTTTTGAATATATTATTTGTAGATATAGTAGACCAATGAAAGAAATTCAAAAGATAAAAAAAAAACAATAAGAATGATAATATTGATAAGACCACTAATATTTATTGTATATTAGTAGGCCTTTTGACTAAATGGAAGTATGATGAGAAAGGTGTTAAAAATCGGAATCTTAGTACACACCTGTCTCCTTTATCAATAAGAAATAAAAAAAAAAAAAATCTAGTAGGAATCTTTTTTCCTTTTGCAGGTGTTATGTTACTGATAATATCTATTCGTTTTGGGTTAGTTGTTTGCCATGATTAGGGCCCTAGAATGTTTTGAGAAGGTATTTTTGTGGAAACTGTATTCATTGAGTATGCCTAAATTTCTATTTAAACTTATGTATGAATTTATTTTAAAAATGTATTTCAACTCAAACTTTTGGTATTTTTGTTAGCATTTAAATAGGCTAGATCTAACCAGTAATATAACACGTGACAAAAATTCCATTTCATTTTTTTATTTCTCGCTGAGAAAGGACACAATTTAAGCATAGTACTAAACTGGTGACAATGTCTCACCAATATACAAATTGGCTTGATGTAACTGTAAGTTCTATGTTAACGGTTTCTTTTCTCGCATTTCTCGTTTGTGGTACTCTCTTCCAGCTTTCATGCCTTACAGTCGACCTTGATCTTCAAAAATTTAAATGCAATATCAGTTGCTTTCTACTGTCCTCCTGATTACTCTTCTTTTGTTCTTGTTTCTTAGAAAAGTTTCAGTACCATTAAGCCCTTGTGTCCTAGTGGCTTTACTGTCTTGCTTGGGGTGAATTACTAAATTCATTGTCATCAACCAAAATCAGTTTTTAGTTTTGGATTAGAGATCTAATGTCACTCAGTTTAATCTCAATATTATTTGATTTGAAGGATATTTTTTTAAACTGACAATGATTGTTACGGTTCAGATTATTTATGTTCAAATTAACAAATTAATTCCAATCAAGTGTAAATGAAGAAGACAAAAAGTTAAAAAAAAAACAAAAAAAAAGCCCCAAAAAAGCAAATGGAGAAATGGGAATTGTGCAAACCACCTTGTTTTTATTTGCAGTTTGATTCCTTCGACCAACTCTGAAATAATTCATAAGTTTCACTTAACAATAGCCTCAAAGTGTCAGAATAGTGATATTGGCAAATTGCATATGCCAAAGAGAGGCTGTAAGATGCTTAACTTAAATGAAAAGCTATAAGATCTCAACTTTAACAAGAAAAGAAAAGTTTGTACTGAGGTTGCTAAGATTGACAGCAAAAACAAATCTTGTCATGTAATTTTTATTATGATATCTTGGTATAATTGTCTTATTTTATGATTAACAAGCTCTGCATCTGTAAATTTTCCTGGTTCAATGTCAAGAGGAGGTCCAATGATTTGCTTGACCTTAGTATCTAGAATATCAGGCACATTTCCCAGGAAATATTTAAAGTGGTCTTGTCAGCCTGACTATTGGCCTTTAACTTGGATTTCTTTGTTGATATTCTAAGCTTGATTGAACCTACATTCAGATGCTGAGAGCTTTACTTAACATCTCCTGGAGACAACATCCAACTAAATTACAGCTCTACGGAACCATCCCCGATATTTCTACAATCTTATGTGAACACAGAATACACTTTGCAGGACACTCATGAGTGATATACTGCTCTGGGCACCTAGCCATGGAGCAAGATGAGTTGGTCTCTCATCAATCACCTACATTAACCAGCTATGTCATGACAAAGAATGACTTCCTAATGACCTTTTGACCTTGATGCAGGACCATGACAGTTGACATGATAGACTAATGAATATACAAGCTAACTCAACAGAATAAAAAAAACTGGTGACAATGTCTCACCAATATACAATTGAGTTGGCTTGATGTAACTGTAAGTTCTATGTTAACGGTTTCTTTTCTCACCTTTCTCGTTTGTGGTACTCTCTTCCAGCTTTCAAGCCTTACAGTTGACCTTGATCTTCAAAAATTTAAATGCAAAGAATGACTTCCTAATGACCTTTTGACCTTGATGCAGGACCATGACAGTTGACATGATAGACTAATGAATATACAAGCTAACTCAACAGATTAAAAAAAAAAAAAATTATTAACAATACGTGTAGATGTGTTTTTTTTATCATCTGGTTCATGCTCCTCTTTGGTTCTTTGAACAGGAGTAGAAGTTTATCTCTTGTTTTCTATTTAGAATCGCTCTTCCAATTCTTTCTAAAATCTTATCATTCACTTTCAGTAGTCTCTAGTTTTTTAGTGGCTTTATTGCCGTACTCGGAGTGAATTGATTAAAATAAATTTGTTATACTGTCTCTTCAGTCAGTTAAGTGCCATATGTAATACATGCTTGGGTAATCATGTCACTTTTGATTCATGAATGATAGGCAGAAGTTTTTCCTGCAGTAGACTATATATTCTGCTATTCAACCCACAGCTGGGGGAGAAGAGATGGATTCATATTTTTCTCAAGGGTATTTCTGCATAAGTGAATGTACCAAACCCATTAATCTCTTAATTTATAAAATAAACTTTGTCATAAGCATTTATATAGCAAAGAAAACATAAGTATGTATCATGAAGTGTTGAAAAGTTCTTAGTTCAACCCAACCCACTTGCTAAAATCTGATTGATGATATTTGTTTGTTGTTTCAGTTTTAATAATGTTTTAGTTGAGCTGTTAATTTTTCAAAAATTTCAAGCAACTTTTTTATATAGGGCTTGGTATTAGCTGGTTTGGAAAGAGCAGCATATAAAAAAGAAAATGTGTCTAAATTATATAACCTTTACCTTTACAGTATTTTTTGTTTTTTTTGTAAGTTATAGATGAGTTTTTTTGTTGCTTTATGATTGTTCTTTCTCTAGCATAATTGTACATGGTGTAATGGTTAGCAACCATGTCTTACTAGATCAATTACAACTGAATAGTGAGTTTGATTCTCACTGGGTGCTCCATACTTTCGGCCTTTTGCCACATCTAAGCTACACTTATAAAATCATTTGGGTACTTCAATGTGGTGTAATGGTTATCAATCTTGTCCTGCTAGATCAATTATGACTGAATAGTGGGTTTGATCCTCACTGGTTGCCCCCACTCTTTTGGCCTTGTGCCACATCTAAGATACACTTAAAATATCATCATAATAGATTTGTTTGATTGTGCTGAATGCCAGATTGAATAATTACTCAACAGTAGCAGACAATTCTCCTTTCAAGGTTGGAGCCATGTTTGGTTGTTGTTTCCATTTGGAGCAGTGACTGTCAAGTTTTGTTCTTGGGCAACCATGTCTGTGACAGATGTCATGGATAAATATAGTTCTTGCTCCACTTAATGTCTCTCTTCTCTTGTGCTGGCAAGTTTGTGTGGAGCATTATATAACATCTGTATACTCTTATTAAATGTACAGCGATCAATCGATCTATACAATACTGGCACACATGCAAGGCTTCCCAGAAATGGTGAAAGGAAGAGGAGTAAGCAAATAGTGAGAGTAGAAAGAGTAATATGATGACATCATATTGCAAAGGAAGCATGTGTGACACCAAAAAGAAAACTCTAAAAGCAATTTGTTTGTATAAGTTATGAGAATTCTGTGAATAAAGGGAGGTAATTTCACTAAATCATGGCTGAGAAGCATCGGCAGAATTTGAGATACATAGACATACACGTACATATGCAAATTCTTGTATTCTTGCCCACAATTGCATTTCACTGTCATAATCTGATGATTGTCCTTGGTTGAAAGCCAATCATCTGTCCTGTTGTGAATCTCATTTCCCACCCTCTTGAGATCCCCTTGGTGTATCTATTCACTGAACTACTTGTAGCCAATAAAGGTTCTGCTCTCACAGAAGATGCAAGTAGGGATGCCAACCCAGCTTGTTCAAAATGCTATCTTTCAGAGCTTCCAACTGTTTCTCCAGCTGTCTTCAAGCCTGTTCTTTGATTGTCACCTAGTGCAGTGTTTCTCAACTAGTGTTCCTCTGAACCCTAGACTTTAGTAAGACGTTGCCAGCGGTTCTAAAAGAAACAGTGATAAATAGGCTAATGCATTTTTGAGTAATTTTTGCTTAATTTTATTTTCACAATTTTAATATATTCATATGGCATATTGATGGAAAATCCTTGGTTATTATAATAAAGTATAAAAAAGACGGATATTAATAATGGTATATAATAATGTTTATGTAGGGGTTCCCTAAAAAATGAAAACTATTTAAACGGTTTCACTAGCATAAAAAGGTTGAGAAATGCAGAGCTAATCTGTTTGTAGAAGTCACTGAAATATTCAGGACTCCATTTTGTGAAATATATCTGTTAAATGCTTTAGCACACATCATTGATGTTTATAGCCAAGGCTCATTAGGAGTTTCGGGTCTTACACCATACTCCTTCTCCATGGTGACTCACTTGATACTGATTGGATATTAACTTGTGTGCCACACCTCAGCTACAACTATTCTCATAGTGTAAGGCTCTCCTTATGCACTGCAACTCCTCAGGTCTTTATATTCCAATCACAATCAACTTTCAGTTTATATATATATATATATATATATATATATATATATATATATATATATATATATATATAAGCCACTAAGACACAAGGGGTTACATAGTGTAGAAGAATTAGGAACAGAAACAATAATGAGTGGGAAGAGAAAAGTGTAAACAGGAGGTCAGTAGATAGTGATTGACATTGCATTTAAATATTTGCAGATTAAAGTTGACTGGAAATCATGGAGCTGGAAGGGAGTTCCATAAGCAAGAAGTGTGAGAAAAGAAACTGTTAGCATAGAACTTATAGCTGCATTTAGCCAGCTCAACTGTAAACTGATGAGATCTTGATGCCAGTCTAGTACTGTGCTTAAATTCAAAATATATTTATAAAATTTCAGATAGAAAATATTTGTAAAAGTACAATATGAATAAAGACAAAAGGAAAACTTATCTTAACCAATGTATTTCATCCTAAAGTCTCTCAGATGATGAAACATGTCAGTGAAGTGAAGTTTTCCTTTTTTCTTTATTCATGAAAGAGCAAAGTGCATCAAGCTACCAGAATTTTCAGCATCTGACAACTGAAAAAGCATGAAATTCCTTGTTGTTGTAGGTCAAAACAACTTGTCCCTTTTTAAACATTATTTTATCATTTTATGAAAGCTTTGTCTTTGTGATATTGAGAACTGTTTTCTTTACAGATTTCCACTTTTCACCTTATTTTATACTTAGGAATGCACTTGGTTCTCATGTGATCAGCAAAATTAGGCAGAATCTATCCTGATCAGTACTTAGATAGGAGACTGCTTTCAAACACAGAGTATGGAAGCTGTCATATCTTCATGATATGATTTAGACATTAACAACCCTTCTAATGTCTTACTCTCAGACCACTTGAATCCTGTGTGTAGCACAGGTAGTCTCTGATTATCTTGACTGGTCCAATGAGAAATTGGAAGTGAACAAATTTTGGTGTGTGGTTAGATATCTATTTTATGTGTTTTCCACTTAGATATCAAATTGATATGCTTCCCAATTGGACACTGAGCTGATACACCCACCTCCACAGCTGGACATTGAGCTGATACCCACTCTACCAACTTGAGGACATTGAGTTGATATGCCTCTCACCTCTAGTTGGACATTGAGCTGATACACAAGCTGGACATTGAGCTGATACACCCTCCCTCCCCAGCTTGAGGACATTGAGCTGATACACCCTCCCTCCCCAGCTTGAAGACATTGAGCTGATACACCCTCCCTCCCCAGCTTGAGGGCATTGAGCTGATACACCCTCCCTCCCCAGCTTGAGGGCATTGAGCTGATACACCCTCCCTCCCCAGCTTGAGGGCATTGAGCTGATACACCCTCCCTCCCCAGCTTGAGGGCATTGAGCTGATACACCCTTCCCTCCCCAGCTTGAGGGCATTGAGCTGATACACCCTTCCCTCCCCAGCTTGAGGGCATTGAGCTGATACACCCTCCCTCCCCAGCTTGAGGGCATTGAGCTGATACACCCTCCCTCCCCAGCTTGAGGGCATTGAGCTGATACACCCTCCCTCCCCAGCTTGAGGGCATTGAGATGATACACCCTCCCTCCCCAGCTTGAGGGCATTGAGCTGATACACAAGCTAGATATTGTGCTGATACATCCTCCGTCCCCAGCTGGACATTGAGCTGATATGCCCCTCCAGTATCAAGTTGATACGACCCCTATCTGAACATCAAGTTTATACACCTCCTATCTCAACATTGAGTTGATATAGATTCATTTTAACTTCCAGAATAACTCAAAATTTCAAATTTTATTTAATGTAACAGGAAACCACGCAACAGTCTTTTTCAAAATATGACACTTCACAGATAAAGAGAAACCTGTGGAGAGACATGATTGCCTATGTGCTGAAAGCACAGAACAAAAAGAATTTTTACCATTTTGCATACATTGTAAATTGAAACCTTCTGTAGAAACTTGAAAAGTTTTAGTATTTTTCAAAAATTAAATTGCTATAAATTAGCTCCACTGTCCTTGGTAACCATGCAAAATTGAGTTTCTGTTGTCAAGAACAGCACAAATCATTGAATTCTCTGATAACAAAGCAATTTGGTAAATCCTAAAATCGTAAAGAGAACTACAATATTTTTATTTATTTTTTTCTTCATGTTTCTTTTGAAATACTTATTTATTGTTTACTAGTTTGAACCTGTGAAAATTTTATGATTTTCTTATCTGAAATTTCTGATAAATCTTACTTCTTCAGTTAAAGATTGGAGAGTTCTACGACAATAAAATATCTGTAGACATTCCTCTATTTGAGGTTAACAACTTTACAAAATTTTGCACTAAAAATCATAAATATGGATGCTAGTCATTATTTTAAGAAGTAAGGGGGTACAAATGAAAAGACTTGAAATTGACAATGTTTGCCAATTCACTGAAACAAATGTTAAAGACTTCTATATTCTCTTCTTTCTTGCATTTTCTGACTGAAATTGAGTAGCATCTTTGATATGTCTCTTGTCTTCTCACATGATTGAAACAGAATAATCCATTATTTATGAGGTATTTTTTTTTTTTTTAAGCATTTCACCCCAAGTAAGGGGGGAGTGCTGCTAGCATGCAAGGAGTTACAGAGAGTCAAAGTAAGAGTAAAGAGGGGTGTTTGAAGAAGGGATAAAGAAAAAGATGGGGATCAAGATCAAGGCATCAGATGATGTTGATTGACATTATATTTGAAGACTTGAAGATTATAGCTATCAAATAAGGGAAGCAAATAAGAGGAAGGGAGTTCCACTGTTGAGAAGTGGAGAGATGTTCGAGTAAAATAGACGGTTACATTTAACTGTTTTGATAGTGAAAGGGTGGGACTAAGATGCCAACCTAGTAGCATGCTTAAATTCATGCAGTTGGAGCACCAGTGAAAATAGCTCGTCAGAGCAGTTGCCATGAAAAAATTTGTAGAAAAGACAGAGGGAAGCCACATCACATCTGTGAGAGAAGTGACTAGAGTCGAGATGCCAGGTCAGTACCTATCACGTTGCATATCCATCTTTGGATTTTGTTGAGAACCTCGAGATGAACAGTGGCGGTACCAGACTATATATGGCAACAGTATTCAATGCAAGGACGAATGGTAGATTTGTAGATTTGAAGGATGAACTCGGATGAAAAAAACCTTCTGGCATGACACAGAGAACAACTTTCCTTGTGGTAGATGAAACTATTGATCACTGTAGTTGTTCCATCTCAGGTCAGTGAAAAACATGAGACCAAGAAGGTGCAGAGAGACATTCTTGTGAAGTTAAGCATCAGCCATGCTGATAGGAAGTAGGGAGGTTTTCTGTATGGCAGGTAAATGAGAGCAGTTTTGTTTTGGAAGCCTCAAAGTTTACAAGCCATTTTCTGTCCCAGTCAACCACAGATTGAATGTCCTTTTCAAGAACAACGGCCAGGTTAACTCTGCTGGATTTACTATTGAGACAGGAGTAAATGGTAATGTCATTTACTATTAACGTTAAGGACATAATGATCATGTGAACTAACAAAGGTTGGCGCAAACACAATTATTATATGTTTAATAAGTCTTTAATAATAAGTGTTAATTTATCAAATTATATACACACACTCATATAATTCATAGTTTATATACAATATTAGTAAAATTAGCTGTTTCCATACATATTTGGTATTTATTGACCAAAGAGTTTGTGTTAATTTTGATTTAATTTTATAAAATCTTTTTCAAAAGAACTTTTCAAGAAATTAAACTTTTCATGTCCACTAAATGTCTTAGAGCTTTCTATTACTGATGAGTTTCCTTCCAGCCCTTTTGCTTTTGGTAGTGTGAAATATAACCTGAATATATCATTATTTTCTCTTCTAGTTACATATAATCAAGCTATTACCTATTTTGAAGTGATCAATTGATGTGGTCTTTGATATTTGATAAAGCTCTTTTTGATTTTATGTCAGTAGGATCTGATGACGGATTGTTTTAAGATTGATGCAATTTGTTTGACTATACGAGGTCTGATCAAAAATATTAAGACTGGTATTATAAAAAGAAAAATACAACACATATCACTTCAATATTTAATCTCCTTTGAAGTAGTCCGCTTCTGTAGCCAGACACTTTATCTAGCATTATTTCCATTGATGGAAGCATTCTTGGTACTCCTCCTTTCTGGATAGTGAGCAGCTGCTCATTGCATTCTCTTGTATTAATCTTTACATCTTGAAATCTTGTTCCAAGTCAGATTTGATTTTTGAAGAGGAAAAACTTACAAGGAGCAAGATTCGAGGAATAAGGTGGTTATCAGACCTGTGCTTGGTCAAAAACTGATGCACAAGCCATGGTCACTGATGGAACCTCTCTGGTGTGGTGAGATGATCACACTCTCTACATTTTCCTTCCAAGAAATGCTATAAACAATGAAAGTGAGTGAGAATGTTATAACAGTGTGTATGTGTGACAGAGTTCAAGGTCAATCTGTGCTAAACAGTTTCACTCTATGTACTTTAGTTCTGTTACCATAGCAACAGTTTGGATACTTTTTGATCAGAGCTCATACATATGAAAATTCGTTTTGTTTTTTTTTAAATTAGATTCAATTAGACTTAACAAATTTTCCAAAAAATCAATTTTTCATTCAAATATGTCAACATTTAAGAGAACAATGGAAAATTTAGTTTTGACATTTTCAGAGGAGAATTGATTTAATAATTTCTGCATGTAAGCAAAACCAATTGTGATAAATTTTTCAGAAAGTATTTGATAGAAGAATGTAAAATAATTTTTTTATTTTTTTTTTTGAATTAGTTCAGGCTTCTTGTCTGAATCAGTCGGTTAAGTGCCATACATGATACACACTTGGGTGATCATGTCTCTTTCGATTCATAACTGACTAGGCAGAAGATTTTCCCACAATAGGTTACCTTTTCTTTCTTTGGTAGACTGTTCCCTCCTGCTATTCAAGGATATTTTCATGTAAAGGAATATAAGGAACCTGACTGGAATTTGAACTTCACTCTCCAATTTCTCATTCCAAACCATTAATCATCACAATGAATAATATAGAGTAAAAACTGATATATATTTTAAATACTCAGAAGTGTAAATCAGCTCATACTGTACAGTTACTAGTGTTAACTATGGTGACTCTTGTGATCCTACCAAGCATTGAACTTACCATCCTTGGCTAACAAATCTTTGAAGATATTAGACTCCCACTCCTCAGCTTAATGGATGTTTTCTAAGCAGCAGTAGTAGCAGGCTTGTCTCCCTTCCTGCCAAAGTGGATTTAACCTTTAGGCATTATTTAAGTTTACTGAAATTTTTCTTCAGGGAATATTTTTCTATTGTCTGAAGTGCTTTCACTCAGTTTATTGATCAAGATTCTGTTTTATTAACTAGGTTCTAAAAAGATTTTTGAAATGTCTTCGACAAATATAAAATTTTAACTTCAAAGTTATATTAGTGGAATCATTTTTAAAAAAAATATCTTTGTTTACAGATTGACTGAAATATTTGACAACTGAATCTCAGAATTTTGCTGCCTAATGCTATGTTAAGTTTTTATTGAATAAAGTTATTTATGAAAGCTTGATTTAAAAAAAAAAATTTAAACTAATATTCTTTCAAGACAAGGCTGAAGAGCCATTTAAAGTAGGTGGTTACTGAATGAGGTGTGTCATATGAATGTAAGAGGAAGAAGTGAGCATTATATGGATACTGACGATAGATAACTATTGACCCTAGACTTGAAGAGTTTAAAATTGTGTTTGGGGAAACATCCAAGTAGGAGTCAGTTCCACAAAGTATCAATTCCTGGTAAGAATATCTGATTAGAATATTCTTCTTGCTAATACCATAAGAGGGATTCAACCCTGTGGATGTAGTAAGGTAGGTTTTGGCTGTAAGCATCTGAACTGGAGACACCAGAACAGGGGTCAGCAACCCTCCCTACCTAACCCCTGCACCACATCTGGTCTGTAAAGGGCTTTTATCCGGCCTGCCAACTTAACACCTGGATACTAATTATCTTATTAGTATTGAATACAAATACAGTTCTTCGCTTTAAGGTTAAGCAATCCTCGGAAAAGTTACTTCATATCCTCCTCAGAGTTTTTCACTTGCGTGTTGTCTGGTGGTAAAACAACTGTAGAAATCTGTATTTGATAATAATTCATGTTTATTTAGTTTTTTGTGAGAAATAATGTTATGTATTAATTCCTCTCATTTTCCAAGTCTTCAAAATCACAAGGGAGATGTAATACCAGACATCTTTATGAGCTCTATTCAGAATTTGAGAAGTGAGTTTTCCTCCCATTTCACTGTAAATCTATTTAAATTATTTTGTATTCCTTACAAACAGATGTGGAGCAAGTGGCAGAAAAATATCTGTTGGGGTTAATTGACTTAAAATGCGACAAAATTTTTGAATCTTGATTTTAATTTTGAATCCACTGCTGACTTCTACAAGAAATATGTTTTGCAAAAAATATAAAAAGCAGAAAATATAAAAGTGAATAATAATGTGAAAATGATGGTATCATTATTTGGAAGTACATATGCATGTGAACAACTTTTCTCGAAAATGAAATATACTAAAAGTCTTTTACAAACAAGGTTAGGTGATGACCACTTGGATAATGTTTTGCTCCTGACATGAATAAATATTTCACCTAATGTGGAGAAGTTATCGAACAATAAGCAGAAATAAGTACCTCATTAAATAATTTGACATTTTTAAATATATTTCATTTGTAGTAAGGGATTTGTATTTTTTTGTTGATTGTGTTAGTTGTCATCCTGTTATACCTACAGTAAAATAAAGAACCTTATTTAAATAATACTAGCAGCATGACCCGGCGTTGCCCGTGCTTGATTCAAAAATCGTACGACTCATACAGCAATTGATATCACTTGACTTAAAATATTTTTGCCCTTCCTTGCCTTTAAAGGAGTGCCGTTTTCTGTGCTGATCTTGCTACATGCCTTACTTCTTGCCTATCTCACACTGCAAATTTTTTCTAAGCTCTATACTAAACATTAAATCTGTTACGAAAAAAGAACTAAAAAAAATGAACACAAAACGATCAGCTTTAAAAAAGGACTCGTAACTGGAAAAACTGAATGAAAAAAGAATATTAACAACAAATACTTTTTCACACCCAACCCAGTTCTGCAGAATCGGAATCAACGTTGAGTTTAAGCAAGTGAATGAGCCAATTGGAGTAAAGTGCCATGCAGATTTAAATTTTTCCCACTTGTGACGAATGCAGCTATCGATTTTTTTTGCATGCTAGCATGCTATTTAACATTTGTATTAGTCAGCTGTTGGCTTTCATGCTGGTCAATAGAATCTTCCTGCCTATTTGTGGTAGCCAGCTTTTCTACTCTCTCTGGCCAGTAGAAAATGGCCACAAACTACATGAAAACTGCTGTAGAAGCATGAAAAAATCGATTATTTTGACTATCGATGGGAGTTGGGAAATGTAAAGTCGGTCTTGGCCTTCCTGCTAACTTGGAGCATGTGCATGTAAATTTTGGTGCAAATCCATCGAAAATTGCAGCCATGCATTCGTTACACACACACACACACACACACACATCCTACCTTTTATAGATAGAGATAGCATTAACTTTGTTGTTTTTTTTTGTTTTTTTTTCTTCTTTAAACCTCTAGACCAAGGGAGTCTTCTGGATGGAGCAGTCTGAGGCTGAGACAATTTATTATAATACATTTGATACCATGGCCCTCCTCCAAGACCCTGCATAGCTGTCTGGCCTGCTCTTTCCAAAAGGTTGCCGACACCTGAAATAGAAAATGGACTTGTCCAATACATTTACCATGCAAGTAGTGAAAGATTTGCCCGTGGGGAAAAGGGCTGCAGGGTGGACATGTAAGGCATTGAAAATGATTTTTCAACTCTAATATAAGTCTTGGTTCAAACTTGGGTTCAACCACGAAGAGAGAAATTGAAACAAAATTTCTCTTATAAATTGTGATAACCTTAGTTATAGAGACAAAATGAAATGTCTTTTTCATATTTCCTGTGTAGTCTGACCTGCATCCTTCTGAGGTGTTATAAAAATGATTTGTTAGACATGTAAAGTACACTAGGGAATTGGAATGTTTTCTATTAGTTTGCAGAAGTAACATGTTAATCTGAGGGAATGTGCGATGCCTGTCACTTTGAATTTTTATTTGCAGATGATCATGTCGGATAGTTGGTCAAAGAATATGAAAATTTTTAAAAATTTACCATTATTATTTTTACAAGTATCTGATTGCAACAGAATCTTTAGTTGCTTTTGATTGAAACTTTTATTTAGGCGTTTGATTTTCAGCAATGGGTACACAGTACAAGATCACAAATGAAGGATATCAGCTGAAGTATTGTCAACCATTTTTATGAATTTTGATTAATATTTAATTTAATCTTTACTTGCTTTTTATCACAACTTTTACTCGGCCCGTCAATCTACAGTAGAGAGTGCATCGCTATGAAGCATTGTCAACCATGAATTTTGACTAGTATTTACTTTCATCTTAATCAGTTTATGACAGTAAACAGCACAGGATCAGGAATAAAGAATAGCTCTCATTGAGATTTAAACACTTGTCCCTTTTGTCTTGGGGAGCCTGGTGAATATCCAGTTTCTTTCACCAAAAATTGGATGTTTTGGTCATTTCATTTCATAAAATGGGTCAAGCTAACTAGTCAGCACTCATATATTCTCAAAGATTAGGACTGATAATTTTGTTTTTTGTATTGAAAGATTTTTCAGAGCCAAACTTGATCACTGTTTTGCAAGAAAGATGTATGACAATATTGATACTTCAATTAAGCACTTTTCTTTGTCATCATTGAGTGATTATCAAACTTGATATTTTAAAAATATCCTGACAAGGAAATAAATTAATGATTGCAGCCAATGAAATATGCCATATGATGGGAACAGATTGATGAAGAAAAAAATTGGCCTGATTTGAATTAGACGATAAATATATTCAAATCTTTATCATGAGAGACAGTTTGCAAGAAAATCAATTTTTACATCACAGTTATGGCAAATATTTTGGAAATGAACATCCTGTTTTTTATCTCTTTTAATGATTCTTCATAAGCATTCTGTACAAGTTTGTGTTTTTTGATCAGATGGGAGGAATGTTTGTTGTAAAATTACCAAGATAGTATTTAAAACCATTTTTTATTTAAATAAGTGGTAAATAAAAAAAAATAAAAAAAAAGGTAAAACCCTCTTATCTGCAGGATGCCTAAAGTGCATATATTACCAAATTACACACACACATATGTTGCATCTCATGAAACAGCCTGTTGTGCCTGAGTGTTGACTTCAATGTTCACTTATATTTACATACTCTCTCTGATATTGAGCACTTTATCCCATAAATATAGCACACTTTAAAACTATATTTCTCTAGATATATTTACTGCTTTTTTTTCTTCTCTATACATGCATACCTATAAATTTTTATTAATAAATTATGCTCAATGAGAGATCAAGAACAATAACTAATAATAAAATAGAACAATTATATCAAGAGTACAGTAAGTCATGTGATGGTTACAAGATTCATTCTGACTGTAGATTTTATTTAGCCTATCTCCCTGTTCTTTTGAACAGGAGTAAACATTTATCTCTTGTTTCCTGTTTAGGATTGGGTTTCTAGTTCCTTCTAAATCCTACTTCAATTCTATACTTCTAACATCTCTGCTTAAATCTTTAAAATTTTATTTACTGTTTATTTACTTTTTTTCTTCAATAGGAGTAAGTAGGTTTGCCTATCGTCTGGTTCTTTTGAACAGGAGTAGACATTTTTTTTCTTGTTTCCTGTTTAGGATTGGGTTTCTGGTTCCTCCCAAAGTCTTTTCATTTCACTTTCACCAGCATCATTCTTGCATTGCTTGAGGTGACTTGATTAAAAAAAAAAAACAAACCCAGTAGGAGATTAAAACCAATAGGCAGTAATTAAATAAAACTGATATAACAAAATACTGTTATAAAAGTGTCATGAAGGATTCATTCTTACTGTACTGATTTTATTAGGCTTAATAAGTGATTAGAAAAACCATAACTAATAATTAAATAGTTTTGGCTATTGTGTTCTAGCTTTCATCAAGTGTCTGACAATTTGACTAACCTTAGAACATTAACTGCAATTTTCAAGCCATGCTTTTAAATAGTCAAGACTTTCATGTGGATGTCATAAATGGTGCCAAAACTGTACAGAAATATCTGAACTGTCTGCTGTATAAAACCACTTTCTAACTTCAGTGGTTAAAAATGTCTTTGAACAAGTGAAGCCTGTAGGTTTTGGCAAAGACCATCCTTCAAACATTGTGAATTGGTGGTACAGAATCACAAAGAACTGTACCAAATAGCAGAAACCACATCACTTTATGCAAGACTGGTATGTATTTTATGGCGTGTGGAACCTGCCCCCAAAGTATGTAAAAGTATTTTTGAGATATATATATTCATTATTATAAAAAGACAAACACTTAAAAGGCCATGAGGTGATATTTATTTTCTTAAGGTCAGAAAATTTGACCTCAGCTTTTCAGTTCTCATAATGCAAATATAAAAAATTGCTTTTTAATTGGCCTTTTAAGTGTTTGTTTCCTTTATAATAATGATTATTGATCTGTCTCTGACATAGAGCTCTCCCTGAATCTAAATCGTTTTGGAAATTTTCATGCTGATTACTAATATTATCATTATATAGTAAAGGAATAACGAATAGTTGAGCTCTCTTGGGATAAATCCATCTGGAAATACCTCTACAACCTACCCTCATGGATAAGTTCTGTCCAGAATACTCTGTGAAAAACATCCCATATCCTTCTCTGCATGCATTCAATCTGTCTCTCACAGAAAAAATTATTGACTTTGTGAAAAAATTATGATGGAAAGCACATTTCTATCTCAACCCTTCCAAAACACCAGCTCACAAATATGAAACTTCCAATCTAAAAACCCAAAAAACTCCACCTTCTTGTAAACTCCTGGATCCTTTTGAAAGAGACCTGTTTAGACTAGTTAAAAAAAATTAAATTCAGTAAGATGTCCAACCAATTTCCAGAAAAATTAAACAAGGATATAAAAGCTATTAAAAACTTCAAAGACATTTGAGTTTGAGCTGACTAATCCAAAAACATTTATAAATGTAACCCTTCACACTAGCACAAAATAACAGACATGTATAAACTAGATAGATACAACAGTAGGATCTCTGAGATCAATAATGAGACTGCCAATTTTGCAAATTTAAATATTGTAGATAAAATGAGGAAGATCTATACCAAAGATGCATACATTTCATTTAAGGATGGCAAACATAACTTCGCTAATAATATACAGTCTAGATTAATAAATCCAACTAAAACTGAACTAGGTATAATCTCAAAACATATAATAAAAAAAAAACAACTGATAAACTACTAATTACAACCTTTACTAATCTCTGGAAGGATTCGTTGAATACAATCAAATGGTTTGTCAATATGATTGATAAAGAAAGAGCTATATTTGTTAAATTTGATATCATAGATTTCTATTCCTTCATCTCCAAGGATCTCTTTGTTAATTGTATTAACTTAGCAAGAAACTATATCATCTTAACAGTTAGGAAATCACTTTTACCTCTTAAAAATTCCACCTGGATTAAGTACCTTAACAACAATTTTGATGTCCCTATGGGAGCATATGATTCAACCCAGGTTGTTGATTTATGTTTTTATATCTTAGATACACTTAGTAGAATTATAGACCTTAAACTAAAAGGCCTATGTAGAGATGACGGACTCATTTTCATCCCCAATAGTAATGGTCCACTAACAGCGAGATATATATATATATATATATATATATATACACACACACACACACGTTTCATTAAATAATATAGACAAGTGTTGTCTATTTATTTTATGTAAATTTTTTTACGAACGAAGAAAGAAATTCACAATATTGATCCATATTTTTTTAATACAATCAACACCGATTTAAAATTATAAAAAAACTGAATACATTATACAAAGGTAATATCACTCTTCCTAACAAAACTGATAAATACATTAACCTTTCCAACTATGAACTAAGCACCAAAAAGAATTACTTTACCTTGGACCGAACTGCCATATATACCGTAAGTACAATCGACTTTTAAAAAAAATAGAAATTGAGACCCTATACCAAAACATCGTTAAACTCCAGGATGAACAACTAATAGAAACTACACCAGAATTTAAAGACCAAGGCATTCATGGATCGGCATGATAAAAGCAGAAACTCCTTAAAAATACTTTCTAAACAACTGAAAATTGCCGCACAAGAACTATGCAACCACCTGGATATTATCGTAAAAAAAGCTGATAAGACCAACATTTTTGTTATCCTAAACAAATTGGATTACAACAAAAAACTTGGCTACATACTCCATGATCACATAAAGTTTAAAAACCTTTACAAGAACCTGACTAACCAACTAAAATCAAAGCTTAATAAACTTATTAATGCCAATAATGCTCAACAGAACTCTTTAAAACTCCCTAAAATTGTTGGTGATTATAGACCTGGTTACATATACAGCATTATAAAAACATATAGACCTAACTATCCTCTTCATCCTATCATATCGCAAATTCCAACTCCTGCGTATCATCTAACGAAATACATTAACCAACTCATTACACCCTGCCTTCCTAGTAAATATAGTGTTTAGTCAACATTAGAAGTAATCCAAATCCTGAAAAGTGAAAAAACCGACAATGAAATCATGGCTTCACTTCATGTTGAAAACTTATTTACCAATGTCCCTGTTAGTGAAGCTATTGGCATAATTAGAAGAAATATATACAGTAACTCATCTTTACCCCCACTTAAAATTAATCCTAATATATTAAGAAAACTACTATTAGTCATGAGATGTGGTGCGATTTTCGCTTCTAGCGTCTTATATGCACGTGTTTATCATTGCTTAGAAATCATCTATGTAAACAATGACAGACTATCATCACTGTCTTGTCCGTATATTGCTTAATATGTTGTAATTAACATCTTTGATAATGGCTTATGTAAGCCGAAAGCTTAGATTGTATTAAAAAAATATGGATCAATATTGTGAATTTCTTTCTTCTTTCAGCGATAATGTTATTAAACTTATCAGATGTTATGAAAAGAATTTACATAAAATAAATAGACAACACTTGTTTATATTATTTAATGAAACGTGTATGAATGAAAAGATGCTGCCTAAATACACAATATATATATATATATATATATAGTTGGGATCAGTTATAGATCAAACATGGATTGGAATTTGACAGAATAAGTTAAAGAACAAATATCTCCATTATTTACAAATTGAAGGTTTGTGTCAATCAGCATCATTTTGCTAGCCACATTTGATTACTTTGTGTCTATATCATATTTTCCTAACAACAAATTCTTAACATGTTGATTGTCTGAGGTCAGTTACAAAATCTTACTCCAAATGCCAACTTTATAATAGCCAACATGGGCAATAAAAAAAATTTTATGGGTTGATTTATAGCTTCAACTGAAGTCTTAATATTGTTTTCATGCTAAAAGTATCACTGCAACTAAACTCATTGTTGGCACAAAATAATTTGGTGTCATAATAAGAACTCTGAACCATGAGTTATCTTATGGTTGGCAGTTAATGCATTAATTTAGGTATGCACAGACAAACCTCTCATCTACAGACCCCCCCCATCGATGGACTTCTGATGCAATGGACAAAATCTGCGGGAAAAAAAAAACTTCTAAATTGTCAGTGATATATTTTAAAATTTGCAGGCTTAGCAGAATGAGTTGTATTAGTTCACAAAGTGACTGCTTGACAATGATAGCGGGCCTTTTGATTGTAAACAAAGATGGGTGTACACTATATAAAGTATGATACAATAGCGCATGCATGAGAAAGTACCTGTGAGAAATCTGTTATTTTTGTTGTTTTGATTTCTATATTAAATATATATTTATTTATGCCATATATACATGTTTATAGTATTTACATTGTGATCATAACTAGTGGTAGTTACTATCGCAGTTTTATAACTCAAAAATAACCCTTTCCCATTTACGGACAATCGGCTCTTAAAGGATCACCCCATTCCTATATTAGTTTGATGATGAGAGATTTGTCTGTACATGATTTTTTGTATTTTTTTAAAAAATCAAACATTATTGCATATTTTATAAAATACATATAGTTTGAGCATATGACCCATATGCTCAAGACAACTAAGCCATTTATGTGACTGCTTTATTGCAGTGATCTAGAACTAAATCTGTAATATCTCTAAGATCTATCAGAACTTTGGCTTGTTCTTCCGTCACCAATAAGAGATTTTTATTTTATCACCCCCATCATTAAAATGGTAACCGATAAGAAAAATGGTAAAGATGTTAAGATTCATGCCTGTCTTGCATAAATAGCCTAGTAGATTAATACAGTGGTTCATGAATTTGGTATGATAGCAACTGAGTTCAATCCATGGGCCAGGTAGTGCAGGCTCCTACTCACTGGAAACAGGGGGAGCAGTCAGTTATGCGCCATGTATGATACATGCTAAGGCGATCATGTATCGAAAGATACATGCTCACCTATTTTCTGACAAGGTAGATTTTTTCCTGCAGTAGGTTGCCATTTCTTTCTGTGGTAGACCAGTTGCCATCCAAGGCTATAGAACCCAGTCTGTTCTGCTATTTACCCATAGCTGGGGGGAGAAGAGGATTCATACTTTTCCCAAGGGTATTAGCACGTAAGTGAATGTAATGGATTCGACTGGAATTCGAGCTTGGCTCTCTGATTTCTCAATACAAGCCACTATCCATTACTCCACTGTACCTCCTGAGCAGTACTAGATAAAAACAAGACAAGATAAGCCTTGACATGCAGAGGTCAACAGGAACAATATACCTCTGTAGATTAAATAAAGGATTCAGTTTGAAATTTCCTGATGGTTACCCTGACAAGCCCTGATGAAGGCTGGAAGGGACAACAGCCAAAATGCTGATAACAACAAGAATGAGGACAATAGTTTGAATGATAACTCTTTATTTCAGAGATTCAGATGGAAAATACATAGCCTAATGGGAAAAGAACCTTTATTTTGCACAATAAATATTTCATCATCAGTATAATCTTACCCTTAGCCCAATGTTTCTCCATAGATCATATTGATTAAACCTTATACTCTGAAGATTTCATATAAAAATTAGTTAATAACTGTCAGATTACTGATTTATTGATCTAACATTGTTCATTTTCTAATGCACATGTGCACATACATGCATCAATATATGCGATTGGTGGTGTTGAAAATTTCTCAGCCTCACTTGCTTCCTTCAGGGAAGATTTTTTTTTTTTTTAAAATCAAATTCACCCCAAGCAAGGCAGTAAAGCTACTAAGACACAAGAGGTTACTGGGTGTGGAGGAATTAGAAACAAAAACATTATGAAGCCACAAGAACAGTAATCAGGAGAACAGTAGATAGTGATTGACATTGCATTTAAATTTTTTAAGAAAAAGTTGGCTGGAAAGCATAGAGCCAGAAGGGATTATCACAAATGAGAAGTGTGAGAAAAATCTGTTAGCATGGAGTTTATGGTTACATCTAGCCAACTCATCTATAAATTGATGAGATCTTGATGCTAGACTAATACTGTGCTTAAATTCAAAATGTCTAGGTACCATAGTGAAGGGCTCATCTGAAAAATTATTATAAAAGTATTTATAGGAAGGACAGAGTAAGGCAACTTTATGGTGGTGGGAAAGTGACTGAAGCCGTGATGTCAGATCAGGACCATTAATATTGTTGATTCTTCTTTGGATTTTGTCAAGGAGCTCTAGATAAATAGTAGGGGCACTGGGTCATATGTGGCTGCAATATTCTAAGCATGGATGAATGGTAGACTTATAGATATATAAGATGGATTCTGGAGAGAAAAAATGTCTAGCACAACACAGTGAAACAACTTTTTTAGCAGCTGACCTAGCAATAGATTCAATGTACTCTTTTCACTTCATCTAAGCTGAGATTTCAAACTGAACTCTTTATTTAATCTATGACCAGCAAAAATTGAACAGTACTAAATAAGAATAAAGTGAGGTATTTGTAGACATAGAACAAGAACAATTTAATCCTGTAGATTAAATAAAGGCTTCACTTTGTTGTTCCCTGATGATTACCCAAATTGACAAGCACCTTATGAAGGCCAAGAGCACAATGGCCAAGACATTGTGATAATAACAATAAAGGACAGTAGTTGGTGTAAATAATAGCAGCAGTTGTTGACTTGTATGGCAGTAAATCTTGGATAATCCCCCCCCAAACATAGATGAGGAGAAAACTAGAGGTAACAGAAATGTGGTAGAAGTTTACTGAAAATTCTATGGACAGAGCGAGTAAGCAACAAGAAAGTCAGAAAGAAAATGTTAACAAAAAGAATACTTATACTCAGAATCTTAAAGAGATACCTAGAATTTCTTGGACACATAATGAGGAAGGTGGTTCTGAAAAACTTAACCCTCACAGGACATATTGAGGGTAAAACAGATAGAAGGCAGCAGGTCACCTACCTGATGAGCTTGTGTGAATGAATGGTGGAATGGGACAGAAGGCTTGGCAAAGGGAGAAAGTCTGCTAAGGACCACAAAGGAAAGGATGTAGTGGAAAGCCATTAAATGATGAGTTTTTGTGAATGGATGGCAGGATAAGGGGTGAGGAGGGCTTAGGGTCACAAGGGATAAGTTTTGGAGAGCCATCTGTAGTCTTATTAAATTGAAAAACAGCAGAGGGTTAATTATTTTATTTATTTTTTTTTTTAAACGAAGATGACAAGACAAAGAAAATTATCTATGAAGTTGACTATCCTGCAAAAAAGGAAACAAGTAACAAAGTAGGCCTTGCAGAACAGCTATAGATGACAGCCACTGAATTGTGCACCTCCCCCGTTACTTACGCCTCATCTCAACTTCACTCACTTATAGCAGTAAGTTACTACCTAAGAATAAAATCTGGTTTACTGCTGGAAATTGTTTTGTTCTTCACCCGTGGGTAACAATCTGGCCGAAGGGTAATTGTTAAGCTACAAGCATTTGACTGCAAGAAACTGTGCCCTGTTAATGAACCTGGTATCTGGTCTGAGCTGAAATGCAATGCATCATGTTCTGAACGGATTTGGCATGTAGAAGTTGATTTGGTTTTATTTTTTGATGTTCAATGCATTTGGGCCTTTTGCATTTTGCCCAGTGAAAATTTATTTTTTGATATTTACTTGGCACTTACAAAAGTCTTGATGACAGTATTTCAGATAAATTCTGCGAAAGACCACAAATGAAGTACACAGCTGATGAAGTACACTGCAGTAGTAAATCGTCTGTAAAACAAATTTTCTGACTCAGGCTTGATAACATTGCAAACTCACAGAAATAGTTCAATCCTCAATGACTACCCTATCATGATATATGAGGTTAGCTTGCTAACTATTATTTAATGACTCCCTACTCCTTTATGGGTGTTGGAGAGTTCTTGACTCAACTAAGAAGCCTCCTTCCTACCAAAAATAACTCATTATGGTCTTGATTTTGAGAAGAGGATTAGGCAGATAACTTTTCAGCACCAACTTGTATAGATTTGTCTTAAGCTTAGTTTAGCACAAGGCTGGAAGTATTGGGAAGCTAAAATTACTACAGAGGATGCTTCTCTGTGTCTGTGTTTTATAATTTCTGTGAGGTCAATTTTCTAACAATTACTCTATGGTTGACTTGCATGAAGGGCTGCAAGATTGTGCAGTGTGGCCCTTGAGAGATTTTCCAAATAGTAAATTTTTGTGTTCATCAGGATAAATTCAGTAACTCATTGTAAATAAAACTTTCTGTTTTGTTGAATCATATCTGTGGAATGAGTAGCCATGGCCAAATGCAAAATAACAGAACTGTCCAACAAACAGAATTGACAAAGTTTGCAATAAGCAATAATGTTGTGGGATGTACACAGTGAAATATATCAGAAGGCAAAATTAAGTAAGATGAAGGTTATGCGTGCTTATATCGTCCGTATCCCACAAAATATAGGTTATACAAACAATTCAAGAACAAATTGCATGGCAAGAAACTACTAAATACTGTTGTTAAAGATTTAACATTAAAGAAATTTTTATCAACAATAAAATATACATGTTACGACAATTACAATGTTTGCTGTTGTGATAATTAAGACAATATCATAAGGAATGTTTGTGCAGGAATGTTGTTAAGAAATGTTGGTACTTTTTGATTTTTAAGAAATTTAAAATGAAAAAGAAATATGTGTTCGTTTTATTTATGTGTGTGCGCGTGTAATTTACAAGTAAGAATAAATGTTATCAAGAGTTGCTTGCCTTTATCTGTGTAGGCTAAGTTGGTGAAATATACAATTACTTTTTACTAGTGAAATTGTTTCACTTTTCAAGTCAACTGAAGATGTTGGTTAACACGCGGACTAATGGTTGATGAAAGTTTGAGTTTTCAATGTGGTGTGTGAGTCAGTGAATTGTCACATGTGGAGTTTGGTAGCATCTCGTTGAACTCTGGTGGCTGATTGTCTGAAATGAGTCAGCTGTGGTTAATTTATAGATTTTTTTTTTTTGTGTAGCGAAATCGGCTCGAAAGAGCTTTGCGGGAAATAAGATTCGTTCGGAATTTTGCTACACTGGTGTTTATGAACCAATAAAAAGATTGGATTTGAATAAATGAGATGATGTTTGGTTAAAGGCTTTTCAGAGAAGAATACATTTTTCTGAAGGCAGTTAAAGGCTAATGTGGAAGATTCCACAGTAACAAGAAAAAGAAAAGAACAGGGTAAAAAATAATATAAAGCAAGCAAATAATATATGCAAGGCAAATTAACAGTAATAAGGCAAAGCAACAGTAAAATGGCAAAAACTTCACAAACAAAAAATTGGGATTGACACACAAAATCAAGTTCGAACAAGTGATCATAGTGTTCTGACTTCAAGACACACCGGGAATGAGTCAGATAAAACCAAGAACTGGCCTAGAAAAAAATCCCAGCATGCATTTGAGTGCTTCTGCTTATAAATTTGGGAGGGGCTAGTGTTTTGCAATCATTCTTATATGAATTGAAAACAGCATTTACTCAACTTATATTTCACTGCTTGGTATCTAATTAATCCTTTTGACTCTCCGTAGGGAAAGAGAGAAAATTTTATTGCCATCCCCCTTTCTATGTTTTTTTCTCACTCATACTCAGTAGTTTTCTCTGAAAGTTTATTCTTGTGGCCCATGGCTAATTTTCTGCAATCAATGTGGCTCTTCACACTTTTTAATTGTGCAAGCCTACTCCAAGTATAGTGAATCCACTGAAGATGAAATTTAGTACGGTACTAATTGTCTGCAAATGTAGCATGATCATAATGATTAGCTGTATACATTTACATTAAAAGACATGGCTCCAAGTATAGAGAATCCACTAAGGATGAGACTTAGTACAGACTTAGTAATTGTCTGCAGATCTAGCTTGAATCTCAGTTGCTGTAAGGCAAGATTAGTTATATATATTTAATAAGTTTAGTACAAAACAAGGCTCCAAGTACAGAGAACATGATGAGAATGAAACATAGTTCAGAAGTAATTGTCTGTGAAACTAGCTTGATAACTTCTGCTTGATAATGAAAGAAAGGCACATTTGCTTTTACTTTTACAAAAGCTGTTTCAGTCTTGGCAAATCTTGCTGGTCACTGACCCTGTAAAAAGTATAATTTTCTTCAAGACAAGGCCTTGCTGTTTATTTGCTCAACAAGGAAACCAAAGTTTCTCATTGATATCAAATGGAATGATTTATGGTTCTTTCCTCCTAAAGAAAGACAGAATTGTATTTTCCAGGTTGACATGTGCCAGTTATTAATAGAAATACATTGAAGCATTTAAGAAAGCCTTAAGAGCAAAAGGAATATCTTTTGTTTTTTGTTTTTACCAAACACCAAATGTTATTATTATGATTATTCAGAAAAAAGAAAAGCTCTCAAATGGAATAATTTCATGTAAATATATTTATATGTGCATGTGTAGATTTTTTTTTTTTTTTTTTTTTTTTTTAAAATATGTATAAGGGTTTTATATTGTAAAATGTTTCTGTGTATAGTCATATAGTTGTCAAATTTATTTTATTTGCAGTAGCCCGTGGTAAAATTAACAGTGAAGGTACGTGGTTATACATCTATAACATAGTTTGTTTGGTTTTTACTACTTTTTATAACTGGCTTAGTTAAAAAAAATTCTTTTGTTCTTTTAATTTGTAAAAAAAAAAATAATTTCCTTTTTCCTTTTATTTAAGTTTTTTTTATTTTTTTTCCCTTTTTTATATTAGTGTCTATGTTCCTCTTTTCTTGTTTTGGAGCATAGAAATAAATTTAAATCTTGACCTCCTCATGGACTTTTACAGTCTTTTTATTTGTATTATTTTTTGTAACTGACCAATTTCTTTTTGCTTTGGTTTTTAATTTTTTCCTTATTTTAACACCTATCCGGATAATTTCTTTTCAAAATGACAATTAGTTTAAAACAAATTCACTAATCTGTAATCTCGTATATTTTAATGTATTATTTTTTTATCTGAGATTATTTCTTATCACTATAAATGTTACTTTTACTGGGTACACATGTTTAATTTGACATCCCTGTTTATTTTTGTTATCTTCTTAAACAGTAAAATTAGCCACCCACATAACTTCTGTGTTCCATTTGAACAGCTTCTTC
>OZ010608.1:49452771-49470271 GCA_963932145.1 Acanthosepion lycidas | reverse complement strand
AATTTCATAGAAAATATGTGCTTCTCTGACAGGAATTGAACCTGTAACCCTTAATGGGATCCATTTGATCTGACATGATGTTAACCATTCCCCCACAAACAAGCAGAAAATTTGGACTTTGCTAACCAGACACTTCTTTGTGGGTGAATGGTTAACATCACATCAGATCAAATGATGGTTCGATTCCTATTGTATAATCACATATTTTCTATGAAATTTCTCGAACATTCAAGTCAGTAAATGTAATTAATACTTTTTAATTAAAAAAATAGAATATTTACTTAAATAAATTATATCTATAAAAATAATGCATAAATGGAAATATATATAATGGATTCCCTCATCATCTTCAATATATGAGGGTTCAACAGCTCAGTTCTTAAAACTGAATGGTCAGACTACTGGCAGATATATTTTGGTTATAGTGATGAAGTCTTGTACAGAGCTAGACACACTTTTTGGGAGAACTACATACATTGAACTGGTGCACATATTGTGCTACAATCTCTTCAGGTTTTGAATTCAGAATTGTCCTTCTCCTTGACTGGTGCCCAATTAAGGCTAAAGAGCCAAAAACAGCCATACTATTTAACCCATAGCTAGTTGGAAACAAAGAGATGGGTTCATACCTTTCCCAAGGATATTTGCATGTGAGTGAATGTAATGATCTCGACTGGAATTCTAGGGCACAAAATGAGGAAGGAGGGCTTGGAAAATTTGATACTCACAGGATAGATTGAAGGCAAGTGGAGCATAGGAAAACAACGCATAACATACTTAGTGAGCTTGAGTAAATGGATGGTGGAGCAAGGTTTAGGAGAGATAACAAAATGGCAAAATTTATTAAGAGCTACAAAGGGCAGGAAATTGTGGAGAGCTCTTATTGCCAACACCCTGAAGGGACATGGCAGATAGTTATTTAGCAGTTTTGTTGTTGTTTCAGTTTTTTTCTTGCTCACCGGTGGAAGAAACTTAGTAACTAAACCAAATATTATGAAACAAATGTAGGCAAAGTTTATTCCCTATTTAATTAGTAATTTTAGATATATTTTTATATTTCTTGCCATGAAAAGGTAAAAAAAATAATAAAAAAATTATTGGATAACCTGTTTCTTTAGTTACATTGCCTTGTGATTTTTTTTTTTTTTTTTTTTTACTGCATTAAGTGATGCTATAAATAAGTTGCTTTCAAATTTGCCAAAATGCAGCTTGTATTTTTACTCTTGGCTGTCTACATTTGCTGGCAAAATTCCTAAACTATCATGTCTGCCACTAGCTATCAAATCTGAAAACAGATGAGAAAGATTTCTCATGGTTCCATCATTAAATTTATCTCCTTTCACAGAAAGCAAATTATATTAAAGGATGTTGGGTTAACTTATTAACTCTTAACTTCTGTATAATATAAAATTTCCTTCTCTGTAGAAGACCACCATGAGATTAATATTATCCTATCTTCGACATTTATAAGTCTACCATTCGCACATGCATTGAATATTGCTTTCACATTTGGTCTGGTACTTTTACTATGTATCTAGAGATTCTTAAGATAATCCAAAGAATCTGCAATGTTATTGGTCCTGACCAAGCATCTCAGCTTCAGTCACTTTCCCAATGCTGTAATATAGCTTCCTATTGTCTTTTCTATAAATATTTTCATGGTAAATGTCCCGATGAGCTTTCCCCTTTGGTACCTCAACCTTACAAATTTAAGCACAGTACTAGATTGGCAACTAGATTTTATCATTTTACTGTTGAAAATGCTCAATGTAACCAGCTTCATGCTTTTCATTTCAAAAAGTTAAATGCAATGTGAATTGTTACCTGTTGTCTCTTTAATCCCTGTTCTTTTATTGTCCTCTCTCCTTAATGATTTTTTCAAATTCTTTCTTTCTCAGTAACCACTTGCATCTTAGTGGCTTTATCACCTTTCTTGGAGTGTAATGATTAAAAAAAACACTTTTCTTGTTTTTGTTTAAAAAAAAAAATAAAAAAATCACACAAACCCCCATTTGCTGAACTTTCATAATGTATATGAATTGACCTTGTTTTTTGTACATTACAGGAAATTAAGAGTGAAAATTTGCTCTATATGCCTTGTTTTTTCATGATGTGAGAGATTATGGCTCTCCATGATTTCCTTTCTTTTGTATCTTTTTTTTAATTTTTTTTTTTTGCTATTTACACAAATTTGGTTTCTGTCTGTATGTCCTGTGAGCTTCAAATTCTCCAGGCCCTCTTTCCTCATTATGTATCCTAGAAATTTCAACTCTCTATTTCTGATTCTACCCATAATTGTCCTTTTGTTCCCATTTTCCTTACAGCTTCCTTGTTGCTCACATGCTCTGTCCATTTTATTCTCCACGTTCTTCTGTAGAATGACATCCCTGTGTAGTCAAGTCTCCGCTTTAGCTGTGAAGAAATTCTGCAGCATTCACTGCTATATAGGAACACAGATACTATAACTTTTATATTAACTTGGCAATGTTCATTCAGAAAAATATCCAGCCATTTAAATAATGTCACCTACATTGCTTACAGAATTCTTCTTTCAGAAGCATACATACTCATTCTAATGTTCCTTCAATTTTTCAAATTGATCTGCAAAAACCTCTTTTTGGATTGCTATCAGCTGCCTTATTGTATACTCCTTAATTTACCCCTTGGGATTTTAGTATCATTTTTAGCAGATACTCCTTAATCATGTCCATGGTATTTCAATTTCTCTTTTGAATTTAAAAAATCACAAGGAGCCAAAGCTGAAAGAAAAAAGTTATATAATATGATGATTTTTTTTTTTTTTTAATTTTTTTTTTTAGCTTAAAACAAGACATGAATGATCTATTCCATCAGTCATTGTGAATGTGACTGTCTCAACAGTCTAAAATCTGTTCTCTCACCACTGAGTAACCCCAAGGGAGAGTATTTGTTCATGCACATACACTAAGCTCTCCCCCTTGTTTGCTAAGGCAGATCAAGACCATGCAACCAGTTTTGAGATAGTCAAAATAACCTGATATGTTCTGGACAGACTTGGTAGTTTCCTAGCTCAAACAATACAGGACTTTGTTCTTAGTTCATTTGTCATAAATATAAACATTTTCCCTTTATATATATATATATATATATATATATATATATATATATATATATCTCATTTCAAACTAATCACAACACATTACATTGCCTCTAAATATGGTTCTGTTAATATTTCGTTCTCTTACGTGGTATGACGTCAGGACTGCATCATGAATTTACAGCCGGTGTTTGCTATTCTGAAACTGTTATCGTCATATAGCAAACTTCTATGTAAACATAACAGGATATCATCTTTGATGGTGAATATCTTTGAAATGTCCATATAACCACTCTGATGATGACATGTGAGCTGAAATCTTTGATTGAGAAACAGCATAATAAAAAAGTATATCCAAATGTTAGACAGGTTTTATCTTTATTTTTGCCCAAAATTAAAGCAAGTATATGAAGCTTACAACGGTTAATGATCAGACATAATAGACATTTATTATCTGTTATATTTAACAATATATGTTAGAATAATGATCTGCTGCCCCAATACGGCGGTGTAATGGATAGTGGCTTGTATTGAGGAATCGGAGAGCCGAGTTCGAATTCCAGTCAAATCCATTGCATTCACTTACGTGCTAATACCCTTAGGAAAAGTATGAATCCTCTTCTTCTCCCCCTACCTATGGTTAAATGGCAGGACAGACTGGGTTCTATAGCCTTGGATGGCAACTGGTCTACTGCAGAAAGAAATGGCAACCTTCTGCCTTGTCAGTCATGTATTGAAAGATATATGATCGCCTAAGCATGTATCACGCATGACACATAACTGATATATTAGTATAAACGTTTCTTTTTCTCAAAATCTTTATGAAATTGGGATGCGTTATGTGCTGGATTATTTACTGGATGTAATAAATCTTTCACATAAGTAATTCAAAATATTAAGATATTAACATTGCATTAATTGGAGAAGTCAAAATACTTTGTTTTGAAAAAGGAAAACTAATTATTTTTTTTTTTTATTTTATAGTGATGGTGCAAACAGATTTTCAGATAGCTGATACAAACAAAGAACTCTTTTTTTTTTTTATTTTTTTATTAATTTTTCTTTTCGTTGGGTTAGAATAAAACTACCCAATCATCTAATTGGATTATGGACCTTCCTTTAAGGAAATGAAAGTATTATTTATTATTGCAGATACACAATCTTTGGCCACACCCTATTAAAAAAGGAACAAGAAACTGCATTTTTCACACTTCTTACTCTCCTTACACCTTATTTTGGTGGCTGATTTTTATCTGACTGACATTTCTCTATGAGTTCACACACATGGACTTGAATATTCATTATCATAATTATTATTAGAGAGAACAGTCAGTTAATTAAAAATATTAATCAATTATCAAATGTAATTAAAAAAAAAAAAAAAGAGCCAAAAGTAAAATGAAATTAAACATCAGATATTTTAAAGATTAATCTTTTTAAAATGCCATGTCCGTTCTGGATACAGGCAATTATGACGCTCCACAGATTCCTTTTCTTTAATATTAGAAAAGAGGATGATGTATTAGGTTGGTGCAAAAATAATTTCGTTTTCTCACATAGTAACATATGTTAGAAAACGAAATTATTTTTGCATCAACCTAATAGTTTACTGTTGCCTTCTCTATAGTTTGGAATTCAATATTTTTCTTTCTCTTAGATTGGTTGCTGGAGAGCCAAGTCTTCTCTATTATTTAATCCATAGGTGGAGGGAGAAGAGATGGTTTCATGCTGTTATCAAGTGCATTTGTGCAAAAGTGAATGCAGTAGGCTAGCTTGGAATTTGAACCTTTGTTTGTTGATTCCACTTTTTGTACTGATCAGTTATGCCACATTTTAAAGATAGGCAAATTTATTTTGCCTTATGTTAGTTGCATATTATTTTTTTCAGTTTAAAAACTGTTTTTTTTTTTTTTTTTTCAAAGCTTGAATGAAAATAAAATTTAATCATCTGTTTTATCTCATATCCCAAAATTTAATTTCTTCCTTTCTGATCACTTTCTTTATGACGATGGCATTAATGGTTAAGTAGACTAATTCTTGTCTGGAAGAGCTGATGGCATTGACTGTATAGTAATGTCGATTGAGTATGAAGTCGATTTGGTTGCACCTTTTGCTCTTGTTTGATTTCTTTCTTTTCTCTTCTGGTGGCTGCAAAGTTTTTAGTTGTCATGGTGATTGAATATCACCAGTTGGTATGGTCTTGTGCTCGTGTTTCAAACAATTTGGGCTCAAGGCCAGTAGCTTTCAGTGTTGGAAAGAATTGGTCCTTGTTTCTTCGAAGGGGGAAACCCCATGATCTTTATCCTGAAGTTAGCTCACTGAATAAGACTTGATGTGGAAACCTTGACTCTTCCATTCTTCCTATATGTCCTGACCACCAAAGACAATGTTTAATGATTAGACTCTTGGCTCTTTCCAGGACTTTGGTATTGGTCAAATAGTAATTCCATTTGATGTTAAAGATTTTAATAAAAAGGATGAGACTCTTGAAAGATAGTTTTTTTCTTGTTAGATTTGATTGTATGTATTTTGGTGTAACAAACCTCGTCATCTTTCTCCACCACTATCAAATGGAGATAAATGGCGTGGCTTGGACACATGACAAGGCACAACAGCCTGTGCAAGACCATCATGTAAGGCACCATTGAAGGTAGACGTAGGAGAGGACGCCAACACAATAACTGGTTGGACAATGTCAAACAATGAAGTATGACTATACAGGAATTGCTGATGGCTGCTGTTGATAGACCGTTGTGGAGGAGATTCAGTATGGCTTCTGTATTGACATTCCCTCTATGATTACAAAAGTCAAGGGAATGATGATGATTTTGGTGTAACTGACTTATTGTCCTCTTGGCGACTGATAATTTAGGACACAAAACTACAAAAGAATTCCATTAAATATTCCTTGAATAGCCAAGATCATTTACAATTTGGAAGACCTAAACAGATATCAAATGTCTTTCAAAAGCAGAACATTTCTCCTGAATGAATGGCAAGTGCACATACTCTCAAATAAAATTAGACAAACCAAACTTTTGCTTATTAAAGAATTTCAAATAAAGCTAGACTATTTCATTGGCACATCTTGATGGTATTCATTCTATTCAACTGTTTATGTTCTTTATGGCCTACTGAATTATTTGATATGGCATTCATGTTTGTATAGGTAAAGATTGCTTTTGTTTATTAAAAAATTTTTATAAAGAGGAAACTTATGCTATTTGCCTGTAGACTATTGTCCTTATCTTTGATATTGTTATCACAATGTTTCAGCCGCTATGCCCACCAGTCTTCATCAGGTGTATATCAATCCAGACAACCTACAGGGAATTTTGACAGAACTTTTTATTTAATCTATGGGGGTAGATTTTTTCTCATTCCACTTCCTATGTCTAAGTATGTCTCATCAATATAGATATAAATATGATATGTTAGTCACTAATAAAGAAAGTCAAATGACAGCAGGTTTTCAGCAGCTGTAGCCAAAAGAAAAGCTTCAGTTAGTGCAGTCAGGCATGGCAAGCAGCAACAGCCCCAATCAGCAGGCTGGCTAGGTTCCACATTATCCACAGAAAATTGTCCTCCTGGACCTAGCGGATTAAAGTAATGGTAAGTTTAGTCTCACTTTCAGGCATTGTGTACTTGGACTTTGTTGAAATTGGTGTAGCAATAAGCAAAAAATAAGAACTAGAGGTGGTATCCCTAGACATGGGCAGTGGATAACAACAACAAAGATGAGGAAAAGAGTCTGTACGTAAATAATCTAAATAAGTCCTCATCCCAGAAGTTCAGACAGAAACAAAAGATGAGAGTATTTTACAGGCACATCTTCATTGTAGTCATTCTATTTCTACAATCTACTGAATTACTTGATATGGCATTCATGTATGGTACAGAGGTAGTCTTTTTTTTTCTTGACATTTGATAGATCAAATAATATTTTTGCCATTGAAAGAAAATTGATTTGTAAACTTGATGGTTGAAAATGGTTTCTTATTGTTGTTTTAATATCAAAACCATGAAGTATCTCTTTAGTCATAATAGGAACAAGATTTTTTTTTTCATTTCTTGTACACAAGAATTCTTTTTTTCATTTCTTGTACACAAGAATTCTTTTTTTCATTTCTTGTACACAAGAATTCTTTTTTTCATTTCTTGTACACAAGAATTCTTTTTTTCATTTCTTGTACACAAGAATTCTTTTTTTCATTTCTTGTACACAAGAATTCTTTTTTTCATTTCTTGTACACAAGAATTCTTTTTTTCATTTCTTGTACACAAGAATTCTTTTTTTCATTTCTTGTACACAAGAATTCTTTTTTTCATTTCTTGTACACAAGAATTCTTTTTTTCATTTCTTGTACACAAGAATTCTTTTTTTCATTTCTTGTACACAAAAATTTTCTTTTTTTTATGCAACTTAGTATTTTGCTCAATAATCACAGTTGGCCTAAAGAAGAAAAATATCGGTAAATAATGCCAGTAGAATGTAAGGGGTTACAGGGAGTCAAAGAGAATGAGAAGATTTTATCAAGGTGAAAAGACAATAAAAGAAGAGTCTTCAGTAATACAGAAGATGGTGATTAGCATTGCATTTAAATTTTTGATGATTGTTGGTGACAGAGAAGCAAGAAATTGGGAGTTCTGCAGGTGAGAATTATGAGAAAAGAAACAATTAGAACAGAACTTGCGGATGTATCTAGCTAGTTCAACAGTAAACCTGGGAGACCTAATTACCAAATTAGTAGTGCACTTAAATTTATGCAGTCAAGACACCAAGAAGAAAAGCTCATCAGAACAATTGCCATGAAAATATTTTATCGGTGTTTATAATAATAGTATACAATTTTTTTTAATAAGCAATTTAGTATTTTGAACAGTATTCAATTTGCTTTATTTTTGCACATGAATTAGTAGCAAAGTTACTTAAATAGTTGCTTAACCTCCTTGTTTTATTTATGCAACTTAGTATTGTCTAGAATTCAGGTTGTTTTATTTTTGCACAAATATTAGTACTCAAGTTGCTTAAATGGCAGCTTGATCAGTACCTAGATGGGTAAAAACTTGTGAATACCTAGGTGCTGTAAGCTTGGATGTGTGGGTGGTGTAATGAATAATGGCTTGTAATTGTTAATTGGAGAACAGAGTTCCAATTCCAGTTATACTCACTTATGCACAAATAGAGTATAAATCTTCTCCCCTGCTAGCTGTGTAGTAAAAATTGTTTCTATAACTTTATCTATAAAAAAATATCTTACTATCTGAAAATATTTTCTGGCTTTAAATAACTTGGGAAGGTTTGTTATGTAACGAGTATGCGCGGAAACGTCCTCGAACTGCATGTGTGTGTTGTCACCGGGCACACCTTGGAGTACCATAATGGACTCGACCGAAGACTATAAGAAGAAGATGCGCGAGTCGTTTGGCGCCTTTTTCTTGGGTGACAAAAGCCGTTGCGGTCAGTCGTCCATCGGCAGCAGTTGTGGGTGCCGTTTTGCTCATTTGCTGTTGTAAAGTTGTGTCGCAAGAAGGCGTTCGTTTTTGGCTTGCAAGAAGGGGTTCGTCTTTTGTGTCGCAAGAAGTTGTTTTTTGTTTTTTTTTTTCCGTTTTCTCACACATGTTACACCAAAGAGATGATAAGCCATAGAGAATGACTGAACCAACCAATGAAAAAATTTACATTGAAAAATGCACAATTCTTATTTCAATAAGCGACTTAGTATTTTCACCAGTACTTGGGTTGTTTAACTATGTAACAAAAATTAGTACCTGAGTTGCTTAAATGATTGCTTAAATCTTTTTATGTTTGGGCCTAATAAATAGAAAAGGAAGATGTTTTCAGGACTTTAGCAATCATGGCTCTCCCCAATTTCCAGTCTGTTGTAGCTTTTAGTAAATTTTCTCTTTTTGCTATCTTTTCTAAATTCGGTTCTGCCATTCATTTACACAAGCTCATTAGGTAGGTTATGTACTATTTTACTTTATCCCCCTTGCCTTCATTTTGACCTGTGAGTGTTAAATTTTCCAAGCCCTCTTTCTTCATTACGAGCCTGAGAAATTTGTGCTGTTCCTGATAAGTATAAGTGACCTTTTTATTTCCATTTTCTCTAAATCTTTGTTGTTGCTCATATGAGTCAGTCCATGGTATTCTCAGCATCCTTCTGTAGAATCACATTTCTGTTTCTGCGAGGAGATTATCCAGCATTCACTGCCATATAGGAAAACTGACATTACGTAACAGCTATTTTAATATTTTTAAATCATTTTAGATAACAAAAACAAAGAACTAATTTGTTCACTCTTATCCAAAAAGTCCTTATTCCAAATATTCCAATTTCACATTGTCATCATTGTTTTGATGAGCTTAAAATTCTTACAGAAGAAAACATTAAAATTTTCACTACTTGGAATGTTCAATTTTGTTTCTGAACTGCTAGTTTGGTTGAAGATGTTTTCTCTTAAGTGGAAGAATTCTTGAATTCAGTATAAAGTAACTCATTTTGTTTAATTTTAACATCTTTGTTTTTCTTAGTGACTTAAGTCAATGTTGTTAGTAGGGGAATTGCTTAAGATTTAGTTATACTGGATGTAATGACAAAAGTATTCAGGTGTAGGCTTTAAGAAAGCTTTATTCAACTGAATATACAAGGTTCGCGTATAGTGTCCTTTTATAGTTCCAGTAAACAGAAATAGTTCTCTCAAAGAGGAGATTAACAAAACAAGGGGAGTCCACTCTTGATTATTCATAACATTGGATTTATTATCACTACCATATATCTTGTCTTTTAGTTGGGATGATCATTGATTTTACTTAAAAAGTTGTACTAAACCAATAGCAAAAGACAAGTTTGAATGTTAAATCTTTTTTATTATGGTTTTAAAATTAACATTTTAAAAGTCTATAAATGCAAATATATTAAAACAAAGGGAGTAGAGTAGTAATTATTAGCAAAATAATTATTACTCCTCATAAAATAGTGAAACAAAAAATATAATGAAAGAGGAAACAAAGAAAGATGGAGCTAACTGTTTATGACTCCTTGCTCTTTAGAGATCAACCTTTATTTTCTCTCTCATTATATTGAGCTTTGAAGAGCAAGGAATGATAACTGGTTAGCACCCCCCACACCATCACCATTTTTCATTTACCACTTTACAGTGAGTAATAATTTTTCTCCCTATCCTTGCACTTCCTCCCACTTAGTTTTAATATATTTGTTTATATTAATATAGGCTTTTAAAATGTCCACTTTTAAAGCCTACAATAAAACTCTTTTTAATTGGTTCTTGGGAATAAGGTTTTTATTTTTGATGCAATTAGTTGCTTTTGAGTGACTACAATTCAAAGAGAAATGTCCTGAAAAGACATTGCTCTAATATCAGTCTAAATTCTTATTCCTTTTTTTTTTAATATATAATAAAGAGAAAACAACAAAATTTCAAAGTTTAAAATCTGCAAAGATTAAAAGATTCTGTTGCTTTTAGTTTATAAAGTGGTAAACATTCATTACTTAGCTAAAATATTTATTCCTTTTCTTTTGTCTTTTGTTCCAAATCTTCTGTTCTTTTCACATGTGAACAGCACATTTCTTTTTTTCCAGATTTCCAGAGCTACTAATTCTAAAAATTCTTGAACCATCCACATTATAATATAATTATTCATTTCATATCCTCCCCCTTTTTCTATGTGTCATGTCCATTCAGGGCATGGGCAATAAAGGCTTTCCACAATTTCCTACACATAAAATTATCAGCTTAAGTTTACTTTCTTGACCCAATCTGCTAGTTTCTCTAGTGAGGTGCAGTGTTTTATATTTAAGCTTCTTAAGTTATAGTTTCATTATCAATGAAGGATCTGTAATGTAAACCTGGCTTCTTGACTTCAGTCACTTTCGCACCCCTGTGATGTGGCTCCCCTTGGTCTTTTCTATAAATACATTGCTGTTCGATAAAAGTGACTCACCTGATTTTTTTTTTACTAAAAATATTTTTTGTCTATTGTTTTTGGGGTTAAAATAATTTTTAATCTTACTAATATAAAGACCCCTTCCGGACCACTTAGGAAAAAAGTTTATTCACCCTAAGGTATTCTATTGATAATTATAAATTTGGATATAAATGAGTTTCAGGAAAAAACTCTGTGCAAAAAAAGTGACTCAGATATCGCATTCTAATGATTAAACTGGTAAATTTAAAGAACTTTTGACAAAATATTAAAAAAACTACTTTACAATACACTCAGAACAATATTCTAGAGAATTCTAGAACAGCTTAAATTAAATCTAGAGTATTCCAGAATATTCCAGAAAGCCTCATACAGTATAAAAACAGCTTGAAATAACCACTCAAGTCACTAACCAGATGAAAGGGTACAAACACACATCAGAACCACTTAAGGCATCTATTATTGCCCTCTCAAAAGCAGGCAAATCGAAGAGAAATTACAGAAATTGCTATAACCTTGCAATCAACTGTCTCTTGAGTGCTTAGGGCACATAATGATGCTACTCCTGCTCCAAGGAAGGAAACGGGAACAAAAGAAAAAGATTGATGATAGAACTGGCAGGGTAATCAAGAGAGAAGTTTCGAAGAATAGGACTATAACTAGCCAAGAAATTGCAGCCAGTCTAAGCGAAGAGCAAGGTGTTAGTCTTGCCTCTTCAACAGTCCGTCAGAACAAAGTTACAAATCTTGTACACGAAGGTTTAAGCCACTAATAAGCAAAGCCAACAGACTTGAATGGGCTCACTATTACAAAAATTTCACCGTAGAAGACTGAAAGAATGTTCTCTTCTCCGATAAACAAAAGTTGAGCTAAATTCAAAGGATAAGGTGAGTCATTTTTTGTTGAACAGCACTGTATGTTCTAATGAGCTCTCCTTGATACCTTGACTACGTGAATTTAGGCATATTACTAGACTGGCAACTAGGTCTCACTATTTTACTGTTGAACTAGCTAGATATAGTTGTCTGTTCTATTCTAATAGTTTTTCTCACACTTCTCGACTGTGGAACTCCCTTCTGGTTTCTTGCTTTTCTGCTACCTACAATCTTCAAAAATTTAAATGTAATGCCAATCACCATCTTCTGTCTTCTTGATTTCTGTTCTTTCTCATCACTAAAGTCTTCTCAATCTCTTTCACTCCAAGTAACCCCTTGCATCCTAATGGCATTATTGCCTTGTTTGGGGTAAAAAGATTACAAAAACATATTAATACAATCTTAGCCTCTTCAAATCCATTGCCAACTATTATCTATCCTACATATTCTCATAATCTATAATTCTTATGTTGATAAAATCCCATTCATCAACACTCTACCTTGAGTGGTTCTTTGGTTTTGTATTGATTTTGTCTATGTCTCAAATCATCAATTTTTTTTAACACTATTTGAACAAATTTGATGTAACCTAGGGAAGGTTACTGAATAATATAATCACACGAAGGTTGGGAATGATTGATAATACTTAGGACAAGAACAACACATATAAGATTCACCAGTGATGTGTAGAAGTAGTAGTCAACTGCTAGAAGTGAGTCAAGGGAATTCCACAATGAATCTCCAACTGCAGAGCAACATAGAGTATTTACTACTGTATTTATGTGAATGGAAACATACCCATTATCGTCCACAAGTATACTACAACACATAGACGTAGGGAAAATCTTCCAGAATGTATTTAGGCATAACACGTAGGCCCAATCTCTGGAATAATAAGTTAGACTTCTTGCTTATCTTTTGGCATTTGTGGAGGAAATGTAAAATAGCACCAGTTATATTGTTTAAGAGTTTTGCTGCCATTCCTGTATCAGGAAAGCAGTGTTCTGTTCCAGCAGCATAATGCCCATCCACCTGATGCCTGTACTACTCAACATGCTCCTCAAGATGTTCAACTTCCTTGGCCAACATAATTGCTAGACCTATTCCACATCAGAAATGTATGGACATGATGGGTTTGTATTAACAGGTTCAACAGGCATGGAATAATATATCACAGAATGATATTCACCATGTTTATAGTCATATGTATGTGAGAATACAGGCTTGTATTAATGTCCAAGACAGATATACATTGTATTAATATAGAATCTAAGTATCTTGGATACATTCCAAAGAACTTTAGACATGTCTTGATCTGTATGTACAATCAGTCACTGCAATAATTGAAGCAGATATCATTGCAATTTTATTTTTTGTCATTGTATGTTATCTTCATTCACTGGTCTCTTCTGCAAATATTCACACACACACACACACACATACAGTGCGATGGGTAAATTGTCGCCTTTTTATATTTGTCATTTTGTTTTTGGTTTTTGGACTGCACAGTATAGTAGGGTCAGTTGGGCACTGTCTATTACAAAAAGAGCACCATGATGCAATTCACTCCACCAGAAATTTGGTAACGTCATGCTGTACTACTTGGCATTCACACCAGAAGCTCCAATACAGACATTTCCGAGTATTTGGATGTCAATCTGATGACGGTGCAGAGGATTCAAAAAGAGTTGAATGAGTCTAATGGTAATTACTAAGGTATGGCAGCTTGGAAAACTCACTCTGATTGTTCTGATAAGAAAAAAAAAAACTCCTGAATTTGTTGGTGAGGGCCTTAGTCTCAACCGAGGCCTACATCATGTGCTTGAGAAGGTAGTGCTGCCCCAAATCAAAAAGACAGCTACTGGATGACCGTATGTCAGGCAACAGGATGCTACACCATGCCACACAAACAGGAGAACCCAGTCATGTCTGTGAGACAATTTCTGTGACCACATCACTCCATACATCTGACCACCTAACTTCCCAGACTGCAACCCCATTGTTTATTATTTAGTATTTCAAGGTATTTTTGGGCAATTTTCGTAAATACATCTGTTAAAATGAGATGTTAGTGTTATTTTCATTTTTATGTAATTTAGATGACAATTTATCCATCGCACCCTATATATGAGATGATATATGAATGCATTACATATGATATTTCCACTTTCCATTCAGTTGCCTAACAATGTTCTGATAGATAGCTAGAACAATCTACCCCCAAGGACTTAAATAAAGGGTTTGATTTGAATTTCCAATGTATATCACCTAAAGAAGGCTGGAGCATACAATTGTGAAGATGACAATAAAGATGAGGACAACAGTATGAACAATGTAAATAGTGTAAATAGTTACAATACCTAATCTCAGAAATATAGACAGATATAGATAGAAAATTCTAAATCATATATATATATATATATATGTATATATATATATATATATGCACACACACATTCACACACATACTGCTCTATATTCTAACATTGTTTTTGAGATTGTCTTCATTTATCTGCTGTATTCAGTAGATATTTCACTTTTGGATTACTTTTATTCTGTTTTTAAAGAATTCTCATAATGAAGATATTCCAATTGCCTGGATGACTGCTATAGGCATCTGGAGTAGTTTTTTGATAGGAATGGTAAAAAGTACTAGTGGGATGGGATACTAAAGTTAACTGAAATAAAGACATTGGAACAAAACTAATGTTGAAATTGACTCACACAGGTGCACATACATAAGACCAACCTTTTTTAACCTGTCACACTATTTTTTTTTTTTAATATGTAATAACTAAGTAGTCTGTCATCATAGGTTACCTATTTATTAGATGTAAGTTAGATATTAAAAATATCATATTAAGAAGAGACTTTGAAGCCACAGAAATGTGGTTCTACAGAAAGATGCTGATGATACCATGTACTGAACATGTAAGCAATGACGAGGTTTTGGAGAAAATGGAAACAAAAAGGAAACTTATACTTAACATCAGGAAGAGACAGTTGAAATTTCTGGGGCATCTGTAATGAGGAAGGAGGGCTTCGAAAATCTGATACTCACAAGACAAATTGAAGGAAAGGAGGACAGGAAAACAATGGATCACATACCGAAATTTGGAACTGAGGAGAAGAATAAATAAATGCAATGGAAGTTAGAACAGGGCTTGGGAAGAATAACAAAGACAGAACTTATTAAAAGCTATGAGGGACAGGAATATGTGGAGGGCCATGATCGCCAATGTCCTGAAGGTACATAGCACATAAAAGATGTCATCACAAAACTAATTTGTAGTGTTTTATGTTTTCTTCTCTTTTAATAGTAGCTTGGCTTTATCTGAGAAACAGGACTTTTTAATACAAACATATATTAGGTTGGTGCAAAAATAATATCGTTTTTTGATGTTAAAAAATACGTCAAAAAACGATATTATTTTTGCACCAACCTAATAGATTGATTTTTTCTATATATCACATTTCTGATAGCAAATTATAGATCTGCATCTGATATGTTAAACACCTATGCTAGAAGATCATTTTAGAATCTAACAAAGCCTTTATTTTCTCCATCTTTGTTATGAATATGAGGATTAAACCTCACTTCTTTACTCAGACCATTAAGTTATGCCGGCAAGTACTTGAAACCAATAATGTTATATGAGACACTGTTATAAAAAAGGATGAGACATCAGGACATGAATTATTTTTTTATACTTATTTTTAGCGATAAAAGCTTTTATGATCATATTAATATTCATTTTTGGGATGTTTATTGCAAATGAATCAGAAAAAATAATGTATTTGACTTTTAAGTTGCCTCTAATAAAAAGATGACTGTTATATATTTTGATATGTTTGCTGTAATGAGTAGTTAGAGCATTGGACCTAAGATTGTAAGGTCCTCTAATTTTCAGAATAAAAATCTCATGAGATTATTTTATATAATGCTGGTTGGCTGGCTGAATTTGTTTAGTGACATATCAACCTCTGTGTTATTTAATGCCAGAATGTAAATATTTTTGAAGACAATTTTATGGCTTCAACTAAATATATACTATAAATAGGTATTTTTGATAATTTTATTATAAATAGGTATTTTTGATATAAAAATGTGTTTTTTATATTTTCATGTTTTTTTTTTTTTTTGTTTGGGTGGGTGGGGGGTCACTATTTGCCCATAGCTGTGACCCTAACTGGTGGTACCATCCTGGATCAGAGTGGATTCGGGAACAACAACAATTAAGAGATAGTTTTGCTCTCCTCAAAACCTCCAATCCTCTGATCAGAGGCCTTGCTGCTGGATGTAGTTTACCATCTGTTGTGGCCTTGTTAGGGCCAGAAATAAAGACACAAGAGAGGAATTGAATTAAACAAATATATTAACAGAAGCAATAATACAAATGTATACAAACGAGTGTTACAGTAAGAATGTTCAATCCGACTGTCAGAGCTGACTGCTGGAAACTTCCCTCTCCAAAAGGCAGTACCTGCTTCTATTTATAGCTGGGAGAGTCCATGCCTGCATGGGTAAATTACCATCACACCATCATACGCAGGACTGTATAATGTTGGGAAGAGTTGTTAACATCTCAAGCTTTGTTCCAACAATTCAACTCTTAGAACAGGTTGTATCGGATATAGTTTTGCCTAACAGTGCACATTGCTACAAAACCAAAAGATTAACCCAGAAACTTTAGCCATGTTCTTCAATAGCCTCATCAGATCAAGACTTTCATGTGAATGCCTTGCATGCCACAAAAAATTTGTTCAGAAATATCTAAACTATCAGCTGTATACAACTGCTTTCTCATATGGATGATTAAAAATGGCTTTAAGCTTCAAGGACCATCTGTCTTCAAACTTTGTAGACTGGCATTACTGAATTACAAAGAACTGTACCAAATAGCAGAAACCATATCACTTGAGGATTTTCAACAGCAGGAACAACTAAAATGGATAGCACATAATTTGAAGAGAAAATAATGACATAGTGAAGATGTTGACCTCCAACACTAATTCAAACAAAAAGTTAGGAAGGAAACCCTTCATCAGTACTGAAAAGTGCGATAAGAGTTACTGGACTTGGGAAACCTATTTTCCTGAAAAATTGTTTTCAGAGAAAGATTTTATAAACTTCAACCAAATGTAGCATTGACTATTTGGTCAATGAATGTCAAATGTTTCCTGATAAGGAAATACTTAATATTACTATTATCATTATTACACCACCTAGACAGTTGAATTTCCACAATTTTGACATCTCCAAGATGTAATTCAGATCTTTTCTGTCTATTTTGTTCCCCAACAGAAACTTTGTCTTCTGACAATTAATAGTCAGATCTACCATATTTTTATTTTTAAATTCATGCAAATATATTTTGTGTATATATGTATTTATTTGAACTTTCTTCATATCTATTATTCATATAGTCATTTTTTTTTTTTTTTTTTTTATAAATTTCACCAAAAGTAATGCTAACTGTTCAGTCAATGAATGCTGATTGTTTCCTGTATGGAAACGGTTAATTTCTTCCTTACCATTACCATTTGATTACAGCCTGCATGCATTCAACATGTTCCAGCGCTTTGCTCCTTGAAGGCCTA
>OZ010608.1:49385271-49447771 GCA_963932145.1 Acanthosepion lycidas | reverse complement strand
CAATGGTTATTTAATGCTGACATTTTTTTTTATTGCTGATTGTCAAAAATCTAATTTTGGTAATATTTTTCTTTCAAAATTGTATTGCTGGTAATAATTTTTTTCAAAAAGTATTGCTGGTAATAGTTAACTATTTGCCCATAGCTGGGACCCTAACAGGTGCTACCACCCCTCGTCAGGGTGGACCTGGGAACACCAGCAATTAAGAGGTGGTTCCACGCTCCTCAAAACCTCCTGATCAGAGGCCTTGTTGCTGGATGTAGTTTGTCTTACCCAGGACGATGTAAAATAGATAGGTTGGTTAATAAAATAAGGGTACCAATGTGATCACTATGAAAAATCATTATTAATATTATTAACTGCAAGACAAAAATAAAGCATGGAAATTAAGGTTTTAAATCTGGGATTTTAGGGCGCACATGTGTACTTCTTCAGTGGTACGAGAAATAAACAGAGAAATGGGGAAACTCACCAACTGTTGTCCTTGTGGCTGGTGTAACTGCTTGTGTAGATTGTATTATTTGTAAAAATCCAATCTGTCTTTGCCATTTCTCAATAGAAGCTTTCCTATTGCACTGACAGCAGATAAATTAATAACATTTGGGTGTAGATATACCCAAAGTAGCTGTGTTAGTATGAGCAATCCATCAGGCCTCTAAATTTTACGTGACACACATTGGGGAATGTGTTAAAAAATCAACCAAACCACAAGTCTACACAAGGTACGTTGATGACATTTTTATATTAGCAAAAACCTAAAATCTACTTTTGAGAAGAACTGTACTAAAATTCGTATACAAACTTAGTGATAACAGTAAAATATCCCATTCCTTGAAATTTATGTAAAAGTCAACACCTCCTTATATAAAAAAAAAAAACCCTACCAACAAGAACTCATGCCTCCTCAATTATAATAGTGAATGCCCACAAAGATATAAGAATCTTCCTAAGAGAACACCTAACTTCCTCTTCCTGGAAAATATTTTTAATGAACTCAAATGTATAAAGCATTGGTTAACAATAATTTCATTGGTTAATTAATAATTTACATTATCAATAACCAAATACGATTATTCCTCATGATGGCATCATTGAGTCATAAGCAATCTGTTTGATAAGGAAGCACTTAAACATTTATACACAACTATTTCTTTCCATAAGAAAAATTATAGTAGATTACACTGTCATTTTAAGAACATAGAATTGTAAGAGATGTCTGAAGATAATTGAAGCACTTTATGTAAAATGATTTATGCCGAGTTTCAACCTTATGGGGTAAAAATGTTTTGGCAATCTTATAAAGATGCTCCTAACATAGAATTACTACTACTTACATCTGGCATGTCTTATAATTACTACTACTTTTACACAATACAACTTGGAAGATAGACACAGGAAAATATACTAGCAACGAACCCCTTGAAAATGGCTAAGGAATTGGTCAAAAGAGCTTCGGACAAGAATCTCTGCAGACAGTTTCTCAACCGTTTTTTGGCCATACCCCACCTAAGTATCTCTAAAATCCTGACCCCCCCTCCCCCACCACCACCATCAACATGATATATAATTCTTATTAATCAATGAACTCTTATTCACATGAAGGAAGCCTAAAAGACCATTAACTTAATTTCCCTTAAGAAGTTGATTGCATATGTACAATAGTATTATTTAATTTTACAATATTTATAAAAATATTGTATTAATATATATATATATATATATATATATATATATATATATATATATATATATATATATATATACACACACACATACATACATACATTAAGAAATGGACAAAGTCTGACAATTTATTTATTAAAGACATTTTTATGTTTAACGTTCTTTTTATAGATACAAGTATTTAAGTAAATGCTCTGTTTATAACAAACAGTATTAAATAACATTTACCGGCCTGAATGTCCGAGAAATTTTCATAGAAAATATTCGTCCTTTGACAGGATTCGAACCTGCATCCTATATGGAACAGTCATTTAGCTTGACGTGCCTAACCGTTCGGCCACAAAGGATCGTTCGCTTGGCAAGTTTTGAAGTTTATAAGCAGTAAATTCAACCTTGCCAATGTTATTTAATACTGTTTATTATAAACAGAGCATTTACTTGTATCTATAAAAAGAACGTTAAACATAAAAAATTTTTTTATATATATATATATATATATATATATATATATATATATTGAGAGAGAGAGGGTGAGATAGTGTATATATAGTATATATGTGAATTACATATGTACATACACACATTCATACTCACATACTTGAAAAAAATTCACTGTTAATAACTCACTGTCAAATTGCATTTCTTAAAAATCAAATTGCCCCCCTCTGGGTCATGCACACAACATTGAAAACCACAGTTTTATTATACACTGTCTTAATTGCCAGAAAAAGAAACCTGTAAAAACATAAGTAAATTGTATAAAAATGTTATAAAATTTTCTTGTCTGTTACATTCAATGAAATATATATATATATATATATATATATATATATATATATATATATATATATAAACGGAACGCTGATCTTTTTAAAACTTTCAGTTATCTGTTTGGATAGGTCTTGTGTCCATCGTCTTCGTCATGTTGAATTGATAATGTTAATTATATTTTATGAATATGTCCTGAAGATGGTTTATTAGACCAAAACATCCGACGTTGACATTATATTAACATTAAAACAGCATAATTGCATATAAGGATTTTTGTTTGTTTTTTCCGTATATTTTTCTTCATATATATATATATATATATATATATATATATATATATATATATATATATATACCTAGTGAGCCAGTGAAACCTAGGTAGGTTTGTCTGGCTCACTCGGTGTATCTAGGTTTGCTCTACGGTTGTATTGAGCTCTTTTGTTAGTTGTTTACTCGTATCAGGTTTTTTCTTTAGGCTTCAAACCTGCATCAGTGCGAATTTTTTTTTTTTTTTTTTTTTTTTTTGACAGACTTCCATGTTTGTAGCTCTTTCTTTTTTTTTAAAACCTTTTTTTCCCCTCGAGATTGATTTGATTATTGGCAAATCAAAAATTTGAGGGTTTTTCGAAACGAGTATAATTATCTATGTATGTATGTATGTATGTATATATATGTATATGTTATGACTTTCTTTTCTAAAATAATTGAGTTTTTTGTTTTTTTGTGTCATAATTCAATGGACTTTTGTGAAAAAAATAATGGAGAAGGGTTTAATTCAGTTTATTTTAAAAAAAAATGTCACTGCCAACACGAAATTCCTAAAATCATATATAAGTATAGTAGTACTATGACTTTTTAGAGCCTTCTAGAAAATGTTCTTGTTTATTTGGAAGTTTACATGTTATGCTATAGTTATAAACTGTTAAATACATTAAAAAAATATGTAAGTACAATCCAATTATTTAATTAGCAAATTGGAAAATAAAGTTCCTGAAATTTCTTTTTTTTTTTTAACCCTTATTGCATATATGATAAAATCAAATTTTCAGTTTGAAGAGTACTTTTGCCAAGAAGTAAAACAAATTAATGCCTTTTTCATTAATTTTTGAACAATATATTTATCAGTTTATGACACAGGATCATAGGGTTACAAAAAGTCATAGCCCAATGTGTATGTGTTTGTAAATATTATTTTAAAATGATATAACAACCATACCAAGTTAATGTGGTTTCTCCTCTTAGATCTTCAGGCTGCTTTAATTTTATTGTCCTATTTTCTGCCATGCTATATTTCAATATACTGCTCACATTTTGCTTTATGTCGGCAAACAAAAAATTTGCATATCTAGTTCTTATTTAATTTTTCACCACCAGTGGGGTTTATTTCTTTTTCTTTCAATCTCCAATTCCCACCTTGCATTGCATGAGTAGGAACTTTCTTTCATGTTTTCATACTATCCTAACTTCAAATATCTTGTTTAGCAAACTCCCTTTGCTCTTTATAGATTATTATCACTAATTTTTCTACACACATAACCGACAAAACTATATATATATATATATATATATATATATATAAGAATTCACGTCTGTAGAGCCAGAGCTTCCTCTATTTGTACAGATGTGAATTCCATTCCATCATTTGGCTTTTTTTACAAAGCTAAAATTGCTGTAAAACCGATATAGATACTATTAAAAAGAACACCAGGAAGCAGATGCTGGCAATTCTAAAACAGAACGTTAGAGATTGTTTTGAAAAGTGGAAGAGATTTTGGGTGAAAAGTCTTGAGAAATTGAATGAGGAAGCACTTCGAAATTTTCTGACAGTTTACCATGTAACACCTAACCACAATACATTAACAGGCATGTCATTGACAGAATTAATGTTTGCCAGAAGAGTAAAATTGGTGCTCAACAAGTTATTACCTAGTCAAAAAACACGATCAGTTAACAAAAGCAACTCCAAAAGTTTTGGCGGTGAAGTGTTCTTTAGAACATATAAGGATGGCAATGAAGCATGGGAAGACTGTATAATATCAGAGTAAGAATTGGGGAAATTCATTTACATGATGAAAGGGAAAAATTCAAACATAAAAGGCACCATAATCAGCTGAAAAAACGATTCAGTGATGAAAGACCTGTCATATTGGAAGGACCAATAAAAATCCTAGATGATGTTTTCAATGTGCCAGTACCACAAGAAGTTGTGAAACCTACAAGGACAAGTTCTAGAAAAAGAAATCGTACTGAAGTGAATGAAAACTCTACAGAAAGAGGAGGGGGGAAATACTAATACGAATAAAAATTAAAAGTATTAATCTCAAAAGTGGTGGGGGAGGTGTGGATTAAATAGTACACTGCTGGTGACTATATGAACTAGTCTATTACTATAAAGTGGTTAGAGATAAGACTGGTAGTCATTTGGAGTCAGGCAATTCGCTGCCAGGCTTGTGATTGACTTGTTGAACTATCTGCCTATGGGCGGAGAGAAACCCAAATGAAGCTATGCTGAAGTGCAGAGTCTTGTCTGGACGGGGTGTACGGGGAATTTTTACCTGAACCTATGGGCTCAGAATTGCCTCATGTAAAAACTGGCCTTATGTCACATCCTGCCTTGTGGGGAGGTTTGGTAAATACCTAGCCATTTGGAGTCAGTCTTCAGATTAAATAATACAGGCATCACAGTAAGTAGCGGAAGTATTATGTATAGAGAATCTTTATATGAAGTATGTTATGTAAGTTAGTGTTTTATAACAATACCTATAGAAAAGTGGCATTATAATATAAATAATACGCATTAATTATTATTTATGTCTTGGCAAATCTTGTTTAAACATAAATAGAATCAACATTTCACTGGAAATTGGAAAAGATTTTGCTGGGTCGAGTTTTCAAGGGGCAGAGGAGGAACAGAAACTACATAAAATAAGAGATCTTTTTTCAGTTTAAGGAATGGTTTCAAATTATCTGGCTGACTGGAATTGATAGGTTAATGCAACAAGAGATAAGTATCTGGATTAAATGTTTTCTCCTTGTCAGGTGTCCATAGAAACTTATGTTTAGATACTTCAAGTAGGTCAGTAAGCACATTTGTAAGCTTAATGGTTACCAAGCATTTAGAGAAGGCATTGCCTGATATGATCAAGTGATAAGAGATGATTTTTATTTCCTTTGCAAACACTTGTCTTAGTAAGAATAAAAGTGTTTTTTTTTTTCTTATTTTTTAAACTTTGAAGGTTTAAAAGATGATTTATACCCACTCCCCTATCAAAGATTTAAGAGAGTCTACGTACCCTTCATGTCCAAATGTTTGAAATGTTTTTCTTACCCGAATGTTTGAAATGTCCTTCATACCTGAATGTTTGAATGACACTTTGTGACCGATTGTTTGAAAGACTTGTTGCACTTGAATATTTGAAAAGACTTAACGCACCTGCAAGATTTTTAAATAATCTTTTTATAGGTTGGCTCTGTTAGTTTTGAAGAAACAAATGTGCCTGAGCAGATGTCTGCAACAGGGATTAGCTAGCTGTCATAGCAGACAAGTATAAGTGGGAAAAAAGTACTATGCCATTTTATATATATATATATATATATATATATATATATATTCTTATCCAACTCTAATTAGGTTGTGTAGTTTATCAATCCGGAAGCACCTCCACATTGTGAGGTCTTCTGTTAGTATAAGTAGCAAGATTGTATCCATTATCAGCTTGCTAGGCCTGTTACACAGCTTACATTACCTGGTATCTTGAGCACTGACTAGGCTCAATGTTTAACTTTGGTGATTAAACAAGGACTGGTGTTTCAATGTAATATAGCCGTAACTTATATAAGCCTGGCGTTGCACCGTCCCCCAGGCCATGTCCACCTTTGAAGACTCTCGCAGGGACAACCTGAAGGAGAAATGCAGTGGGAGGAAGGACTGGAAAGCCTCAACAGCTATACTAGACCAGACCTTTAATTACAGTCGGCTGCAGCCAGACTTGCCTGTCCTGCATTGGCCTAGTCGGCCATCAGCATGCCTGCAGTTGACATGGACAGCCCACTTCATAAATCTTTGTTCACGAAGACAGGCCTATATATATATATATATATATATAGTGTGTGTGTGGAAATAAGAAATAATGTTTGAGCTTAATTATTTTGAGGCAGAGATTCCCAAGTGAGGTTGTAATAAAACAACTCTCACTTCAAATGTTAATGTTAAGTTACAGTTTCATTTGAGTTGGCCTTTCATCATTATTACTGCCTTACGATAGACATAAATCTAATCTTTCCTGTCACAGTGGTAGTCATTTTGATATAATTTTATCTTTTCCTCAACTTTCAGTGATTGGATACATAAAAGGTGTGGTGATTTCAAAATATCAAAAGGGATTGTTAAAAAGAATCCATTGTATTAATATAAACTCACAATACTCAGTTTTCCTCCAGTATCTGTCTATATTTTTGAGATGAGGTATTATGTACATTATTTACATTATTTGGACTATTGTCCTTATCTTTGTCGCCATATTTATTACGTTTCGGCTGTTGTACGCTCTGGCCTTCTTCAGGTGGTTGGAATGTCGAACAGAACCCTTTATTTCGCTCACTGGGGTAGACTGTTCTAGTTCCACGTACCATTTTTAATGGATGTCAGTTATCTCCTGTTTCAGAGGGAAATTAACAGGAGATAATTGATAACTGACATCCATTAAACATGGCACGTGGAACTAGAACAGTCTACTCCAGTGAACAAAATAAAGGGTTCTGTTCGACATTCCAACCACCTGAAGAAGGCCGGAGCGTACAACAGCCGAAATGTAATAAATATGGCGACAAAGATGAGGACAATAGTCCGAATAATGTAAATAATGCTCAGTTTTCCTATTTAAATTTTCTGATGAATCTTAATTACTAAATTAATGATGAGATAAACTCCTTGCAAGTTCCAGGACTATAAAATAACCTATTGTATCACTGAAATTTTGAGCTTAAAAATTTTGACAACCTATTATGGTGACAGTTATGGATATGAATACAGGTCATTATTTAAAGAAGTAAGAGGGTACAAATGAAAAGATTCAAAATTGACAGGGTTTTCCATTTTGCTGAAACAGATGTTAAACATATGAGTGTTGTTGTCTCTTCTATCTTCCCTTGCTTTCTTTCTGTCCCTAAAACCAAACTGCACCTTTGTTATGTTTTCTTTTGTCAATCCTTGCAGTCAAACAGGAATGGTTGATTGTTTATCTGAAATTTGAGGACAGAGGGACAGACCAGCTATTACAGGGTCTAACATACATGCCAACCAATGAAGGGACAAGCAGAATTATACTATGGTTATGAAAAAGAAGCCATTGTATTAATATAAATAAGAGTTTGGTTTCTGTCTGAATTTCCGAGACACATCCTTGACTTATGCAGTGAGAACCACATATTTGGATTCATTGAAAACTTGGTTCAGAAGAATAACTGATTTTATATATACATTGGTTGGTTGATTTGTTTAATGGCATATCAACTTCTCATGGGTCATTTAATGCTGAAATTTAATTTTCTTGGGAACTTTGGAGTAATAAAAAATATGATATATGTTATTCTGCTTTCACAATTGTCTACATAGTAGATAGCTTTTGTGCATACACAAGTTTGTGTGGATATGATTACTAGAGGTAGTGACGGGTGTTTTATTTATTTATTTTTTTTTTCAAATTATGTTTTGGAATACAGTTTGAGTTCTTGAAGAAATTGTAGGATATACGGATTAATGTCATGAAAGAGTTAATTCATGTAAGTTGTTTAGTTGGTTGATTTTTGTCTTGTGGCATATCAACCATGATGGGTTATCTAATGCCAAAATTTAAATAATTTGAACACAATTTTATGGCTTCAACTAAATATATTTTGAATGCAATTGCATGCCTTCAATTACAGATAAAATGTATTGCTGGTCATTTTGCTATAAAATGCATTGTTGGTCATTTTACTATATATATTGATGCTCATTTTTTTTTTTATATAAAAATGTATTGCAGGTATTTTTACTATAAAAATATATTCTTATACTTTCATAGTATTATTTTTTTCATATTCTTCAACACATAGTAATCTCTTGTATCTTAGTGGCTTTCTTGCCTTGCTTGTGGTGAAATGATTAAAGAAAAAAAATTTGTAATTGTGGTGCATCCTGTATTTATAAGACAACGTTAAACTTAACAGCATTGTTAACATTTTAAACAAAGAATCAAGTCTTTTTGTGTCATGCCTTTTTTCATCTGTTGAAACTTGGGCAATTGATAAACTGATGCATTATTTTAAAAGCAACCAAGATGATGATACAAGCTGGAACAATATCCGGTGTTTCTATGAGGTCTCATCTTGGAATTTAACCTTTTCAGACAAACCAGACAAAAACATGCATTTGTTTACACTTACTCTAATAATACCAACTGATCATTGAGGGTTTTTACTATTGCATCACAGGTTCACATGTTAGTTTCTATGTCACAGGAGTGTGCTTTGATAGTTAACTTAATTTTGCTAGAACAAACAAGCATCATGTTATCAATATTTTGATATTTTTTTTATTCATTTTACCCCAAGTAAGGCAATAATGCCACTAGAATGCAGGTAGTTACAAGGAGTGAAAGTGAAGGCGAATGAAAAGACTGAGAATGGAGAGGATTGAGGAAAGGACAAAAAAAAGGAACAGGGTTTAAGAAGACAGAAAATGGCTATTGATGTTGCTTTTAATTTTTTAAGATTGTGGTTATCTGGCAAGCAAGAAACTGGAAGGAAGTTCCAAAGGTGGAAAGTGCAAGAAAAGAAGGCAAGTTCAATAGTGAGACCTAGTTGCCAATCTAGTAGCATGTTTAAATTCATGTAGATGGGGCATCAGGGGGGGAAAAAGCTTATCAGAGCAATTGCCATGAAAATATTTGTAGAAAAGACAGAGGGAAGCCATGTCACATCAGTGAGAAATTGACTGAAGTCAAGATACCTAGTCAGGAATGATTACAGTCCATACTACTTCAAACAAAAGTTTAGAAAGGAAACCCCTTTAATACTGAAAAGAATAATAAGTTAGTAGATTTGAGAACTCTATTTTCATGAAAAATTGTTTAAAGAGAAATATTTTATAAATTTCATCTGAAAGTAGCTCTGGTTGCTTGGTTAGTGAATACTGAATGTTTCCTAATAAAGAAATGTCTCATATTATCATTATCCTTAAAGATGAGGAGAACAGATACTACACTTTGATCTCATCCCAATGGCCAGGGAATGAAGAAAAGCGTAACTCAAGTAACATTGGCTACTTGATCAGTGAATGCTGAATTTTTTCTTATAAAGAAATGGATAATATTACCATTACAATCTTAATGTTACTGTTACCATATCTATATAATTCTCAGGAGGCTATGCAAACCATTATTGAGCCTAATGACAAGTTTGAAGTGGTGCAAATCAGTGGATTTAGTTCCAGTGATGACTTGGATTTTGATAGCACTGGCAAGTAGACCAAGTGCCTGTTTTGTTGATGGTAATGCATGTTTTTATATTTAAGATATATTTTACAATTTTATTGCATTTGGTTTCTGTGGAAAGTAGCAAAACCAGATATTTTTGAATTTTCATATATAGCATGGGCTGTCAAAAATGGCATAAATTGCGTGAATCTTTGTAGACAACTTGTAAAATGAATTTAAATTTGACTAAAATTGGTAAAATTTACAAACAAGGGGGGTTTCATTAAGACAGTTCAAACAGCAGTAAATAAACCAGTGTTATTGGTGAAAATTTATTTATTTCTCTATTGGATCATGTTATTTAAGTCATGGCAATCATATGTTAAAAATAATCACCCAAATGTCCACCAAATCTGAAAGAATAAGAAAAAATCATTAAACATTTAAACTTAATTCACATTAAAATCAGTCTAAGTTATTGGAACACCCTTTAAATATACTCTGGAAAGAATTGTTATAAATGATTATTTTTTTTTTGTTTGAGGGTTGAAAAAATAGGTTTTATATAATCAATAGAAATTTGAAAATCTTTGTTCAGTATTTGGAATTAGTTTAGGTCTCTAGAGAAATAAATAAATTATAAGTAAAAAATATAAATCTTAGTAAATTCCGACCAATCAAATGCTTTCTTTTTTTTTTTTTTTTCTTTTTTTTTTTTTTTTTATATTATGCCAGTGACTTTGAAAGAGACATCCATCTTTTTTGGCAGTTGTTGCATTGTAAAAATGGAGGCCTGAGGGAGAATAATGGTTATCATAATAGAAAATAGAATCAAAACAGTGTTTGAAATATGGTTTATGCTGTTTGCATTCACGTAGTGTTAAAGATATTGTGGAAGGTATGAATCTACCTATCCCTGCATTCTAGATATGCACTAAATTGAGGTTTGTTTAGTGGTAAATCAACTCCTTATGGGTCATTTAATGCTGAAATTTAATTTGATTTTACTGGGAGTATTAGTAATTTTCTTTACAAAAATATATTGCTGTTAACTTTTTTTTTTTTTTTTTTTTTTTTTTTTTATTTCAAAAATTTATTCCTGGTAATTTTTTTTATTATGAAAATGCAATGCTAGTATTTTCACTATAAAATTTTATTTTTATACTTTGATAGTGTTTGACCCCAGTTTGGGTGTTAATTATTTGCCCATAGCTGGGACCTTCAAAGGAAGGACCTGGGAACAACAGCAATTAAGAGATGGTTCCATGCTCCTCGAAACCTCCAATTTCCTGATCAGAGGCTTTCCTGCCGGATGTAGTTTATTGTCATATCCAAGATGAACATTTCAAGTAACATAATTGTTATAATTATAAAAAAAACAATTATGATACTGACTTTAAATTCTGATTTTTGTTATTTGCATTCAGATAATCTTAATACTCTTGTCAAAGGCATGAAGCCACCTGCACTTTAGATATGCACTAAATTGAGGTTTCAGGTATCAATGGTTATAAGCATAAAAAAAACAAAACAAAAAACAGTTTCAAATTCTATCTGAAGCTGAGTTAACATTAATGCCATTGGAAAAGACATGAACCCACATCCCTCCATTCTATCGCTTCATAATGCATGGGGAAAATATATCTACATTTTTCTATTTTAATCTTAGGGAAAGACTTCTCGAGTCGATTCTTTATTCTGATGAAGTCTTGAAGTATGAAATGTGTCCCATAAAAACCTTTTCAGCTTTGTCACAGTTTATCATCATATTTCTAAACAAATGTATTTTTTGCTGGCATAAAAAGACTGAATGAGTGGCCAGTTGGATAACCTATAACTAATCACTAGATAGGAGTAAAATTAAAATGCTTTTATGCTCACTGTTGACTTTAACAAAGGCTATAGTCATTAGATAGGATATAGAATGTAATAGAAGATTGGAAGAATTATTTCGGAGTTCAAGCAGAAGACTCTTGGAAGTATATTTCCTAATGACATATTTCTAAATATCATTCAAAGTTCATTTCTTACATATATTGAGTGCAGGTAAAATATTTTTTTTTTTTTTTTAAATCTCCCTTTTTTTTTTTTTTTAATATATTTCCATTAGGATATGATGATATTCTCATACCCCCCCCATCACTTTGCCTTCCCATTTATAATTCACCATCAATAGATGGATCATTAGAAGCAAAGTTTTCATTTCTTCTGGTTGGTCCGACTGAAAAGTGTGTTTCTCTTGCCTTGGCTGATTGATTTTTGTTTGCCTTTGAAGAATTTGAAAATCTAAGTAAAAAGAAACTCAAGCTGGTCTCCGCTCCCCACCGTTGTATCAGTTGATCAATATGTGCAGTCAGCTTTAATAATAATAGGGCAACAACAGCTGCTCACTGTTGTTGTTGTTGTTATTGTTGTATGGTCTGTTTACTGATTCTGGGAATTGGGAGAGTGGGGTGGTGGAGATGTTTGCAGTTCTTGATTATTATTGGGAGGCTAGCATGAATCAATTGCCCTTGTACAGATTTTACCTACATAGGTTAATCAGTAAGGCTATCACCTTAGAATAAAAAAAAAAGATGCATTTCTTTTCACACAAAAAATATTTGTCAGTATAATCTCCTTTTTTGTCAATGCACTGAATCAGTATTCCCACACATTCACAATTTAAAAAAAGGATTACAAGAACCTCCAGTTAGACAAAAAGATCAGACATTTTCGATAAACCACCCATAAATGCAAAGAAACAATCACCTAACCTATCAGCTATCCTCACCTCTACCAAATATCTAAACAATACAAACCAATCAGGAAATTACAAATGTAACAAACCTTGTTGCTTAGTTTGCAAACACTTAATAATAGATAATGTATTTTCTTTACCCAACACCAATATCAAGATACACCCACCTCACCTCACCTGTGCTAGCCATAACATAATCTACTATTTATTCTGCACTTTATGTCCTAATAATGGATATATTGGTGAATCTGGAAATAATTTTACATTTCGCTTCAACAATCAGAAACAAACTATATGTCAAAACAATCCTTATTCCCCCAAAGCTGAACACTTTAATCAATCAGGACACTCATTAGAAAACTGTAAATGTTTGATAGATTCTGATTTCAGTTCCACATACACACGTAGAAAAAAAGAAAAATACTGGATTTTAAAATTAAATACATATAAACTAGGGTTAAATAAAGACTTGGGTATTTTAAATCTTTATAAATATTTTAACAGTTAAACATTTTTTTTAGATATAGTTAAACATTTTTTTATTTTTTTTTTACACAACATCTAAAATATTACAGTTAGATTTACGTGAGGAATATTCAAACACAATGCCGTTCCATATCATGTGATGTCCGTGTCTCGCGATGGACGCTACTTGTAAACAAACAGTAATTTTAATTTATTTGTAACAAACAGTTATTTCTTAAGAAAGATTGAGGTCAATCTGAAATATCAAATATATATATATATAAATAAATAAATGCTTTCATAAAAAAACATTTTTTTAATTTGCAACTTTTTCTATATATACATATTAAGAAAGTATACATGGCTTCTCATTATGCTATATTATATATATATATATATATATATATATATATATAAATGGACTTTCCCATCGTATCAAGCAGCTCAGTTTCTAGGAACCAACAGCCCAGGCACCAGCACATTTAATTTTATTATAGTGGTGAAGGCTTTGTGCTGAACCAACCACACTTTTTGAAGAACCAAATACAGAAACCTGGTGCACCATATGCCACAAGTTCTGCAAACGACCCTCCACAGGTTTTGAATTCAGAATTGTCTCTCTATTAAACCAGTTGCCATCCAAGGCTATAGAACCCAGTCTGTCCTGCTATTTATCCATAGCTGGAGGGAGAAGAGGATTCATACCTTTCCCGAGGGTATTAGCATGTAACTGAATGTAATGGATTTGACTGGAATTTGAACTTAGTTCTCCAATTTCTCAATCCGAGCCACTATCCATCTACTACCACAAACACTTCCAAAACCATTATGGATATACTAAGATCTTCAAACACTAATAGCAATAATATTTCTGAAGCAGGCATTTATAAAATAAATTGCCAAACTGTTCCCCCCAATATATTGGAGAAACGAGTAGAAATTTAAAAAAATGCATTTATGAGCACAAAAGTGATCTCACAAAAAACAACTTAGCTAATGCACTAGTCATACATAGAAATAAATTCAACCATAATTTTGATTTTAATAATGCTACACTCATAAAAAAAAGAAATAACTCACTCAGAAGGAAAATTCTAGAGAGTGCTACCATAGGATATTACCCAAATATCAATCTACGCCCAGGCTTTTTCCCTATTTCACCTTTCTTAACAAAATTACTGCTCTCCCAAACAAACGTACACAACAATATTGTAAAATCAAAAGAAAGTGGTTGAATCTGTCAACACAGCTAGAATGACAATATTCTCCACACGTGACAATAACTGACGTTATTTTCAATTACCAATATGAAAATAGCATTCTCTACATTCTTTCAGTTGCTAAGAACATTCTGTTTTTTGTTATTATTAGTTATTTTGTTTAATTAAATTCATTTCGTTTTTTGCTTTGAGAAAGTACACATTGGACGAAATGCGTCAGCTACTACTACAGTTTTCCTATTGTCATTGATATTTATAAATAGTCTTTTCTACAGGTTAACTCTGAGAAATTTTCATATTTCATTGGCTTCTACTATGGCCTCCAGATGACTTTGTAAGCTCTTGCAACTTACCTTTAAGTTGGTGAATACTGACATAATCCTTGCCTTCATTTCATTTTTGGCATTACAATGAGTTTTGTTGGTTTCTTGCTTAACTGCATCTCACACATGATCAAAGGGGCTGCAGTCTGGGAAGTTAGGTTGCTAGATGTAAGGTGTGATGTAGTCACAGAAATTGTCTGACAGCCATGACTGGGTTCTGCTGCTTGTGTGGCATTGTGCAGAGTCCTATTGCCAGATATAGGGTCTTCCAGCACCCCCCTGTTGACTCAGGGCAGCTCTACCTCCTCAAGGCACTTGATCTAGCCCTCCATGCTGAGTCTTGGGCCCTGTGGAAAGATGAATGGAGACATAATGTTGCCATTACTCGTGATCACTCCAAACACCTTTGTAATCACCATTAGACACCTCCAACTCTTTCTGAATCCTCTGCACTGTCCTCGGATTGATACCCAAACATTCTGAAATGTTTGTATTGGAGCTTCCAGTGTGAATGCCAAGCAATACAGCATGCTGTTTCTAAATTTCTGGCAGAGTGAATTGTGTCATAGTGCTCTTTTTCTCACAGATGGTGTCAACTAAACCTACGATACTGTGCAGTTGACAAAATCAAAAACAATGCACATACAAGAAATTAAAACTATAAACTGGTGACAATTACTCTACTATACTTGAGTACCAGCCGTTATATGTAAATACAGTGGAACCTTGGTTCATGAATTTAATTCATTCTTGAAGTCTGTTCGTAACTCAAAATGTTTGTAAACCAAAACTGTTTTTCCAATTGGAATCAGTTTAAAATTGATTAATCCGTTCCTTGTCCCAAGATGATTGCTTATTTAAACTTTGACATGTTTATACACAAAACTAATGAAAATCATATAATACATAAAACTAATGAAAATCATATAATACATAAAACTAATGAAAATCATATAATACAGAAAACTAATGAAAATCATATAATACAGAAAACTAATGAAAATCATTAAATCTAAGAAAAATAAATAAACCCTCTACTAAATAGATAAAATATAGACAAACATTTCAATTTTACCATAGCTGCATTTAGGAGAATTGATGGCACAGATGGAAGAGAAAGGAAAGGGATGTTATTGTTTGGAAAAGGGAAGGAAAGACATGATCGTCTCTTTATTTATAAGAATAGTATAGATCGTTGATTTTTGCCATATGAAACTGAGTAGGAAGGGATAATATCATCAAGAATTGTTTTTCTCTTAACTTTTCTTTTTCCTTTATCAGTATCACTGTTAGCTTTCTTTGGTGCCATGACTGAGGATTAATGAAGAGGAAAAAAAAAAAAAAAATGCACAGTACAATAAAATTGGAAAAGAAAAGCACAGCTCAATACACAAATGTATCAACCTGGTAGTAGTTGACTAAGTTGACTAATGATTCTGTTCAGGTTAACTCAGTTTGGCAATGTTGTTCAAGAACTGAAATTTTGTTTGATAACATTCATTTTGAATATTCTGTTTGAAAACCGATTTGTTCAACATGCGATATGTTCGAGAACTGCACTGTATTGGTTTTTAAAAACAATCTGATTATGTTTCTCTTTTTCAAACTTTTTACATTTTAAGTCGGACATTTTGTTTGTATTATAAAGAATTTGGCTTTGTTTCTATATGAAATGGTCAAATGTTTGTGGGTTATCTACACCTGGCCTCACCTTGATGCTATTAGAGGGTGCTGTTAAACAGTTATAAAAATGGGACACTCCTTTCTTTTTTCTCTTTTCTCTCTAGCATGCGGTAGGAGCAACACCAACTGAATTTTGTCCCAGGCATGGGGATATTATGGAACTGAACTTTCACACACACACAATGTATTCCACATGCCATTCATAATTATCAACTTTTAATGTATTCTTTCCTTTTATATCTATATGAGCACATGGATGAGTGGTTAGAATGTTTGCTTTCCATCAATGAGACCTGGATTCTCACCATGGTTGATTAATCAGTAAGGTGACTTCTTGATGTTATTGGCCTGGGGAGGCAATCCTAGTATGGAGACTGTCTTGGGTAAGATGATAAACTACGTCCAACAGCAAGGCCTCTTAATTGCTAGTGTTCCCAGGTCCAACCTGACCTAGGGTGGTAGCACCTATTAAGGTTCCAGCTATAGGCAAATAGTTAACTCTCAAACTGGGGTCAAAACACTATGAAAGTGTAAAAATAGGTTTTAATACCAGAAATTTTTGTAAAAAAAAAAAAAAAAAATAATTAAAATATTACCAGCAATATATTTTTGAAAAAAAAAATCATACCAGCAATAAAATTTTGTCTGCATGAAATAACCCATTGAGATTGATATACTGTAAAACAAAATAAACCAAACCAAACCCATTATGCAGAGCCTTTAAAAATTGTCTGAATACCATACCATGGGTTGACCCAAGCCTTGTGAGATGGAACTATTTAGGAGCCATCAATATTTGTGCTAGCACAAAGTCACAAGTCATCATGACTGAGGGTTTGTGCCTGTTGATTATGCCAGATAATGTGTTCTCTCACAGAAACTTTAAATAGGATCTGTTCAGCATAGTTGCAGTATAAACCATAGGGAAGCTCTGTTGGTGTTGAACAAACACATGTGCCTGAGCAGGTGTCTGCAACAGGAAATGGCCAGCTGCCCTAGCAGACAGACATTATTGGATACAAGCAGCCAGCCACCACCACACTAATGTATTCTCTCTCATTTGTTACTCTGTTATATAAAATATACAAAAATACATGAAAATGTGGCCTTGTTGATAATTATTCTACTTCCTTTCACCTCTGCAAGTGATGACAAATTGTCATTTATAAGTGTAAATTTTGATTGCCATTGCTTTTTGTCTAACTAGAAGCAGTACTGTGACAAGTTTTACACTTATCAAAACAAAAATAGTGATTTGTGTTTGTGCATACTTCATGAAACTTTTCATCTTATATTTTCAGAGTTCTACTTACAGTGAGACATACAATATTGATAAGTTCTGGTTACAGTTTTTTGTTTGCTGTCAGAAGTAATAATTGATTGATTCATTTTGTATAGCTTATCAACTCTTTGCAGGTTATTTAAGGTCAGAAAATATTTTTAGATCATAAGAATTTGTTTTTGTTTTTTAAGATAATAATGGTTTAGTAATACAACTCTTACTAATTAACCCATAGCTCAGGGGGAGAAGAGTTGGATTTATACCTAATCAGAATTTGATTAACAAAAAATTATAATGTGGATATAAAGTGGGGGATCAATTCTATATTACAATCAATAAATAAACTGATTCCTCACTTTATGGCTATGGCTGTTTTTATACATTTATATTACAGAGAATGTAAATAAACTTAAAATACATGCCTGTTTAGCTAATCAATATTTTATTGATTGATTGATTCGTTTTCTATGGCCTATCAACCCTTTGCAGGTTATTTAAAGCCAGAAAATATTTTTAGATTGTAAGAAATTTGGTTGAGGAGGCAGATAATAATTTAGTGATTCAAGTCTCATTAGCTGGAAGGCGAAGAGATGGATTCTTACCTTTCCCAAGGGTATTTGCGCTTAAATGAATATAATAAACCCAATGGAAATTGGAACCTGGCTCTCTGATTACCAATTCCAATCCATTATCTGTTACACCACTTGCAGATCCAAGCTTACAGCACCTGTTATTCCCAAGTGCTCACCCATCTAGGGACTGACCGGGCTCAACGCTGTTTAACTTTGGTGATTGTACAGGAACCAATGTTTCAATATGATGTGGCCATAAGCCTGTCAGAAGTAGAGTTAGACCCGTGGGTATGTTTTCATGCATCTGGTAGAAGTTTTGAAATTTGGATTTAATTTCTGGTTTAACCACTTTTGAGCAGCTGAAGAGATATTTCAAGAGAATATGACCTGGGTCTATTGGTTGACCTAGAAAGGCCAGAAAGGGCAGTTTTAGTGGGTAGCATATTCACTATAGTCCAAAAGTTTGTGAACATCTTCTGGATTTGGGGGGTTTAATTAAGTCTTAAACTAGGGAGTTGAAACTATTTGCCCCATTAGTTCATGGCATCTAATTTTTTAGAGAAGGGGTTACCTAAAATTTAAAATCATCCAACCCTTGGATTACCATAACCCAGCAGGGTAGATCAGGCAATAATAACTAAAATTTTATGGAAAAATTATGCAATAATGGAAGGCACAGTGGGGCAATGGATAGTGGCTCTGATTGAGAGATCAGAGTTCAATTCCAGTTGAGTTGGTTACATTCACTTTCATGTAAATACCCTTTGGAATGGTATGAATCCATTTCTTCTCCCCCCTGCTATGGGTAAATAAGACAAGAGACTAGATCCTATAGCCTTGGGTGGCAACTGGTCTAAGAGAAGGATAATTTTGAAATCAGAAGCTGTATGTAGCTTGAGTAAAGCATATATTATGCAGCCATAAAAAACAATAATGGAGTTCACAGTGACTATGATTGTTGATCTGATAGATTACAAGTTAAATTCCAGGTAGACAATATATTACAAAATAAAAAAGTGAGGGTGGGAATTGAAAATTGATTGTTTATTGAGGGCAAACATGAAGTGACAGCTGTCATGATCATGTCAGAAATATATCAGGTCTGTTAGATAGACTTTAAATTAGAAGTAAATTAACTTTTGGGAGTTTGCAGAGATAAGAGGCACAGTTTATGTGGGGAAGATAACGGTTAACCCTAGACTTGAACAGGTTAGGATTGTAGTGATCAGGGAAGCACCTTCTTAGGAGTCTTCCCCAATCACAATAATCTTAACCTGTTCAAGGCTAGTGTCAGTTATCTTCCTCTTAGATCCCCATAAATTGTGCCTCTTAATCTGTAATAAATTTTGTATAATCACAGCTGATGTTATCAAACAGATGTTCAATCAGCTTTGAGAACTTTATGATAAGATAATAATTTCAAGGCAATAAATTTAATACTATTAAATTAGGTACCTCCACTTGCTTGCTGGAAAACAGCATAGCATAATGAAAAAACGCCCAAACTTAATAAAAACAGTTTTATTATAAAAAATTTTGTTATTATTAAGAGGAAAGATCAAAGTATTTTTTTTATTTTATTAATTTTTTTTAATCCTTTCTAGCATGTCATGTTAGAAATTTTGGCTAAGAAATTTACATCAGTTGTTGATGTTAATTTACAATTAGTGCTTTTGTTCCTTTTTTTCCAATGAAAATCACATTTATTTGGAAATTCTTGCAAAAATCAAATAATTGTTGGATTTTAATGAAACTTTCAGGACTTATTCACAAACGAATGAAATTATTTTTTTAATTTTTTTATTTCAGAAAATCTTGGTAAAAAAATCTTTTTTTTTTTTTTTTTTTTTTTTTTTTACATATGTTACCCCCCCTACTTAATTTTATGAAATTTCGAGAAATTAAGTTGCAAAATTTGTTTTATTAATTAAAAGCAGGATTCCTTGGAGAATGTAAATCATCAATTTTTCTTTTTCAAACTACTACTACTCATTTCCTGAAAATCTGCTCCAAATCTTAAAATAAAAAAAAAATGCAATAACACTATGGCATTATTTAATTAGAAAAGCTTTTAATTGCTTTTATAAATAAGATTTATTAAGGACACTATTATCTTAAGAAAAAAACTTTTTTTCAATGAATAATGAATTTTTAAAAGAACTGTTTTTATTTAAAAAATTTTAATTATAATAATTTATAATAATTATAAATCCTTTAAAATTCTGCATTACTTTAATCTGGTTAGGTGATATTGTTATTAAATGAAAACAATATTTACGAATAATTGAAAAGCTCAATAAAAGTCTTTTACACCCAATATTAAAAAAAAAAAAAAAATTTTGTATATAAATATAGCTTTAGAAATGGACATTTTAAAATTTTTATTTACATGAAATTCAGAAATATATATTAAAAAAAAAAGAGGAAGAGAAAAGATGAGAAAGAAAAATGTTACCGATCGTAAATTGGTGAATCAATAAATATAACAAAAAAAAAAAACAGTCGTTTTTTTTTGTTGTTGTTTCTTTATGTTCAGTTCATCACTTTACACTTAGTAATATTTTTTTCTTATCTTTGCTCTCCCCACCCACTTTTGTTTTAATATATTTGTATATATTACATATGTATGTATATTGACGTGTTGAGCCTGGTCAGTACGTAGATGGGTGACCATTTGGGAATATCAACCAAATGGATGATGGTTCGAGATTGTTAATCAGATAGTGCAAGTTCCAATTCTTGTTGGGTTTGTTATGTTCACTTACACACAAATACACTTGGCAAAGGTATGAATCCACCTTTCCTCGGCCACCAGCTATTGGTTAATTGGTAAGACTTGTATCACTAAATCATTATCCCCTTAAAAAAAAATTATTACAATCTAAAAATATTTTCTGCCTTTAAATAACAGGCAAAAAGTTGATATGCTGTAGAAAGTGAATGAATGAATCAATCAATCAATATGTACACACTCTCACACACAAACAGAAGTCAAACTAACACCAATAAAGAATGCAGAAATTATTTTGACCTTAGTATAAAAGTAATGAAAATGAGAAAATCCATAGTCAATTGCTGAAACCTCCTGAGGAGTGAACCAAATAATAAAAAAAAAAAAAAACTTTACAAAACTCTCGAGTTAGGATTGCTGAATATAACATCAATTAGCTAAGTGACATTTTATATTTGTATTAATCATATATATATATATATATATATATATATATATATATATATATATAATGATTATTATTTAAAAATATGTATTCATCGTGACACAGAAATTACCATGTATCGAAACCTAAATCTTAAACTTAAAATTTAAAGTTTTTTTGCAATGTTGAGTAACTTTTGAAAGTTATTCAACATCACTTGAAAATGAAACAAAAACTTAATTGGTTTCAAAACATGTTAATTTCTGTTCCACAATGAATACATATTTAAAAAAAAAAATAATTATAATATTATGCTCTATTATGTATTGAGCACTGTTTTTAAAAATAAATGCTAAAGAACTATTATTAGGTTGGTGCCAAAATAATGTCAATTTCTCACATGTGAGAAAACAACATTATTTTGGCACCAACCTAATAATACGTTTCATGCTTTCGACTTTGTCATTATCAGGGTACGTAAGACTTAAGAAAGTCAAAAGATTGGACTGTACTTTTTGTACTTTTCTTCCAAAATGAACTTTGGACAATTCCTGATGGAATTTCCTCCTTGTCTGAGAAGGATTATTTATCATTTGCAGAAATCGATCATTAAAATTAAACAATACTTATATATAAGGTTGGTGCAAAAATAATGTCGGTTTTTGACGTATTTTTTAACGTCAAAAACCGACATTATTTTTGCACCAACCTAATATAAAATTTTTTTCCCAATCAAGACAATGAAGCCACTAAGCTGCAAGAGATTACTTACTGTGAAAAAAATTTAAGAAAAACATTATTAAGGAGATAGAGAAAAATAAAATAAAAGGAATTAAGAAGACAATAAATAACGATTGACATTGCATTTAAATTTTTGGAAGATCAAAGTTGACTGAAAAGAAAGAGGAAAGTTCAACAAACAAGAAGTGCAAAAGAAGAAACTTTTAGTATATAACTTGCAGTTGCCTTTAGCCAATTCAACTGTAATATGATAAGCCCTATCTACCAATTTAGTACAGTAAATTTGTAAAGTCGCGTTACCAAAAGGGAAGCTCTCATCAAAACAATTATCATGAAAATATTTATAGGAAAGGTACAGGGAAGCTACATTATGTCAGTGGGAAAGGGACTTAAGCTGTGATACCAGGTCAGGACTGATAACACAGCAGATTCTTCTATGTATTTAATCAACAATCTCTAAATATCTAGCAGAAGCTCCAAACCAGATATGGCAGTAATATTCAATGTATGAGCGAATGGTAGACTTATAAATGTGTAAGATAGATTCTTTTGAGAAAAATTATCTGGCATGACTCATTAAACCAATATTCCTAGCAGCAGGCCTAGCAATTGATTTAATATAATCTTTCCACTTCATGTTAGCAGAAAATGTTAGACCGAGAAGGTAGAATGAGTCACGACTGGAGCCTAGTATCAACTATACTAATGGAAGTAAAGAGGTTCTCTAAGACTATTAATAATGAGCAGTTTCATTTTGGAAGCATTACAATTAACAGTATACTTATAAAATGTATGTTTTAAAGCTATGATTAGATTTTTTCCTCCTTACAGGTTATTTAGTTTTAATAGTAATTTTTCTATCAATGTAAATTTGTTATAACAATAAATTTAATAACAGTGAATGTAAAGTTTTATGTCTTTGCTTAATGCTATGAGCTGATTACTGTTATCTCGCAGATCCTTTCTCAAGGCTTCCACTGTAATTAAAAATCTTACATGTTGCAAAAGAAGTCTTTGAAATGTGACTAAAAAAAAAAGGAAAAAGGAAAGTGTGTTGGTGTCAATATCCTGTGATTTTATTTTATTTTTTATTTGTTTTTTATTTATTTTTTGCATTAATAGTAGCTGTGGAATTTTCAAGTACAGTTTTAGTTTTAAAACAATATAAAAGTATTTTGAAATATCAACCTTGTGAATATCAGACCAGTATTTTATCTACTGTACTATTCTTTTAATGTATCATGCAAATCTAATGGAAATGTATTATACATTCATCTCTTGTAGAAGGTTATTGATTTCCCCAAACGATTGGATTCTCTTTTTTGCGAAAAAACCTATTCAATTTATTTGTAAAGATTGCTTAAGTCTGATTTGGAAATGTACCAGTTACTGATTCAGTTTTGCTTGGTTTTAGAGTTTTATCATCATGTAATATCTAGTGGTGGAAGAACTGACCCGTGGGAAAATTATAGACATATAAACTTCCTTAGAGCCTATCAGAAGCCTTAATTAAAAACATAACATTTATGTAACTTAGAAATTATGGTTAGGATCCAAACTTTGATTCAATCTAATGATATATATATATATATATATATATATATATTGTGATGCAGCCCCAATTTCATTAACCACATAGACGTTAGGCTAAAAAGCACTCCAAAGTAAAATCTTAAATTCTAGTCGGAAATTAGTTATAAAAGAAAAATAAATAAATAAAAATAGAAATTTAATCCAATGCTTTCGACTTGCGAGCGAATATGTTCTATGATCAGCCATATTCTCCTCTTCTCTTCACAAATTCTTTCCCTCCTTATCTGCTCTTCCACCCACGAGCCAAGGGCCCGTGAACTTTGAAGTGACCTGACGTGAGAATGACCTGGTTCCAAAATTTCGCAGCTATCAGGCATTTGTCCATAAGTGAATTCCAGGCACAATCAGGATCTCCTGCTGTGATTCACGTGATCAGAACATACTAAGCGGGGATTGAACTTTTGGCCATCACACAAACACTGCATGATTTGCACCCCATCCTCCTGCGTACCCGGTCAAGGACAAAGGGGAACCCACGTGACTGTCTTTGGGGACAGCAAAAATCTAAAAAAGGATTTTCAGGTTCCCTCTGACCAGCGGCAGTTGAATGTCGCTGGGCAAAATCGTCAGACTTCCCACTGAGATGAAGAAGACAGCAAAGTGTGTCGACTAGGGGTGAAAGGACTACTATGAAACTGAATCAACCCAACGAAACGCCTGTACGAGATGCTGTGGACCATCGAGCGATTGTGAAAGAAATGAAATCCAGGAGAAGTGTCGGCCAGCCAAAATGTTGTTTTAGCCTCAGAAGTCTCGCTTTGGCGAATCAGAACTTTGTGTGAAAATATCAATTCGACTGAAAGATAAGTTGATTCTCTTGGTTTGATCTGTTTTTATATATATATATATGTATTCGCTCGCACCCTCTGTTCTTTAATGAACCCTTCCCCTTTGTTAAATGAATGTTCTTTTTTTTCTTTCTTTATCCCTTTATATATATTTATAAATAAATGTTATATTTTGAAATCCATCGTCTTGTGTCTGTTCTTCGTTGATTTCCTTGTGTCGCTTCCATTTCTGAGTGAAGACCGAGAAAAGATCCCACGTTTTCCTTTTTTTTAAAAACCCGTGGTTCATCTATATGCTACAAGTTCGTAACAATATATATATATATATATATAAGGTTGGTGCAAAAATAATGACATAATAATGTCGTTTTTTGATGTATTTTTTAACATCAAAAAACAATATTATTACGTCATTATTTTTGCACGAACCTAATATATATATCTGATTCCTCAGAGAGCAGAGTTAAAATTCCAGTTGAATCCATTACATTGACTAACATGCTAATGCCCTTGGGAAAGCTATGAAACCTCTTCTTCTCCCCCATCCATGGGTAAATAGCAGGACAGACCAGGTTCTATAGCTTTGGATTGCAACTGGTCTACTGTAGAAAGAAATGGCAACCTACTGTGGGGGGGGGGAAATCTGCCTTGCCAGTCATGTATTGAGAGATACATGATTGTCTAAGTGTGTATCATGCATGGCTTATAACTGATATATATATATATATATATATATATATATATATATATATATATATATATATAATATTAAGGAGAAAAGAGAAGCTGCTAACAGTTTTGGTTATTATGTGGATTTTTAAAAATATATATGATACTTTATTTTCCATATTTTAACCATTGTCTTGTGTGTAATACATAAAAGTGAACATAAAGTCAACACTTAGATGTGACAGTCTGTTTCATGCTAGACAGGCCAAAGTTATATTTACACACACTCTATCTCTGATATTGAGCACTTTATTCCATAAATATAGCACATCTTAAGACTATATTTCTTCATATATATATATATATATATATATATATATATATAAATATGGTGTAAGTGTATGGATATATAGAATATTGTAAAACCCCCAAATATGGCCTTTAAATAATGCGAATTAACAGCATCTAAGGATTTGAGTGAAACCCACCATCAAGGAAGTAATTTATTATCAGGGTTGTTGTAGACTCCTCTTTTAATGTCGGTCTCCTCACCACTTACACATCTATATCTACAGATAACACACATTAAGCTTATACGACGTCTAACCTACAAAGAGTATGGTTAAGGATAATTATTTAAAATGGTACATATAGCTCTCCCACCTCACTTCCTAACTTCGTTAATTTAATTGGTACGGTCCGTCAAAAATGTGTGAATTTCTTTTCATTTTTCATTTCAACCTTTGGAAGTAAAGTCTGATGATCCAGAGCCCTTTTAAAGGGCTTGTGGTGAAATAAATTATTACATGGAGCCTTAAAGTGGTCTGTTATTATTCAAACAAAAATTATATATAATATATATATATATATATTATTTGTTAAATATTATTTTTTTAAATGGATACTCATATTTGAGTAGATGGTCTGTTTTTATTTATTTATTAAACAGTATATTTATTTACATCTACTGGCCTTGAATATTTGAGAAATCTTGTTAGAAAAATATCTTGTTTTGTTTGATCAGGACTTAGTGGTCTACAGCACGTCAGATCTAATAAGTTTCCCCTAGGGGACACAGCTTCAAAACACACACACACATGTATATAAATATATATATATTACCTTTACATTTTGAATACAAAACTGAGCAGATATGTGTTTTGAAAAAAATCAGAATGGCTGAATGTGCTTTAAAAGTAAAATAGAACCTCACTTTCCTCTTCAACTTGTTTTTGGATAAGATGGTGGTTCCTCCTGAAAAGGGGTGGGATGCAGATTCCAATCTTACAAGAGGGCGCATTTTTTTTATTAAATTCTCTCAAGTGTGTAGGCCAGTAGATGAAATAAATATTATTTAAAATAAACAGAGAATCTACTCAAATACAGGTATTTACTAAAAATAATGTTTGAAGTAATAAAAAGATGTCAGACTAAAAAATAAAATCCATTAATTCTTTAGAAATATATGATATATATTCCTTGATCATATTTGTTATTTAAAAACTTTGTTTAGTCTGGTACAGTACAACTCCTTGGGAAGTTCAAATTTACTACACTTGTGAATTAGGTTGCTCAACAAACTCTGCTTAGGTACTAGTATATTTCTAAAGCTTAGCTTCACCTAATATGTGACAAGCTACAAATGTTAGGCACCCAATGATGATTGGACTCACTACATGAGTAATTATGTTTTTGTGATTTGTCATAGCCAAGTAATTTCCTCTGTTGATAGGAGAGATATCAATCCATCTCTTCTAAGTAGGGCTTTTATCTTGAAAGATTATTTCACTTTCCAACAACAACAACAACAAAAAAAAAAAAAAAAAAAAAGAATTATTCTTACAATCCAAAATATGTTTTTGCTTTAAATAACCTGCAAAGAACAAGTCAATCAAATCCTCTGTTGATTGTGAAAGAGTGGGTGGTGTAATGAATAGTGGCTTAGAATTAAATATCAAAGAGCCAAGTTTAAATTCCAGTAAGGTTCATTACAATCACTTGTGTGTAAATGTGGGTGTGAATCTATCTCCTCCCCACAGCTATGGGTTAAACAGTAGGACTTGTATCTGAAAAATAATCATTGTTATTCTAAAGAAAAAATTGTTAATGCAATATTCACTTATTAGGTTGGTGCAAAAATAATGTCGTTTTCTCACATAGTAACATATGTAACGACATTATTTTTGCACCAACCTAATACAAAAAAAAAAGGAAAAAAAAAAAACAGTTTCTTAGAATCCAAAATGTGATTCAGTTTTAAAAGGGTGGATAAGTCTTAAAAAAAAATAAATCAGGAACAATCCCTATGTTGATAAGAATTGAAATAGCTTTCTTTAATATTTTCTCTTTGCTTTTTTTTTTTTTTGCTCTTGTATTTTTATCTGACTGTAATTTGCCCAACTCACACAGGGAATAAAAATTCATACTCTATAGACTTTGGTGTATACTGTTAAGATTAATCTCCCTGTAATTTGCCTAACTCCCATTTGAATGCTGCAATGTAAACAGGTGATGAGCAAGAAACAGTCTTCATTTTATTTTCTCACCATTTCTTTAATATTTTTTTTTTATGTCTAACTGGTAAGCTTTTCAGTTCAAACGTTTAAACTTTGATAAATAGCATAAGAACAAAACAATGTAGCATTAGCACAATGAAAGTGGATAGATTTAAAGCCAAGGCTGTAAAATTAAAGTGTGGATTCTTTAACTTCTGATTATGCTACCAATGGAAGCATGTTTCTTAGATTAATGATCTCTGAAATTATTTTTCTCTCAACTGTGAATCTGTTGAGCTTAGCCTAATTCATGCTTTACTATAAAGAATGGGATATATAACATTGATTTGGCAAGGTTTTTGTGTGCATGTCTCTGTTTTTTATATACACATGGACAGTTTATCCATGATATGGGTGTATATGTGTGGCTATATATATATGTGTGTGTGTGTACATATATATATAGGGTGCGATGAATAAATTGTCTAAATTGTGCAAAAATGAAAATAACACAGTATCATTTTAACAGATATATTTACCAAAATTACACAAAAATATCAAGAATATATATATATATATATATATATATATATGTATGAAAATATTGTAGAAAATAGGAAAGAAACTGGTTTGGTAAATAATCCAAAGATCCTTAGTATTTTTGTAATTATTTTTAAAAAATAGTGCTCGATATGAAAGTAGAGCATAAATATAATTATTTATTTAAAAATATGATTCCAACACGCTACATAAGAGGTCTCGTGTTTCAAAACAAGAGCCGAAAACTTCAAAATAATATTTGAATTAACTTGAGTTAAAGTAGGCTCTGTTCCATCTTCAAGCGAAATTTTTTGGGAATGACTTATTTCTGAAGTTTACGAGTTTTAATAGTATGGTCAGAATTGAAATCAAAAATTTCCATGGTAACATCAAGGGCGGATTGTTTAGAATCGGCAGCGGTGGGGTGTTAATAATTTGTATCAGTATAGAGTTACTTTCATAGATGTCAGGTCACGGTAAGGTGGGGGTGGCTAAATTTACGACGGAGGAAGTTTTTGCATAGTCTGGCTTGAGCGTCTACGGAGATTTATTAATTTATTTTTATTTTATTCTTTTATTATATCTCTTTATGAAAGGGATTTGTGTATATGAAAAGGCCGTAAGTTTTGTTATTTGACGACTTCATAAAGGGTTATCAATTTTTGTAGGTAATTAAAACTATGTATATGGGCTATGGATTTTAAAATTTATTTTTTTGTATGCGTGTTTTAGGCTAGTTATTCAGAGTGTAAGTTTGGTTGTGTCGGCAGAAAACCGTTAATTCTTGCCGGTTGTTTAATAGGTTTTTATTGTTTAGGAGCTTAATAATGTGTAATTTCTCATGGAGGCACAAATATATATATATATATATATATATACAAGAAAGTAAACTTATTCAATAAAATCACCATTTGTTTAAACCACTGCCTCCAGAGGACTTTGGAATCTCCTGCAGCTCTTCTGGACAGTCTCCTTGTTGGTGAATGCTGTCATAATTCTTGCCCTCAGTCCATTTTTGGCATTACAATGAGTTTTGTTGGTCTCTCATTCAACTGCACCTCACACATAATAATCAAGTGGGTTTCAATCTGGGGCATTAGATGGTGATGTGGTCACAGAAATTGCCTGACAGCCATAACTGGGTTCTGCTGTTTGTGTGGTATGGTGTAGAGTACTTTTACCAGACATTGGGTCTTCCAGTAGCCACCCTGTTGACCCAGAGCAGCACCACTGCCTCAAAGCACTTGATGTAGGCCTCTGTGGGAATATGAATGGAAGTACAATGTCACCATCACTAGTGATCACTCCAAACGCCTTCATAATCACCATTAGACTCCTCCAACTTTTTATGAATCCACTGCACTGTCCTCAGATTGATACCCAAACACTCTGAAGTGTTTGTATTGGAGCTTCTGGTACAAATGCTCTTTTTCTTACAGATAGTGCCCAACTGACCCTACTATACTGTGTAGTTGGCAAAAGAGACAAAATGAATAAAGTTTTTCCTCTTGTCTCTTTTTATTCATATATATATATATATATATATATATATATATATATATATATAGTAGCAAGAAATGTATAATGCCAATTAATTATTGATAATGTGTTCACTTGGAAATTATTTTTTCTCATTATTCAGTGTTTGTAATTAATTCAGATGTGTTGAGGTCAAGATTGACAGCTGAAAATGAGAAAAGGTAGCCTATTCTTGATTGTAAATTTTTCTAGTTCCTCGTTATCTGAGAATAATCATCTGTCCTGCATTCACTTTTCTTGCCGCCTTATTAAAAATGATAGGAAGCAACATCACCTCAGCTGAATAAATTTGAATTCGCTTCTTTTCCACTCAACTGGAAACTGAATATAACTGAACAGGTCAGGTGCTTTAAAAAAATAAACAAAAAACGCTTCTTCAATTTTCCTCTTAAATACAGCAAGAAAGAAGGTCTGTGTCATTTTTATTTTAGCTACCACATTTATACAAATGATCTACATAAAGATGTGCTGAAAATTTTGCGGCTTGACCCACTTTTCAAAAACTGACAAAATTTCGAAACACCAGTTTTTTATATATATATATAAATACACCTATACCTATGTTTGGTGTGCAACTCAAGTTTTGTTGGCTACCCAACTCATTGGGCATGAGATATAACTTATTTAAGTATATTTATTTTTGTCTACCAGCCTGAATGTTCAATAAATCTTATTAAAGGAATATTTGTGATCTCCAGTAGAGAGAGTGCAAATTCTTCTTTAATAAGACTGCACCAGTAGATGAAAATAAATAAATATACAGTTTAATAAATAAACAGCGTGTCTCCTCAAATATGAATATCCATGAAAAATAATGTTTAAGTAATATATATGTTTCATTACAGAAGATTTACAAGGTACTGTGTTGAAGTTATTTGTATAATTTTTTTTCTTTTCTGAGCATAAAGTGTGTAAAAATTGTCCAAATGTTTTGTATGTCTGAGCACTTTCAGCTATTCTTTGAAGCATTATCAAGGATGTTTTTCATTTTTAATTCTAATATAAAAGTTTTTATGTATGTACCTACAGTCATGGAAATGTTAATTCATAAAAATTTAAACATTCAGTTTGAACTAAAATTTAAAAAAAAATTTTTGTTAATGGCTAAAAGAATAGCCATAAACATTCAGACAATTTTTAATATCTGGCTGGTATTTTTACTATAAAAATATATTTTTATACTGTCATAGTGTTACTATTTGTCCATAGTTGGTACCCTAACAGGTGCTACCACTTCGGTTCAGGGGGCCTTGGGAATAGCAGCAATTAAGAGATGTTCCATGCCCCTTAAAACTGCCAATCTCCCAAACAGAGGCCTTGCTGCCAGATATAGTTTATCATCATATCCAGGACAGTGGGTTTTGTACAGAGTGAATATTGTAAAAAAAAAAAAAAAAATAATTCAATACATTTCTATAGTAAACTCATCAGTAAAGCACTTAAATTATGTCTGTATTTATTTATTCCTGATCACTGACGGTGATTTTGTTCCTGAATGTAACCTTCTACCTTGAGTGGCTCTTTGGCCTTATACAATGTAAACACTTAAAAAAAAATTCTATAGTAAACTCATTAGCAAAGCATGAACATTATAAATATTACAGTTCTGTTCTGTTGGTGATGCCTGTATTTATTCTTGATCACTGATAATGTTCATTTTCCTGAATGTCGCCCTCTACCTTGAGTGACTTTTGAGTTTTGTACAAGGTGAACATTATTGTTTTTAAAAAAAAAAGAAAAATTAACACAATTTCTATAATAAACCCATTAGCAATATATTTATTTGCATTATAAGTATAACAGATCTGTTCTGTCAGTGCTTTTATTCTAGAATGTAATGCTTTACTCCAAGTGACTCTATTTCTATAGTAAACGCATTAGCAGTGCATTTACATGGTGTCTATAATAGCCCAATATAGTTGATTATATTTGCATTAATTCTTGACCACTGAGAATCAACTTCTTTGATTGACCCTCCATGTATATTGACTTGAGTGTTGATGTTATCTTTCATGACTTCTGTTTTTTTAAGTTTTTTTTTCTTGTTGATCTTAATCTCTGTGCTTGCTGATAATGTTGCCAGACAGTTAATGTTGTCTTGCTTCTGATTACACTTGTGTGAAAGGAGTGCCAGGTTGTCAGCAAAGTCGAGGTCATCCAGCTGTGACCATCATGTCCACTGTATTCCATTGTTTCTGTCTGCTGTGGTCAAAGAGTGAGAGTTTGTATACCATGGAAAGTGTGATTGATTGGAAGAGAGGTAATGACCAAGACATCGCAATCCAGATTGGTAAAGCATAAACGGCCTTTGTTAGGTTGAAAAACATCTGGACCTCTGGGAAATTTAGCACAACCACCAAAATGTACATCTTTTAATTTTACTCTCAAATTGCTCCAGTTTGTCATTTACATGACAGAGAATGACCAAAGCTTTGCAGTAAAAACTGCTAACATTTTTTGACATATGCCTGAGGGACATTTTCAACATCAGGTGACAAGACAAGATCACCAGTAAGGACTTTCTTTTTACCACAAACAAGGCAATAAAGCCCCTAAGATGCAAGGGCTTACTTAATGTGAGGAAATGAAAAAAAATCATTAAGGGGAGAGAACAATAAAAGAAGACAGAAGATAGCAATTGACATTGCATTTAAATTTCACTGGAAGAAAGTTCCATAAGTGAGATGTGCAAGAAAAGAAACTGTTAGCATGCAACTTAGGGTTACATCCCACCATTTGAACTGTGAAATGATGAGACCTTGCCACCAATATATTAGGTTGGTGCAAAAATAATGTCGTTTTCTCACATATGTTACTATGTGAGAAAACGACATTATTTTTGCACCGACCTAATAATACTGCACTTAATTTGTGGTTACTATACAGGAAAGTTCAGCAGAATAATCACCATGAAAATATTTATAGAAAAATCACAGGAAAGCTACATTACAGCAGTGGGAAAGTGACTGAAATTGAGATGCCAGGTTAGGATCAATAACATTGCAGATTCTTTGTATTTTATCAAAAATCTCTAAGTATATAGCACAAAAATACTTTTATGCTTTATCTCTACAAGAGTCAGAAAAGGAGTCTTGTTGTGATGTCTGGGCTGCTAAATCCTGATATTTACTCAGTATTGTAGTGATTTTCCAAGCATAGCTCAGATGTGGCACAAGGTCGAAAGTATGGGGTACCCAGGGAGGATCGAACTCACTACTCAGTCGTAATAGTTCTAGCGAGACAAGCTTGCTAACCATTACACCACCTTGAGGTGCCCTTTACTCAGTATTGTAGGGGGTGACTTATTCTCCTCTCTGCATCTTCTTTTAATCAAACACAAGTCTATGGCTATTCTGATATTATTTCCATCGCAAATGTTCAGATGACCTCCGTTCTTTAGTTTCACCAGTTCAGACTTTTACAGCACAAACGTTTGCACAGTCCTTCAAGGGAAATCCTATTCTCCTATTCTCCACTTTGTAGGTTCTTTCTCTCAGACACAACATTGCAAGCCCATCACTATTCTTTTGCTATTTCCATGGTAAATGTTCAGATGACCTCCATTCTTTAGTTTCACCAGTTCAGACCTTTTACAGCTAGCATATTTACACAGTCCTGTGACTCCCCAAGTCTAATCCCCCACATCTCTATATTCCATTCCACTCAGACATCATTTTCTCCAAAATCTGCTACTCTCTGGAACAAGTTCATGCATGGATACTTCCTTGAACACTGCAATCTTAACTTTTAAATCAAAGATTAATCACTATCTATCCTCATTCTCATAATTATCATTTCTTTGTATGTCCACCTACCTCTTCTTACATTCAGTAACTAAGTGGTTCTTGAGTCTTGAATTTGTTGAATCCTAGTATGAAAAAATGTTGGGTTGCAACTGGTAAGTATGTCAGACAATTTGGAAAACTTAGTGCTGATAGCAGACATAAAAAAGAAATTACAAAATCTCCTACAGAAGGTAGTAACTGAGAGTGAGAAAAAAGGACTAAGCATAAACTACAAAAAGAGAGAATGCATGGTCATCGGTAAGAGGATGAGCCTGAAACATGAATTGCAGGTCGGGAACACTAGAATCAAGCAGGCGCAGAAGTTTAAATGTCTGGGAAGTGTTTTGACGGTAAGTGCAATGCTAAGATCCTTAAACATATTAGGATGGCCAAGGGCACATTCCAAAAGCTGGGCAGAGTATTGCGAGACAGGAGGATTTCTTTGGTAACAAAGAAAAGAATACTAAGCTGTTATGTGACATCTGTCTTTCGTTATGGCAGTGAATGTTGGGCGATTTCCTCAAAGATGAAGAAGAGACTTGAGGTGACAGATGTGGTTCAACAGAAGGATGTTAAGGATATCATAGACTGAGTGTATGAGCAATGATAAGGTCTTAGAGAGGATGCAAACAAGGAGGAGACTTATACTTAACATCAGGAAGAAGCAGCTGAAGTTTCTGGGACACATAATGAGGAAGGAGGGCCTGGATAATCTGATACTCATGGGTGTGTTATAGAGGGAAAGAGAGACAAGGGAAAGCATTGTGTGACATACCCGGTGGGCTTAAGCAAGTGGATGAAAGAATGTGGTATGGGGGAGGAAGCAGAGGGAAGGAACTTATTGAGAGATGCAAGGGATAGAGAGAGGTGGAGAACCATGATTGCCCACATCCTGAAAGGACATGGCACATAAAAAGAAAGATATTATGGCATGTTTTGTGTATATATACATATTACTTCAAACATTATTTTTTAGTGGTTACCTGTCTTTTTAAACATTGTGTATTATGTCTACTGGCCTGTACACTAAAAAGAAAAATACCATCTGATATGATATTTTTCAAACAGGTGCTTGATTTTTTAAACAGTGTGTATTACATTTATTTAAAATAGCTTATGAAATCTAACCTGCAATATTTAATGACTTGTAAAATCCAGCCTTTCCATTTCAACAGGGAATACTAAAATTTGTTATTACATTTATAGGTGAGCATTTAATGCTGTTATACACTAAACTTGTGAGGATTACTCCATTCAACATGACAAAGTTGCAAACCATTACACCACACTGAGGTACTCTTAAAAACTTAGGTTAGTTTGTCATAAGGCTACAAGTATATGGCAGCTAGTTAGAACTACTAACCATTAACCATGCCAAGGTACCCAGGGTAAGCATTTAATATTATTAAACTATTACACTGCCCACACATCCAAGGTTACAGCATCTGGTATTTCCAAGCAGTCACTCATCTAAGTACTGACCAGACTTGACATTGCTTAACTTTGGTGATAGTAACAATAGCAGTATTTATGTATTATGGAGTTGGCTTTGCTATAAAATCCATTAAGTTTATAGTGTCTGGGTAAACATTAGTTTACCAGGTACCTCAACTTTACAGATAAGACCTGAATACATTTTTTTTTTTTTTTTTTTAATGTCCCAGTTTTTGGTTAGGTGGAAGGTGTGGGTGTAGGATTTTTAGGCCATCAAATACATGTCTTGACCATATCCTGCTTACCCTGGCCTTCCACAAGTTTGTTCTGGAATGTGCTGAATTTTATTTAGTTTTAAGCAGGCTTACCCAAAATAATGGTAGTGGTGTGTGGGTGTGTGTGTGAAGTGTGCTATTCATTGTGACATCAGCAGAAGGATTTTTGGGGACTGATCAGTTTTGTGGAAGCTTGGCTTTGTTCAACCAATATTTCACTGTCTTTGTATCTAATTAATCACTTTAACTCTCTATAGAAAAGGAAAAAGAAAGAATTTTATCACTCCAAACTCTCTCGTATCATAATCATACTTATTATAAAACCCAGGTTGTGCGTGTGTCTGTACGTTTATATATGGGATCAGATTTCCTACATTTTTCAACCAATTTCAACAAAACTTCACAGGACCACGTAAAATTACCTTGTGGTGGTTCTGACAGCACCAAAAATTGGAAAAGCACAATTGTTTTTGCACAAAATCAATTTGAAAACACAATTAAGAGGCATCGCAAGAATAAAATCGGAACAACTCATATCGAGTTATACTTATTATAAAACCCAGGTTGTTTGTGTGTGTCTGTGTTTGTTTATATATGGGATCAGATTTCCTACATTTTTCAACTGATTTCAACAAAACTTCATATTTTTTTTTTTTTTTTTTTTTTTTTTTTTTTTGGCAGGTAGTGTTTCTTATTGTCTTGCACACTTTTTTCTTTATTTTTACATTGAGAATGCTTTAAAAATTCCATTTACATGACAATTGTTTATAATAAAATTCTATTCAATCGGTAGACTCATAACGATTGAAAACAATGTTTTTGTTTGAGTTTGGGTTTGACCAATTCGTAAAAAAAAAAACTAATTAAGACATGCGTGTCCGTCAACCTTAAACAATAATCTTTGTCAATTTTATTTTTCAGTCTTTATGATGGTCGATACTTGATCTATCGCTTACTGTTACATCCCTGGGCAATGCCGGGCTCTACTGCTAGTCATTGATAACTCTCTCCTCCAATTTGTGGAGCCTAGTTACTGTATTCTTAATACTTGATATAATGCAAAAATGTGACAATAATAAAATGGGTCAATAATTATTTATAACTATTTATGCTGGGACTCATGCATGCAATTACAAGTAATCCATAATGATATTTTAAATTTTTTAAATCATTTTGGCATATGAATTTTTTTTAACCTGTTTCTAAATCTTTGATTGTCTTTCAATCATTCCATCTTATCTGTTATCCTCTTCCACCACACCTATGAGGCATGCCACACTATTTGGGAACCCCTGCATAGAGATGTACTTATTTTGGGATGCATTAGCACCATTTTTCTAACATTGATTTACTCTAAAAAATTACTTTTGTGATTTGTGGCTAATTTTCTGCAAGCAATTTGGTCCTTCATATTTTTTAATTATGCAGAACTGGTTTAGAGCAAAATCCCTATTCCAGAAAACAGCAAAACCCTGAGGAAGACTGCAGAGTATATGTTTGAAACATGAGAAAATTACTTCAAACTTTGAGGTTGATCTGTAAAAAAAAAAAATGCTGCTTTCCTATTTGGAACAACTTAAAAGCCAGATTGTTTTTTGCCAAAATTATGTGTCTATGATAAAATCATGTTGAAACTCTAGTTTTTGTTAAGTAATGTTGAACCTGGTCAGTATTTAGACGGTGGACTGCTTGGGGACACCAGTTTCTGTAAGTGACCTTCTACACTTTGAAAGAGGTTTTGGCTTTAAGTAACCCTCAAAGTGTTGATAAGCCTTAAAAACAAGTCGATCAATCAAGCCTAAAATTACGTGGTTGATTGATTGCCTTTTAAACAGGATCAATTATTTTTTGATGTATATGCAACAATTGATTGATAAGTAGAGTCTCTAAGTAGCATTGTTAATAGTAGAATTAGAACACATGCTTGAACATGTATTTGGCAATAATTAAGGTCCTGTTTAAATGTGTTTAGTGTTGGTTCATTATGGGATTGAATAATAGCGTTTGTTAGTCATGAATACAATGAGTTATATATAAAGTAGCAAACAGTGATAAAACATTTGGTGCTAGAATGTTGTGTACTAATCAAAATTCACAAACATTTGAAAGTAATTTATGATGATGACTGTATGGATGGGAAAAATGTCTATTGGTGTTAATGTGGGTGCTATGCAAGAAAGGATTATTCTCAGTTTGCTTTTCCCCATTATTGGCATTATTATATCTGTGATGTAGTAACACCTTGATACATAGATGGAACAGAATAGCTGAAAGAAAGGAATGATAAATTTATATACTTATCACAAATTTGTCCCACACAGAAATTATAACACATGTTTAAAACAAGCAGTGTGAAAGGGGCCAAAAGGTAGACAGTCTTACTTGGAATATTTCCCAACGGGGAAAATGGGAAGGCTGATGGTGTCCTTTGTTTCTGGTGGGACCATGTGGAATCCTCTATTCACCCTACTGCTCTGGGCTTGTGTCTGTCTTCTCTGGACTATGTAACAATTAGTCTTTGACACTCTATGAAGTAATGTTACTTCCTGGCTGTTTATGTGACTTCGTCTCAACCAAAGGGAGATAATTGTCCTTTGCATTCCTAAAGTCTGTTTCATGAGCAATGACCAGGATGGTCAGTTTTCAAATTGACAGTGTACATCTTCATACTGCCATGATTTGCTACCTTTTGACTTTTGTTTGTTTTTTAAATTGAGAGAGGGGTTGAAAGGTCCTATATTTTTATAAATGGTGACTCTGTTGAAAAATAGATTTGGAATTTTAAAGACAAACGGATTTGCTTCATTCAATATCTAGTGTGAAACTTCTCTCGTAAAACAAACCAAACCAAACCATTCGTGTCTGATATGTTCCAAGTATTCCAGAGGGACATTTTCTTCATGCTCTTTCGCTTTGGAACTGAATACAATGTTCCAAAATATTCAGCAGACTTTTAACCAGGAATGTCATCCTTTCATTTTTTGCATTGCAACAAGCGTAAGAAAATGGACTTTGCATGATTGATATGTCACCATTATGAGAGGTACATACGACTTAACCTGAAAGGATTATAGACCCCAGTCTAAAAGAAACCTTTGAATTCAAACCATCTGGGGTGTTCTGACGTCGGTAATGGATTCATGAATATGAGTAACAGCCTTAAGACAAAAACTGGTGACAACAGAAAAGTGGTTCTACAGAAGAACGCTGAGAATTCTATGGACAGAACAAGTAAGCAACAAGAAAGTTTTAAAGAAAATGTCAATAAAGGGAACACTTACAGTCTGATTGAGAAAGCTGAAATTTCTTGAACACATATTGATACTTGGAAAACATAATCATGATGAGGCATAATGAAGGCAAGAGAGATAGGGGAGGGCAGTGAACCACCTACTTGATGAGCTTGTGGGACTGAATAGTGGAATGGTTGGGATGGATAGATGTATAGTCAAAGGGATAAATACTGCTGAGGACTACAAAGCATAGGAGGTTGTGGAGAGCTATGATTGCCCATGTCATGAATGGACATGAGACATAGAAGAAGTGTAAAACTTGTTTATTGGATCAGCGACCATATTTATCAGTGAAGCCCTATATTGTTGTAATTATATTTATATACTTGTGATTACATAAGAAAATAATATATATATATTTTTTTTTTTTTAAATTCCAGCGGCTAGTCAGATATCTCAGAAGATTAAATCGACTTACAAAGTGTCCACAAGTAAAATTGTATCCAGTTTCCGAACCACACCAGCTGCATACAGTTTGGTTAGAGAATACACAGGTCACCGAGATGGAGTCTGGGAGGTCAGTGTTTCCAAGGCTGGACATCCAGTCCTGGGCACAGCATCAGCAGGTAAGTTTGTTTGATAACTTTGTTTTTTTTTGTATTTATTTTGTTGTTTTTTTTTTGTTTATTTTTTTACAGTTGGGATGTGGCTATTTGTATTGGACTTAGAGATGTAGGTTTCTCAGTATGTTTGTAAGATGTCCAGTGAATTTTTTTTATAGACTTTAGTGGAGAGTATATTTAGAAAAGAACAAAAAAGAAACAGAGTTCAAGAAGACAGTAGATGGTGATTGACATTGCATTTAAATTTTTGAAGATTGTATTTATCAGGAAAGCAGGTATATTGAAGGGAGTTTGACAGATGGCAAGTGTGAGAAAATAAACTATAGGAGTAGAAATTGGAGACCTAGTTGCCAATCTACTAGCACACTTAAATTAATGTAGTTGGGGCACCAGGGAAAAAAGCTTGTCACAGCAGTTGCCATGAAAATATTTGTAGAAATGACAGAGGGAAGCCTTGTTATATTGATGGAAATGTGACTGAAATTGAGATGCCTGGTCAGGATTGATGACATTACAAATCCTTCTTTGGATTGGAGACCTACTTACCAATCTAGTAGCACACTTAAATTAATGTAGTTGGGGCACCAGGGAAAAAAGCTTGTCACAGCAGTTGCCATGAAAATATTTGTAGAAATGACAGAGGGAAGCTTTGTTATATTGATGGGAATGTGACTGAAGTTGAGATGCCTGGTCAGGATTGATGACATTACAAATCCTTGAGATGTACAGCAGGAACATCAGACCAGATATGGCAACAGTATTCATTGCATGGATGAATGGTAGATTTATATGACAGACAATATTTTGTTTATTAACCTGTCATATTATAAAGGTGAGGTTTCAGGCATCATAGGATAACTGTTAGAAATAAAACTTTAGTAGAAAAGTTGTTTCAGAAGTTCTACTATTGTAATAAGAAACTGTTACCTTTTGTTACTGATAGGATTTTGTATATTATATATTGATTTTTTTTTTTTCAAACCAGCTTACTCGTTTGTATTTTATTTCATAAAACAATAAAGATAATAAATAAAAACATATGACCAGGCAAAGATGCTTTGTCAAAAGGACATTTTTCTCTTGACACTGTTATTACCATATGTTCTCTTGGTAATTTTTAGTTCTTTAAAAAGCTGTTTTTCAAATTTTAATAAAACCATAGTATAGGAAACTGGATCTATACATTTCTTTTCAAGAATTAACAAACTATAAAATTATTTTTTAAAGTGAACTATACACATATTTTTATAATTTTGTAAATAAATAATTTATTGTTATAGTTAATAAATGAATTTTTATGCTCTTGTAAAAAGATATTCTTAATATTCTTGCATCTTTTAGAATCTTGTTAATAAACAGTCGAATAAATAGTGTTTTAACATTTTTGTTAATTCTTGGGGAAAAATAAATATATAAATCTAATTTCATGTTTGGGTTTTATTGAAATTTTAAAAATTACTGAAAGAGTATACATTAAAAGAGAAAGATGTCCTTTTAAAATTTTTTTTTTTTTTTTTTTTTGCCTGTTCAAGTGTTAAACTTTTACCAAATAAAGATAAGGAAATAGTTGACCAGATTGAATCAAAAAATCTGTCAAATAGCTGAATTATTGTATATACTTGTGTATAAGCTAACTTCACGTATAGTGAAATTCCAGAATTTTTTGATGGGAATTTTAACCCCTCCAGAAAAAAAAAGACCTGTGGATAGTGCAACCAGTCACAGAAAATGAATGATTTTTAACCTCTTGAAAAAAAATGAATGTGTATAATGCAACCAATGAATGATTTTTAACCTGTTCTATGAAAATTACCTGTGTGTAGTACAACCCTGTATTTTATGCATAAAAAGAATTGATCATAAAAAGTTTTATTATACTAGAGTATATACAGTATGATCTGAAGTTTTCACTGTATAATGTTAAATCTCTGTGATAAAGAAAGACCTGTTGAGATTATTTCTGCCTGAATTTCTGTTACCATTATTAATATTCTTTACATTCAGACATATCTTTATCAAAGATTAGGGCAATAATCTTTATATGTAAATAAAGATTATATTATAATAGAACTTTGTTTTCATTATTAGTCTATGAATTTATTGATAGTCCGACATAGTATCATAAACATACAAGCATTTCACACAAAAGATAATGTAGATGTAAATAGTATGATAACTTATATATCTGATAAATATATAAGGCAATTTGGAAAATTTCTATTTTGACATGTTTTGCCAGTAAATCTGCTTGAATACACATACACATGTGTGTGGATATACATAAACTAAATAATTGGCAATAGAAGACATATAGACAAATATTTCCTTTGGTATTTAAGCATTAATTAAAAAAAAATATTTAAGCAATCAATGAATCAAAAAAAAATATTTAAACAAGAAATAAAAAAATACACCTATATATTTTCAAAAAGTTTATAAAACCCCAGAATATTTCTGAAACATAATCTAAATATAAGTTCTCTCTGAGACCGGATATAACATTGTTACATAATCTTTTGACACTCAGAGATAAAAGAATAATGAGGAAGTATAAGGAGATAAGAAAATCTTACTTATTACAAAATGCAGATTGTGTGTGTGTGTGTGTGTGTGTGTGTCTGTAACATTTATATATTGGATCGGATTTCCTACATTTTTCAACCGATTTCAACAAAACTTCACAGGACTACATAAAATTACCTTGCGGTGGTTCTAACTGCCAAAATTTGGAAAAACACAATTGTTTTTGCACAAAATCAATTTGAAAACATGATTAAGAGGCATTAATGAAAGGGGGACAACTCACATCGGGTTAAAACCCAGGTTGTTTGTGTGTGTTCGTTTATATATGGGATCGGATTTCCTACATTTTTCAGCCGATTTCAACAAAACTTCACTTTTTTTTTGGTAGGTAGTGTTTCTTATTGTCTTGCACACTTTTTTCTTTATTTTTACATTCAGAATGCTTTAAAAATTCCATTTACAAGGCAATTGTTTATAATAAAATTTTATTCAATCAGAAGACTCATAACAATTGAAAACAATGTTTTTGTTTGAGTTTGGGTTTGACCAATTCGTAAAAACAAAAAACTAATTAAGACATGTGTGTCTGTCAACCTTAAACAAATAATCTTTGTCAATTTTATTTTTCAGTCTTTATGATGGTCGATACTTGATCTATCGCTTACTGTTACATCCCCGGGCAACGCCGGGCTCTACTGCTAGTTATGAATATAAGTAATAGCCATAACATCCTACACATACACAGATGTATGGGCATACACACACATACACACAAAGAAGAAAAATCAACCTAACAACAATAAAAAGCACATAAATTATTTGTTTAACTTAACATAAAAATAATGAAAACAAGAAAATTGTGAACTGAACAATTACAGAAAGGTTCATCTACGAAACTCTGGAGTAGAGGTGTTGAATATAATATCACTCAGCTAAGAGACAAATTTTATACTTGTATTAATTTACTGTTCATCTCATTTATTTTTTAAAAAGTGTTCAAAGTAGAGCAAAATATTATAATATTTTTATTATAATAAATTACAATAAAAACATTTTACATCGCTACACAAAAACTTTCATGTTTCAGTACTAAGATGGTACCTCTTCAGCCAATGGTAGATAACTAATGATAAAAATGATTTATTAGGGAAATTTAAAAAACCTAATCTTTACCTTATTTTGTAAGTTAAAAGGAACACAACCATCTCCCCACTCTCTGACCTTATTTTTATATGTTAGTGTAGATGTAACATTTGTTGGTTAATCTAGACATACCCATAAGTATATTTTTAATTCTGACCTTACACCCCCACGACATGTTAACTTGCTAAAAGAGGTAAAGATTTGTTTTTTAAATTTCCCTAATAAATCATTATCATTAGTTTGCTACCACCACCTGAAGAGGTACCATCTTAGTACTGAAACATAAAAGTTTTTGTGTATTGATGTAAAATGTTTTTATTGTAATTTATTGTAATGTTATTTTTTACTGGATACACGAATAGACACCCTTTTTTTTTTGTTGATTTTTTTTTTTTTTTTTTTTTTTTTTTTTAAAAAAAGACATGTACTATGATTACTGGCCTACACACTTGAGAAAACTTAAGCAAAATGTGCTCTCTAGCAGGAACCCTGAACCAGACCTGTATACCCCTTTTGAGGAGAAGCCACCATCTGATGTGATATTTTCAAATTGATGTCACGTTTTTTTTGTTTTTTTTTTTTAAACAGTGTGTATTACATCTACTAGCCTGTGCACTTGAGAAAAATTAATATTCAAAATATTCTCTCCAGAAATATATATTAGGAAATGAGCTGATTACACTACCTTGGTTTCAGCCTCTTGGTATCTTCAGGTGATTTTGGTCAACTGATTTCCTAATGCTTTATAGTTTTAAAAATAGAAATTTATGAATAAGTGCATAACATTGTGGTGTGGTAGAAGGTAGGGAGGAGGGAAAAATCAAGTGTATTAGAGGTGAATCAGTAGGGGGATTAAATGAAATATATATATACGTTTCTTTTATCCCACTTCAAATGTTCTCAAAAAAACTTTTTAGTAGGTATACAACAGTCATAAATTCTAATCTCTGATTCAAAAGTTTTTTTTTTGTTCTGGAATGTTATTTTAGCTATTTTTTCTTGACAAAGGTTGCAGATGTTGCTATGATTGTTGTAAAGTTATATATATATATATATATATATATATGATAAAAATATAGTTTAAAAGTATGATATATTTATGGGTAAAGTGCTCAATATCAGAAATAGAACATGTGTAAATATAAAAGTGGACACTGAGGTTAACACTCAGTGGCAACAATCTGTTTTATGCTTGAATGCAATCTCTGGGCTGTGTGTGTTGTTGGTGGCTCAACTATTTATATATGCTGATCAAAGATGTATTATGGGTTGCAAGGTCTATTGTATTATCATAACAGTTATTGGGTAAGTGGCAGTAGTTGTATTTCAAATTATCCTAAAGGTTATTAAGTAGAAATAATTACAGGCTAGAATGTGGTTATTTGTAGCTATTGTATAGTGTTGTTTTTTTTTGTTTTTTTTTTATTATTGATTACTTTGGGTGTTTTGTGTTTATGTATTTATTTTTCATTGATTTATTATTAAATTTGTAGTTTGTTAATTTGTTACTTATTTATTCCTTCATTTATTCATCTCTTCTCTTCTGTGTGCATGTGTAATCAGATCAATGAAAACATCCCTTTAGTCCAATAAAGTTCTAAAGGATGAAACACATCACATGAAAAAAAATCTTTCCACTTTATCATTTTTACGTGCTGTGTCCCCTCGGGATGGTGTCTCTTCACAATTTCCCGTTCTTTGTAGCTCTTAATAAATTTTGTCTTTTTGTTATTTATCCTAAACCTTGTTTTGCTATCCATTTACTTAAATTCATCAAGTATGTTACATACTGTTTTCCTCTGTCCCTCTTGCCCTCAATCTGTCCTGTGAGCATCAGATTTTCCAAACCTTCCTTCCACATTATGTGCCCTAAAAATTTCAACTGTCTCTTCCTGATGTTAAATATGTTTCCTTTTTGTTTCCATTTTCTCTAAAACCTTGTTGCTTTTTTTTTTTTTTTTTGTATTCTCAGCATTTTTCTTAAGAAACATATATTGCAGATATTTAAATACTTTTGTCCATATATTACATTTCAGTGAGTGTGACTTGTGCAGCATTGCCCTCATGTCTATCCCCCAGGGGTGAGCCTGTTAGAAGGTCATGGTAGAAATTGTTGCTGGGTGGGATAGGATTAAGGGAGGCTGATATTCATGCCTGAGAAATTTAAAATTTACTTTAATTCCTCAGTTGCTGGTAACTGTTCTATACACAATTTGCTTTTGTTCAAGGTTGAATGACGTCCTTTGGCAAATTAATCATGAGACTGTTCTGAATGCGAATTTGTTTATTTCATTCTGAAGAAGAGGCATAAGGCTGCTGCTATTATAATAAAACAAAGAAAAGAATAAAAGCCTGAAAAATGGTTCTGAAAAAGAATTTATAAATAACTATTTTTTTCAGTATTAAGTATTGCATTAATTCATGACCACTGATGATCCTGTCTAAATTTCTGGGAGGTATCAGTATTTACATTGTTTACACTCTGACTATTGTCCTCATCTTTGTTATTACAAACTTTGGGAGGCTTACAAATGTATTATGCTGAAACACAGGTTCCGTTCTACCAAAGTTAAGCAATGTCAAACCTGGTCAGTACCTTGATGAATGACTGTAAGCTTGGATGTGGACGTGGTGCAATAGATAATGGCTAGGAATTGTTAATTGGAGAGCTGAGTTCCAATTCTGGTTGGGTTCATTATGTTCACTTACATGCAAATAATCTTGGGGAAAACATGAATCCATCTCTTTTCCCTCCAACTATGGATTAACTAGTAAGACTTGTATCACTAAACCATTATCTCAAAAAAAAAAAAAAAAAAAAAAAAAAATGATTCTTACAATCTAAAAATTATTTTCTAGCTTTAAATAACCTGCAAAAGGTTGATAAACTACAGAAAATGAATGAATGAATCAATCAAAGTTTCAACCATTGTGCCCTCTGGTCTTCTTCAGATGCTTGTAACTTTTTTTTTTTTTGTTTACAGTGGTGTGTAACCTGTGCATTACCCAGGGGCCACTCGTAGTAGAGGGTTAAAGTGTAAGAGGCACAGGTTAAGATTGTAGAGGCCGAGGGAGCAATCTATTGGGAGTTGGTTCCACCAAGGCAGTGGTTCATGGGAAGAAGCTGCTTGAGTGGAACTTAATCTCACCACATATGAAAGGAATGAGGGTGGTTCAATACAATGTGCATGGCATGACAGGTTTTATCCATGAGGATTAGGACTGATGGGACTAAGGAGTGTAGTTCATCCGTGAAAATAGCAATAGAACAACATCTGTGAGAAAGACACTGCAGAGTGAGAAATAGTTGATTACCTACAATGATGAGGAGACACTTTTGGACACTATAGCAACAGTACTCCATTTTTGGCCTGATCTGACTCTTGTAAAGATAGAGGATAGTAGGAGGAGTGTGGTACTTGCTGGAGTAGTACAGGAAACTGTCCATTTTTTCAGTATCTTTAATGATGGATTGTGTGTACTTGAGCTTTGGGTCGAGTTTAAGTCTCAGTAGCCTTTCTTAAAGAACGTCTGTTCATCATGACTGGTGAAAATTCTGGGCCTTATCGGTGGTGGTGGTGGAACGTCACTAGATTGTTGTTGTTTGTTTTTTTGTTTTTTTGAGGCATTGAATGTGACCTACAAGGAGTTTTGAACTGAACCCTTTAATCTATGAGTTTAGATCAGTGGTTACCAAACGGTGTGGCACACCTCATAGGTGCAGCAGAAGAGGCTAGCAGGTGAGGTGGAATGATTGAAAGACAATCAAGAGTTTAGAAACAGTTTAAAAAATTCATATGCCAAAATTTAAAATATTATTATGGATTGCTTGCAATTGCATGCATGAGTCACAGTATAGTTATAAATAATTATTGACCGATTTTATTTTTTTAAATTTATTTTTAAGCATTCAACTCCAAGCAAGGTGGGAAAACACTAGCATACGAAGGGGTTACAGAGAGTTGGAGTGAGAGCAGAGGAGTGATAGAGGAAAGGATGAAGAGAAAGTTGGGGGATAGATCAGGGCATCTGGAGACGTCAATTGACATTACATTTGAATAGTTGGAGATTATAGCTATCAGGAAAACAAGAACTGGGGAGGGAGTTCCACAGGCGAGAAGTGCGAGACATGAAGCTATTGGAGTAGAAGAGACGGCTACTTTTAACAGTTTCGACAGTGAAAGAGGGAGAGCGAGATGCCAGCCTAGTTGAACGCTTAAATTCATAAAGTCTGGGAACCAGCGAAAGCAGCTCATTGGAGCAGTTACCATGAAAGTATTTGTAAAAAAGACAGAGGGAGGCAACAGCACGTCTGTGTGAGAGTAGCTGCAGACAAGATGCCAGATCAGGGCCAATTACATTGTATATCCGTATTTTATTTTTACATTATATCAAATATTAAGAATATAGTAACTAGGGTCTGCAAATTTGAGGAGAGAGTTATCCATGATAATGTTTTGACTTTGAATCTGTGGCTATCTCCCTTTAACCCTCTCTATGGACCTTCTTTGACATAAGGCTGCTTGTACCTTTTCAACAAGACTTCACTTTGGTGAAATGTGAGCAAATTTTCATTCTGAAAATGCGACCTGGAGAAAAAAGATTGGGAACCATTGGGTTAGATTGTTCTTATTCCATTGACCTTGTCTAAGAATTTCTCATTTAGCTCTAAGTTAGTTCTATGCCCAGGAATTGAACTCACAATTACTATCTCACCAAATTCATGAACCAATGCTTTAATCAACTGGTGACATGGTAATGGTGAGTTCAATCTCTGAGCAAGTGGTGCATACTTAGATGCAGTGGAAACAAGGAGAGTACCTGAATAATGTCTGAGGACAGCAATGGTTAAAATGTTTTAATAACAACAAAGACTGAGGACAATATTTCTCTTGTCAGAATCTATTTTGCACATCTATAACTTTACCATTTATCCTTGCATTGACTATTGCTGCTACATCTAGTTTGGTGCTTCTGCTATGTATTTAGACATTCTTGATAAAATCCAAAGAAGAATCTGCAGTGTTATTGGTATCTGGCATCTTGAGTTCAGTCACATTCCCTCCACTGTGACATAGCTTCCTTGTGCTTTTTCTATAAATACTTTTATGGTAATTGTTTCAATGAGCTTTCTCTTTGATACCTAGATTTTATGAATTTAAGTATATTACTAGATTGTCAGCTAGGGATCATCATTTTACAAACTGAAATTGTTAGATGTAACCATAAGTTTTATGCTGATAGTTTCTTTTGCATTTCTCCCTCATCGAACACTCTTCTAGCTTATTGATTCTCAGTCAATTTTGATCTTCAAAAGTTTAAGTGCAATATCAATCATTAACTTTTGTCATCTTAATTCCTGTTCTTTTATTGTTCTCTCTTAATAATGTTTTTTTTACTCATATTCTCTCACATTTAGTAATCCCCTTGTATCTTAGTGGCATTATTGCCTTACTTGTGGTGAAATGATTAAAATATGCAATGTGAATTGTTATCTTTTGTCTTCTTAATTCCAGTTCTTTTCTTGTTCTCTTGATTTAATGTTTTCTTTTTCATACATTCTCTCTCACTTGGTAACGCTTTGTGTTTTAGGCTTTATTTCCATGCTTGGGATGAAATAATTAAAAACAATAGCTTGAGTGTAAATAATGTAATCTTATATAATCCTGTTATTTTCTGAGTTTTTTTATATACTTTTTATTTGCACTATTCCTACAATGAAATTGTTCATATTATATTTCCATAGTAGAATCATTTGAAATACTAAAATAGGTTGCAGTACTTTGCTTTAGTAAAATATTTAGCAAATAGTTAAGTATTAGGTTGGTGCAAAAATAATGACGTAATAATGTCGTTTTTTGACGTGTTTTTTTAACGTCAAAAAACTACATTATTACGTCATTATTTTTGCACCAACCTAATATTTGTTACTTTTCTAAAAAAAAAAATCTACTTTCATATTCACAATTGTTTTTTTTTGCTTATTTTGGTTTACACCATAAATGTTATATTTTTGTTGTGGAATAAATAGTACACCCCTAGTGACTATATGAATTAGTTCATTACTATAAAGAACTCCAGGTAAGAGGTAAGACCCCATGCTTGTGGGGTCTAAGAGGAATTTTTTGCCTGAGCCTATGGCTTGGAATCGCCCCCACCTAAAAATCAGCCTTGTGCTGAGGTTTGGTAAACAGTAGTTATTTGGAGTCAGTCTTCGTGTAAACTAATACAGGCATCATGGTAAGTAGCTGAAGCATAATGTATAGAGAATCCTTATATGAAGTATGTTGTATAAGTAACAGTGTCTTATAACAATACCTATAGAATAATGGCTTTATAATAATTTTAAAGATATATATTGAATGTCATGTTGATCAAGTTTTTTCAGTTAATATTGATATTAAATGTTTATAGTGAGCAAAGACAGTTTTAGGAAAAATAAGAATTTTCTGGAATACATAATGAGGAAAGAGGGCTTAGAAAATGTGATGCTCACAGGACAGATTGAAGGTAAGAGGGACAGAGGAAACCAACGAATAACCTAGCTAACAAGTGTGTGGAAATGGTTGGCAGAACACGGATTGAGAGGGCTACAAATAACAGGCAGTTGTGTTGATTCGTGAACACCCATGTCATGAAGCATCATGGCACATAGAAGATTTTTAATCAAAGACTGCTATTATTATGACTCATTATTTCAGTTTCAAAGAAAGAATAATAAAAACACTAATTAAAAAGACTTGATCAATGAAATTATTTATGAGAGATTTTCTCCTGTGCCTGTAATTTTCATAGCAATTTTATAATAAAATCTTGACTTGAACACATGATTGAACATAGAAAACCTATTAAAAATCCTTACCTGACAGATAGAAAAAATAGTTTCATTAGATTTATATCTAAATTTCTGAGAAGAGGAGTTATTTACATTACTTACTGTTGTAACCTAGAGAAAGTTACTGAATAGAATAATCACACGAAGGTTGGTAATGAATGATAATACTTAGGACAAGAACAACACATATAAGATTTGCTAGTGGCACATAGAAGTAGTAGTCAACTACTAGAAATGAGTCAAGTGAATTCCACAATGAATGTCCAGCTGTAGACTAACATACAGTATTTACTACCGTATTTATGTAAATGGGAACATACACATTATCGTCTGTAGGTATGCTACAACACTTATTATTTTGCTCACTTTTTTTTTTTCCCTTAAGAGTAAGGTTGATTCTGTACAAGGTCTGGAGGCTACTTGATATAAAAGGTTACATTAAGAGACAGTTTATGTGGGTAGGAGAGGAAGATAACAGTTAACCCTAGACTTGAACAGGTTAAGATTGTAGCCATCAGGAAAACATCCTCTTGGGAGTTGGTTCCCCAAAACAGTGGTTCATGGGAAGAAGCTGTTCAAATGGAACACAGAAGTTATGTGGGTGGTTAATTTTACTGTTTAAGAAAATAAAAATAAACAGGGATGTCAAATTAAACATGTGTACCCAATAAAAGTAACATTTATAACGATAAGAAATAATCTCAGATAAAAAAAAATAATACATTAAAAATATACGAGATTACAGATTAGTGAATTTGTTTTAAACTAATTGTCATTTTGAAAAGAAATTATCCGGATAGGTGTTAAAATAAGGAAAAAATTAAAAACCAAAGCAAAAAGAAATTAGTCAGTTACAAAAAAATAGTACAAATGAAAATCTGAAGTCCATAGGGAGGTCGAGATTTAAATTTATTTTTTTAAGTGTTTATGCTCCAAAATGGGAAAGGAGGAACATAGACAATTTTTTAATAAAGGAAAAAAGGAAAATTTTACTTTACAAGTTAAAAGAAGAAGAAAATTTTTATTTTTAACTAAGCCAGTTATAAAAGTAGTAAAAACCAAAGAAACTATGTTATAGTGGTATAGATTTTCTGTTGTTATCATAAGGTTTCTGCCATTGTACCCTCTGGTTTTCATCAGATGTATGTTGATCCAGAGACCTACACGTAATTTAAAACTGAACCATTTATTTAATCTACAGGAGGGTAGATTGTTCTTGTTCCACTGGTCATGTCTTGGAATATGTTCTTATTTTTAGTACTGTTCAGTTATTGCATGTCCCGTTTCCACTGAGTTCAAGCACATACTGCCTGGCCCAGAGATTGAACTCACAATTACTAAGTTATCAAATACATTCACCAATATGTGATATCTGTCCTCCTTTATTGCAGCGAATGTTGGAAGGTATCCTTAAAGATAAAAAAAGGAAACTTGAGGCAACAGAGGTACGGTTCTATAGAAGGATGTTGTGGATACCATGTCCTGAACATATGAGCAACAATGAGGTTTTGGAGAGGATGCAAACAAAGAGGAAACTTATACTTAACATCGGGAAGAGGCAGCAGACATTTCCGGGACGCATAATGAGAAAGGAGGGCTTGGAAAATCTGATACTCACAGAATGGATAGAGTAGAAGAGGGACAAGGGAAAGCAATGCTGTGATAACAACAATGATGAGGACATTAACCTGCATGTAAATGTTCTGTTTAAATATTAATATATATATATATATATAAAAAATGTGTATGTATAGCTGGCCACTCGGATTCGAGGATACCTGTCTACTAGGGTGGCTAGCCAATCCCTGTTGCAGACGCTTGCTCAGGCAATTTTGTGCTTATTCAACACTCACAGAGCCCACCTGTGGTTTATACTGCGACTATGCTGAGCAGACCTTAGTTATAGTTTCTGGGAAAGAGTGTGTTATCTAGCATGATCAACAATCTGAACAAGGCCAGCATGCTCAATCCCTTGGCCACAATGACTTGTGACTTTGTACTAGCACAGCTATTGACGGGGTCTCCGTCTACCCAATTTCACTCACAAGGTTTGGGCCAACCTGTGGTATGGTTTTCAGGCACTTTCCAAAGGTGTCGCACGCTTGGATTGACCCCTCCAGTTCGATGACATCAAGAAGTCTCCTTCCTGACAAATCAACCATGTTGAGATTGGAATTCGGGTCACATTGTCAGAATTCTAAACACGCATCCATATATATATATATATATATATGCACATACACACTGTGAAGATGTATAATGTAAATAAAGGTATATTAAGTGTGTCTATGTTTAGCATATGTGCATTCATGTAGTATTCTCTGTGCATATATATATATATATATATATATAAAATGTGTGTATAATATATCTAAAAAGTATATTAGGTGTGTCTGTATTTAGCATGGGAGACACGGTGGAGTAATAGTTAGCAGCTTGGATTGATGAATCGTAGAGCCAAGTTTGAATTCCACTTGAATCCATTACATTCACTTACATGCTAATACCCTTGGGAAAGGTATGAATCCTCTTCTTTTCTCCCTAGCTATGGGTAAATAACAGGACAGACCAAGCTCTAAGCTCTATAGCCTTGGATGGCAACTAGTCTACTGCAGATAACTGGAAAGGATCAGTATAAAAATAAATAGACAATATGTTATTCAATGAAACATGTTTGAATGAAGATATGCAGCCTAAATATTCAGGGTGCGATGGGTAAATTGTCGCCATTATATATTTTTAATTTTGCGTATGTCCTTTGTTTGTGTTTAATTTTGTCAACTGCACAATATAGTAAGGTCAGTTGGGCACTGTCTGTGAGAAAAAGAGCACCATGACGCAATTCACTCTGCCAGAAAAATTTGGAAACAGCATGCTTCTTGGCATTTGTACTGGAAACTCCAATTCAGTGGGTTTGGGTGTCAATCTGACAACAGGTCAGAGGATTCGGAAAGAGTTAGATGAGTCTAATGGTGATTATGAAGGTATGGCATCTTGAAAAACTCACTCTGTTCTGATGTTGGTGAGGGCCTTAAACTCGACATGAAGACCTATATCAAGTGCCTTGATGAAGTAGTCTTCCCTGGGTCAAGGGAGCAGCTGCTGGAAGAACCTATTTCTGGCAACAGGATTCTGCATCATGCTACACAAGCAGGAGAATCTAGTCATGGCTGCCAGACAATTTCTGCAACCACATCACCCCTAACTCCCCAAATATCAACCCCCTTGATTATGTGTGGGCTGCAGTGGAGAGAGAGAACAACAAAACTCCTTGTAACACCAAAAATGAACTAAAAGCAAAGATTATGGCAGCATTTACCAACTTGTATAAGGAAGAGAAGAGTTGCAGGAGATTCCAAAGTTATCTGGAGGCTACAGTTGAGGCCAATGTTATTGAATAAATTTGCTCTTTAGTATTTCAAGATATTTTTGTGTCATTTTGGTAAATATATCTGTTAAAACAAGATGTCAGTGTTATTTTAATTTTTGCATAATTTAGATGGCAATTTATCCATCATTCTCTGTACATACATTTGCACACACACACACACACACACACACACACACATATATATATATATATATATATATATATATATATGTGTGTGTGTGTGCATATATATATATATATATATATATATATATATATATATATATATGATTTCACCCCAAGCAAGGTGGGAATGCCACTACTATGCAGGGGGTTACAGTGAGAGAGAAGACTGGGTATTGGGGGGATTGAGAAAAGGATAAAAGATGAACTGGATTCAAGAAGACAGAAGATGGCAATTGATATTGCATTTAAAATTTTGAAGATTGTAGTTTTCAGAAAAGCAAGTAAATGGAAGGAAGTTCCACAGGCGGGAAGTATGAGAAAAGAAACTGTTGGAGTAGAAATGACGGTTACAGTTAACTATTTCAACTGTAAAAGGGTCGGGTGTAGTTGCCAGTCTAGTAGCATGTTTAAATTCATGTGGTCGAGGCACCAGGGGAAAAAAAGCTTATCAGAGAAGTTGCCATGAAAATATTTGTAGAAAAGATGTAAGCCACATCACATCTGTGAGAAAGTGACTGAAGTCCAGATGCCAAGTCAAGATTGATTACATTGCAGATCCTTGTTTGGATTTTGTCAAGAACCTTGAGATGAATTGTTGTATTACTAGATCAAATGTGGCAATAGTATTCAATGCATGAATGAAACACACACATACACACACTTTCGATATTGAGAACTCTTCTATAAATATAGAAAATTTTAAACAATACATATGCAGGTAGGGTGGTCTGCAGTTCCTAGCTGACATTTTTATCCAATGATTTCTTCTGACAATTATATTCATTCATTCATTGTGTTACTGATATTGTTCCCACAATGTTTCAATTCATCCATTCTGCTGTTGCTGTCTTTAGAAATATACTCCATAAGAAAAAAGAGCCAGTGGAGGAGTCGCTGTAACAGAATGAATGGACTGTAAATAAACATATAAGAATTATCATATATTGTAGTCACTTGATAAAGTCGTATTGTTATTGGTAATTTAGAAAATGTAAGTTTTCCAAGAGGGTCTCCAACCTATGACTCTTTACATATGGATTGATCACCTTAAGAAAGATGAATAGTCAGAGACAAGGTGGAAAATTTATTCAGCGAGGCATTTTGCATTTTTATAGTAAGCATCTTCATACTGGAATTGAGAGACAATGTTTATTTGAGGAAAATGTGTTTTGGAATATGGAGAAGAAATAGTAAAGATCCTTTTTTCTTCTTCTTATATTAAAAATTTTTTTCTCTATTAGTTTGTCTACCATATTGTACTGCTAATGTTTTTTGATGACAAGGGATATTGTATCTGAGGTTGACCATGGATAATTGTGAGATCATTGCACTTTCAATGTATTTTCTTCTTAGTAAATTATTTGGTCAGATCACTTGTTCATTTTTTTAATTTTTTTTTTAATCAATTCATCCCAAGCAAGGTGATAATGCTGCTAAGATGAAAGACAATGAGAGACTATAAAAGGAACTGAAACAGAATCCTAAACAGGAAACAAGGGATAAACCTCTGCTTCTGTTCAAAAGACTGGGAAGGAGTGTGAATTGGGTGAATCTATCATAATATAGTAACAAGGGTAGCAACACAAAAATTAATTAACAGCTCATGGAAGGCACATTTTCATGGTTTGGTTTGCTCATAGCTTTTACTTGTTTTCTGCACTGTCATTAGTAACACTAAAAACAAATTTTGAACCTCACAGTCATCAACCTTATGCTCTGACAACTGGGCTTAGCCCACATGCTGGCCCACACTTGCATATAATCAAGTCTTTTTTTGTAGAATCATTTTGTTCTCTTAATCTGGCTCACTCTTAATATAACCCAACCCTTCATACCAACTCCCCACCTTTGACAAGCAATTACTCTTTGTCCTGGCTCTTGGATATTAATCTCAATGTGAATAAATGAATGGATTGATAGTCTTGTGAGTTGAGGACAGTTCAGACTGATGAGTTGAAGCTTTTTATTCACTTGAAGCTCTCATAAATTAGGTCAGTTTAATCATTTGTATTTAAGTAGAGGCTAACTGAACACTTGGTGGGGTGGATGGAAGGCAGTCATTTGTAGTCCAGTTTGACCTCTCAGCATACCTTGTTAAAGTTTATGGTTGCCTGAGTGAGGAGAGTGAAGATTCTCTTTGGGTCAGGTTCAAATCTTAGCACTGGAGCTACAGCCAAAGAAGTCTAAGTCACTATATATTAATTGGCACTATGATGTGGTGTAATCGTTAGCAACCTTGTCATGCTAGATCAGTTCCAACTCAGTAGTTCAATCTTCACTGAGTGCTCTATATGTGTGGCCTTATGCCACATCTAAGCTATAAATAAAAAAAAATATCCCAAAGTGATACAAGAGAAAGTTTTGCAGAAAAAAACTGTGCATTGCCATGATTGCCATGTTGTACATACAGGAAAGATGTATTGATGGAATGAGTTTTCAACTACAAAATATTTTCTGCCATTGCTGATGCATTTTTATGGTGCTCTTCATTTAATTGGGCATCAGCTGTGTAGTGCCACCTAGGATGTGGCTTATCACACATCATTTTCACCCACTGCCTAAATGTGCTCATATCCATTGTTTGATCACCAAAAAAGTTCAGCACATGATGAGTGTCAGTAGCTGCATTTTCTATAAATAGATGTATTCAGTGATATACTTCACCTCCACTTTTTATGCACTCAGATATCATTTTGCCAGATTGTTACTCAACTGCTGTCCATAACAAGGAAGTAAAATGAATTATGGACTATTGGAGGAAAATTGAAGTTTCTATTACCATACTGCCAACAAAATAGGAGGCATTCCATATCACTTTACCTCTGTGTATGTAAAAATTCAGATATAACTAAAAAATATATCTGTAAAAAGAAAATATGAATAAAGACAAAAGGTAAAACTTTTCTTTGCCAAGATGTTTTGTCCTCTAATGGACTTTATCAAGGCAAATGTAAGGATTTTATTTTGCGACAAATATTTATAAACAAAAGTAAAAATGTTATTTGTTTATAAATACTTGATGCAAAATAAAATCCTTACATTTTTTTTGACATCCATCAAAGGACGAAACACAATGGAAAAAGTTGTTTTTTGTTATTATACCCATAGCTGAGCATTAGCTCAAGTATAAATGATAGAAATGATAAAATTTCTGAATGGAAATCAACAAAATTTTACCAAGGATGCATACCATTAATAATATATATATATATATATATATATATATATAATTAAATAGACAAAGTCCAACAATTATTTTAAGACATTTTTATATTTATACATTCTTTTTATAGATACAAATATTAAAGTAAATACTCTGTTTATAATAAACAGTATTAAACAACATTTACCGGCCTGAATATCTGAGAAATTTTCATAGAAAATTTTCGTCCTCCGACAGGAATTGAACCTGTATGTGGCCAAAACGGTTAAAGGGAAGTCCAGCTATATGATGGTTCTGTATAGGATACAGATTCTTTTATTCTTTTTGCTTAAGTTATCTTTTGTAATGTTATGATTAGTCATTATCATTCTGAGAGTTGTTCAGACTTGTCATTCTTTTTGTTGCTTTTGCTATTACTACTTTGTCTTACACTATCTGTTTTGTGATCTTTATGAAAAGAAATAGTGTGAAGGCATGTAGAATTAGATTTTATTACCAACCTGGGGAAAATTAAATTAAACCATCTTCTGTACTACATCAGGAGTTGCAGAATCTGATAATGTGTATATAAGTGAAATATGTCTCCTGAAACAAATTTTTCATAGGCAATATCTTGTCAGGTTCCTGTATAGCATTTATTGATCAGTAGCAGTCATGGGCAAAATGTAGCTCGTGAGCCATATACCACCTTTTTGAAATTTGCCAAAATTCATATTAACTTTTATTTTATATTATTTTTTAAGTTGTTGTGTTTTATTGGTAATTTTACTAATAAAACAAAGTAATTATTCCTTTTTAGGTCCAGTTTTGAGCCTATAATCTTTTATAAATTTCGGTAACTACTTTCAGTTATTCAATCTTCAGTAAAAGTTTTGTTTTTCACAACTTTACAGTTTATTCATTTTCAACATTGTTCAACTGAGCAGTATCAATACAAATCTTGTATTTCGTCCAACCTGATTTTATTATCAGAATTGTTTAAAATTACTACACAATTTATATTATCTTTAATCAAATTTACCTATTACTGTATTAAATTTACTACAGCTACTATTGATTCAGTTACTACTGGTACCTACACATATATTTCTTATTACTATAAAAATTATTCTTAGTGGGTACACATATTTGAGTTAATGTCCCTGTTTCTTGTAAATTTTCTTAAACAGTGAAATTAATAAGAGTCAGCCTTGACCAGATGTCCTGCTAAAGAAAGGTTGTGCCTCCAACATAATAATGTCTGATAAAAAATCCATTCAAAAATACACACATATATACTTCAAGCATATTAAAAATCTTGTGTATTAAAAATTTGCATACCCAAAAGAATGGAATGTTATCAACACAAATTAAAAACTATGTGACATTTGGATAGTCTTATTTCGATATAACTATACCACTCTGTTTTGGAACATTTTTAAATATAAATAGATTTTATAGATTTTTTTCTCTACAATTTTATTTCTCTACAAAAATGGTGACCCTGCTGTAATTCTTAGAAATGAAGGTGATCTAATAATTTGTTTAAACCAAAATTGCTTACCTTCTGTTGCTGGTTGTGTTTATGTAGAAAACCTGCGTCTCCTGGTATATTTTTCCCCCACAGCAATAATTGTGTACTCTAATGTGAGTTCAAGTAATAAATGAATAAAGTAACAATAAAACTATATACAAACAAATGATAATGTGTGTATTAACAAAGGAAAGGTATACATAGACAATAGAAAATTGTTGCGTAAAACAAATACACTGAACATGAAAGAAGAAAACATTTAAACTAGTGAAAGTGTTTGTGTAGAGATAGGTCCTAGAGAAAAGTAAATGAAAGTGAAGTGAAAGTTACACAATGTGAACATGTCCCCAGTGTGGGACGCTTTTCTCCATGTGTGACCTACATCTTACTGTGTAAGAGAAAAATGGAAAAAAAAAGAGGATGTCAGAGAATATCACTCTCTATAGGTTTAAGGAGTGTTCTCTAGCAATATTTTTTTTTTTTTTTTTTTTTTTTTTTTTTTAGTAAAGTAAGGGCGGAGGGGTAATCCCCACCTTTCATATAAACACATGTGATTTTGGAGTTTTTAAAAACAATTTTTCTTTTAAATATTATTGGTTCTAATTTGGTGGCTCAGTGTCAGTCACTTTCCCACCATCGTAAGGTCGCTTTCCTGCGTCTTTTCTATAAATACTTTCATGGCAGTTGTTCATATGAGCTCTTTGCTATGGTACCTAGACTTTTGGAATTTAAGCACAGTACTAGACTGCTATCAAGACCTCATCAATTTAAAGTTGAGCTGGCTAAATGTAACTGTAAATTCTATGCTGTCTCTTTTCTAGCACTTCTTGCTTCTGGCTCCATGCTTTTCAGCCAATTTTAATCTGCAAAAATTTCAATGCAATGTTAATTGCTATCTACTGTCCTCCTGATTATTCTTTTCTCCTCCTGTTCATTATTAATATTTCTGTTTGTAATTCTTTCACACCTCTTGTATCTTCATGGCTTTACTGCCTTGCTTGGGGTGATACTGAATTTAAAAAAAAAAAAATCATTATTTCCCCTAACTAAACTGACATTATGTATGCTTATCTTTTCTTTCAAGTTAAAAAATGAAATTAATGTAAACATGCTGCATATGAAAAATACAGTTGAAAAAAAGCTCTTATGCAATGGTGATCTCAAAGTTTTCTGAAAGAAGTCCAAATTAGCAGTAATACCCAAAGTTTTCTTCTTCTATGTGCCATGTCTCTTCAAAATGTGGGCATTCATGGTTCTCCACCACCTCCTTTCCCTTGTGGCCCTTAGTAAATTTTCTCCCTTTGTCATCCATTCACACAAGCTTATCAGGTAGGTGGCCTGATGCATTCCCCTATCTCTCTTGCTTATGCCTTGTAAGGGTTAAGTTTTCCTGTCCCACCTTCCTCATTATCCATTCAAGAAATTTCAGCAACCTTTTTTGGATTCTAAGTGTTCTTTTTGGTACCATTTTCTTTAAGACTTCCTTGTTGCTTATTCGCTCTGTCCATAGAATTTTCAGTAACCTTCTGTAGTGCCACATTTCTGTCGCTTCCAGTTTGTGTGTCATATAGTGTGATTGTCCAACATTGACTGCCATACAAGAGGATTGATATCACATAATAATCACAAATTCTTTTCTTTGTTTCTAATGAAATTTTCCTCTTTCTTAGTATTTTTGTAATGCATCTTTTGCTAATCCAATACGTATCCAGATTTTGGTATCACATTTTCCATTGTTCGTAAAATATGATTAAACGTCAGAGTAAAATTTTGGTAACTCTTTTTCTTGTTCTTTGCTGTCATAAATATGAAAGATTAAAAGCACACGAGTAATCAGGATTGTGCATTATTTCTTTGTGTTTCTCACTTCTCCATAGCAATTAGATTTAAAAGGAGGTGTGTATTAGACTGACTAAAAAGAAAAAAGAAAAGCAAAACCCTTTTGCATGATATTCAAAAGGAAAGCTGGTTGTTAAGATCATGATCTAATATACTTGATTTTCCAACCTACATATCCATGACAAAGAAGAAACTTGAGACAGTGGGAGGATTGAGTTTTGTACTTGTGATTCTATCTGAAAACAAATTATCAAAACTACAGTACAGATTTAGCCTACTTTCAAACAAGGACTTATGAAATATGCAAATTTAAAAAATATCAGACATTTAGTTATCTTGAGGAAAGAGAAGCCTTTCAGCAATCTATTTCAGAAGATTTAAACATTTTTATTCCGTCCAATATCTCGCAGACACTGATGAAAATAGATGGTGGAAGATATTTAAACTCAAATTTTGTTGAGGGATAGAAAATGCTTTGTATGATTCAAGGGAAATAACTCTTATAAAACATAATCTTCAATCTATAAGAATTTTAGAAATTCATTTTTGTTAAAAAAGAAATTCCAGAAATGAATATAAAATAAATACTGAACCCACCCCCAAAACAACACTGAAGTCCCCCCCCGCAAAACAAAAACAAACAAAAAATCTTTTTCAGCCGTTTGTTAAATAAGAAGCATTCATTTTCAAAGTATGAAATTTAAATTAAATTGCATATTTGCTTACCAGTAGTTATTTAGCACACCAAATACTGGCATATGGTCATGATTGTTGAGTATAAAGTTTGAATCGAATTAATTAGCATTAAATTATATGAGTTTACCTTTGCCAGAATCCAAATGTGCGCTTGCAATTATGATTTTTTTTAAACGAACGAAGGGAGATAACTTATTTTAAAATATTTGCTATGTTCATTTTCCTTTAGTTGTAACTAATCCATACACCAAGGTTTTTGAAAAGTGTTTTGTATTGTACATCCTGAATTTTTATGATGGATTCCATGTAAGAGACATAATGTCTTTCATTCCAATTCCAGATCATAGTTTCTATTTTGGAAAGGTTTATCTTGACTCCTATTGTTTTGGAACACTTGCTAGAGAGTGTTGATTTTTTTTTTTTTAAGATGGATGTAAAAATACCAAGAGTTCAAATTTTAACAGAAAAGAACTAGGAAGATTTTGGAAGACTACATGATTCTCTAACTGAAATTCACTCATAGTCATTAAAGGAAAAAAAAAAAATAAAAACCATGACAATTTGGGATTTTAATATTGTCTCATAATGAGGGCTGTGAATTGTCAAGATGGAGAATGCCATAGAGAGCATGTAACAAATGAATATCTAAGAATACGAATTACAAAGAAACTGTTAATAACAATAAGAAACAGTTGAAATGTTTTGGACACATAATGAAATAAGAAGGCTTGGAGAATTTAACACTCACAGGGCCTATTGAAGGCAAGAGAAGCAGAGAGTAACCAACTTGGCAAGTTTGATCAAATGAGATCAAGTATCCCAAAGTGAGGAAAGAGAACATGTTGCTGAGTGCAGCAAAAGACAGGAAGATTGGGAGAACCATAATCACTGTCATGAAAAGACATTGTACATAAGTGAATGAGACTTAGGGGAGAGAACTCAGAAATAGCTTAAGAAAAATAAAGTTTTTGCAAATTAATAATAAAATTTCTTGGCAAATTTTATGCCTACAAAAAAAAAATTGGTGTATCAAGAGGATGGTTAATCCATTCTCACTGCTATTATTGTATACACTTTTGATTCCCTCAGCAATGTATGTTTTAAAAAGTGATGATTACAATTTTAATAAAATCCAAACATATGAAAATGGATCTATACTTTTTCTTTATTATTGAGAACTAGCAGCATGACCTGGTGTTGCCTGTGCTTGATTCAAAACTCATACGACTCCTACAGAAATCACTATCACTTCACTTAAAATAGTTTTGCCCTTCCTTGCCTTTAAAGGAGTGCCCTTTGCTGTGCTGATGTTGCTACATGCCTTACTTCTTGCCTATCTCACACTGCGGATTTTTCTAAGCTCTATACTAAACATTAAATCTGTTATGAAAAAAGAACTAAACAAAATGAACACAAAATGATCAGCTTTAAAAAGGACTCGTAACTGGAAAAACCGAATGAAAAAAGAATGTTAACAACAAATACTTTTTCACACCCAACGCAGTTCTGCGGAATCAGAATCAATATTGAGTTTAAGCAAGCGAATGAGCCAATTGGAGTAAAGTGCCATGCAGATTTAAATTTTTCCCACTTGTGATGAATGCAGCTATCTATTTTTTGCATGCTAGTTAACATTTGTGTCAGTCAGCTATTGGCTCTCACTCTGGCCAATAGAATCTTCCTGCCTATTTGTGGAAGCCAGCTATAGGCTCTCACTCTGGCCAGTAGAAAATGGCCACAAACTACGCGAAAACTGCTGTAAAAGCATGAAAAATCGATTATTTCCACTATCGATCGGAGTTGGGAAATGCAAAGTCGGTCTTGGCCTTCCTGCTAACTTGGAGAATGTGCATGTAAATTTTGGTGCAAATCTGTCAAAAATTGCATTCGTTACACACACACACACACACACACACATCCTGCCTTTTATAGATAGATTGACAACAATAGCTCATTGACATTTTTGACATTTTTATAAAATTATGAAGAGAAAATTTGTTTTTGATGAGGAGACATCAAGCAAGATATTGTTCTGTTGATGAAGACTATGCTAAGAATAACTTGGACAGAGCATGTAACCAATGAAGAAGACTAAAATAAACTACAAGAAAATTTTTACTTACAGTCAGGAAAAAAGAATAATTGAAATTTAAGATGCATCATAAA
>OZ010608.1:49277771-49380271 GCA_963932145.1 Acanthosepion lycidas | reverse complement strand
GCCTCAAATTGAAAACAGTCTACATCAAGTGCCTTGAGGAGGTAGTGCTGCTACTTGGGTCAAGAGAGTGTCTGCTGAAAGACCCTATGTCTGGCAATGGGACTCTACACCATGCCACACAAGCATGAGAACCCAATCATGGCTGTCAGGCAATTTCTGCAACCACATCAGCACTAACATCTGGCCACTTGATTATTACGTGTGGGGCACTGTTGAGAAAGAAACCAACAAGACTCCTTGTAATACCAAAGATGAACTGAAGGCAAAGATTATGGCAGCATCGTCCGAATTAAACAAGGAGACCATCCAGAAGAGTTGCAGGTGATTCCGAAGTCATTTCGAGGCTGTAGTTGAAGTCAATGGCGATTTTATTGAATAAATTTATTCTTAAGTATTTCAAGATATTTTTGTGTAATTTTGGTAAATATATCTGTTAAAATGAGATATCGGTGTTAATTTCATTTTTGCATAATTTAGATGATAATTTATCCATTGCACCCTGTATATACCAAACATAGAAAGTCATATCAATAAATCTGCAGCCTAACAAGGTGTTATAGTAGTGATTAGCTGAATTTTTATCTGAAATTTTAACTGTATAATGTTTGATCTCTACAATTAATAGCCATATATACTGACAAAGAAAGAGATAAAAAAATATTTGTTGCATAACATAAAGGCTGTTTTTTCTATAGATTTATTGATGTACCTGTGTGTATGTGCATACAAATAAAAAATAAATATATATAAGGAGGCACAGTGGATAGCGGCTTGGATTGAGAAATTGGAGAGCTAAGTTCAAATTCCAGTCAAATCCATTACATTCACTTATGTGCTAATATCCTTTGGTAAATATATCTGTTAAAATGAGATGTCAGTGTTATTTTCATTTTTGCATAATTTAAATAATTAATCCATCGCACCCTGTATATATATATATATACACACACACACACACATATATATATATATATATATATATATCCTTTGAAAATTGTGGAACATATTCTTTTAAAGGGACCTTTTTCATCCAAAGACTTCTTCATAAAGATTTGTTGGAACAACGATAATCAAAACTGCACATTCAGTTTGTGATTCAGAGATTTTAAGAAGATTATTTATAAAATTAAAGCAAGAAATACATTGCCTATTAAATGTCTCCAACTCAGATAGGGCCCAGATCTACGTAGCCTGACTAACCACATTAATTTTATTTCATTCTTTTTTTAGTTACTTTCTTTATTTGTTTTTTCTTTCTGTCTTCTTTTTATGAACAAAATATCAATGAAATTTTGGTCAATATTTTGTCACATGGTGTTAAAACAATTAATCTTGGTTTCAGCTGAAGTCAAGAATAAAAACGATGCACTACAAAAGATTCTTGTTGCTTTGAAATAGATACACTTGGGCTAATCCCAACGAGCACAACTGCCAGAGTCACCACTGAGATATATATATGAATACCTAAATTAGTATACAGTTGTATACATATGTTTAATCCTTTGAGAGCTTTGTCAAAGTTTTAAAAATGTAAAGAAATGTAAATAAAAATGGTTGGAACAATATACTCTGATGAGACAGAGGGTGATGTGATAAATAGCCAACTACTTTAGCCACCAAGCCTGCTTAATAACATGTAGTCATAACAGAGGATCAAAATACTTGCATTAACGATTGTTTGTAAGACTACCTTTTAACATTGCTCTATAAAGTTTCCTCAACGTTTCTGAACATGTGCACCTGTGTGTACTAATGCACTCTGAAAGGTTGCTGGGTGCACTCCAACAGAAAAGTAATTTATTAATTATTTTTATATTTTAAAAAAAAATCTTTATTTTTAAAAAGCTAGAGACACTCAGCACATAGCCTGCATGCCAAAGTCAAGTCTTCATTTGATATGTTAACTTGAATGCTAAATTCTTTAATCTTTAAGGAGTGGATTTTGCTTTACTTGAGGGACTTAAATCGGTCATTATGGACCTCTGTAAAAAAAAAAAAGATTTTTCATAAATATGCAAACTCTACTGCTAATCTTTGGGAATACTAAACTAAAATTTCATAACTAATTTTTCCTTATTAAAATCATTTTTATATTTACAAGTCTTCATTTTTTTTAACAAGCTGCAGATAGAAAACGCATGTCTTTCATGTCTAAGTGAAGTTTTTTGATATTCTAAACTGTATACTAAATTTCTTAATTTTTAAGAAGTAGATAATCCTTTCCCTTTTCCCTACCACAAGGTATTTAGTCATTATCAACCCCTTTAAAAAAGATAGCAGTTTCTTTCTAAATCCCTTTAAATGAAAACTGCTAATCTTTGGGAATGCTAAACCAAAATTTTGTATTTTCAAGTTTCATGGTTAATTTTTCCTTATTAAGATTATGTGTGCCCTAGGGTTTTAGTTATTCTAAAAGTGTGCCCTAAAGTAAAAAAAAAAAAAAAAAAGGATGAGAAACATTGATCTAGATTTTGTTGACTTTTGGAATCATTCCCCAAGGACAACAACAGCAGAAGCTAAAAGCATGACTACACTACTGCTGTGTAAATTTTAACTTTTTCGTAGTGTCTCTTATATCCTGTAATAATAAATATAATATGGATACAAGAATGAAAATATGCAGTTGAAAAAATATGAAAATTAGGATATATGTGTTTTGCAAAACTTAATAAAATCTTGTGTTTCTTGCCCCATATGATGCATTTTGATAATCCTTGTTCTGAAGATTTTCTGCTTACTGCCATATTATGATGAAACACAGGTTCTTGTCTGACCATAAAAATTAAGCAATGCTGAGCCTGGTCAGTACCTAGATGAGTAACCACTTGGGAATACCAGGTACTGTAAGCTTAGATGTTCAGGTGGTATAATGGATAATGGCTCAAAATGAGAAATCACCTCTTAATTGCTGTGGTTCCTAGGTTCACCCTGACCCTGGGTAGTAGCACCTGTTAGGGTCCCAACTATGTGCAAATAGTTAACCCCAAAGCATTATGACAATATTAACAGCAATACATTTGACACTCAACAAAAATCTTCATTACAGAAATACGTCAATGCAACCTGATCTACAAACTGATTTCTTACAAAAATATGTATTCTATTGTGGTGAACAGCCCCGTAGAAGCAAGCGAGCCAGAGTGGCTTGCATCTGGTGTATAGAAAAATAAGGGTCTTACCTTAACGTGCAGCATGTGACATCAGCAAGTTTGCTTTGTGAAAATGGCATTACTCTCCCGTCCAGCCATTCTAGCAGTATGTGCAAGGATGAGGGTTTTTTGTACAGTTTGGAATGCTTCCACCAATAGCAAGTCGTGTGCTGATTGGTTGAACTGGAGGAGGCAATTTGCCTGTGTAACCGAGAATAACAGCGAAGAACGCTGATTGGCTGGGGAACCGCGGTGTTGGCCTGATAAGAGTGCTGGAGCCGTGACAGAGGGGAGAGAAACGTTGGCTATATGTAGTGACGTGTGAAGAAAGCAAGGACGGTGAATTGAACCAGTGATATTGTGATTTGTACAAGTGACAGTTCGGAGAGCAATAGACTTATTTAATCTACATCTATTTACAAACCTATCCTAAAAATCTGGTCAGCATTAAATAACCAATTGTAATTCATATGCTTTAAACAAAATAAACCAAATCAATCGAAACCTGAGATCTGCGAGCAGCTTCAGTAGCTTTGATGTCCAGTTTAATATAATGCTTCAAAATTGTCAGAATCATGATAATTTTATCTGCCATTATAACATCTGAAACAGAAAGTGATATTTATTTTGAAAATACAAAAATGTAGCACAAGGACAAGAGGAACGAGGTTAGGCTTCAATCTGTCTTGTCTTAAACTTAACTAGCCAAACATACCACAGTATTCCTTACAACAAAACAACATGTTCTTACTTACCATTCTCACTACAGCCATCACAATATCTTGAAGTCTCACTGAAGTCTTAACTAGTTCCCATGTGTACAATTTGTCTGTTGGAGGTGGGAAATAAAAAAAAAACACTTAAAAATGAAACCCCAATGAATATTTACAATGATTACAAATTTTATATTTGAAACAAAGTACATTTGAATAGTATTGATAATGATATATAAAATAATAATAATTTATGTGTGTACATGAAGTAAGTTATGAGTGATGGCTGGTTATTTGTTTTGGGGCCCACCCATATGCTTGGTTAATTCGTCAATCCCTGTTGTGGATGCTTACTCAGGCACATTTTGTGTTTGTTCAATACCCGCGAAGCCCATCCGCGGTTTATACTGCAACTATGTTAGAGCATTTGGGAGAGATTGCATAATCTGGTGGGAACAACAGTTTGACCAAGGCCGAACCCTTGGTCATGATGACTTGTAATTTTGTGTTAGTACAATCACCAATAGTTTCCATACAATTCTGTCATCCCAATTTCATTGACAAGGCTTGAGTTCAAAGATGCCACATGTCGGGACCACCTCCCCAGGTCAATAACATCAAGAAGTCACCTTCCTGAAAAATTCAACCATGGTGAATTGGAATCCAGGTCTCATGGTCAGAAAGTGAACATTCTAACCACTTGGTCATGTGCCTAGTTCTTTGTAGTAAAGATCTGTGAAACAATACAAAAATAGTTTTCATATACTCATAAAAGATATACTTGATAAGTGACCTCTAATTTTGAAAACTGTTATTATTATTATTACAAGTGTTTCTCTGACTGTTGTAAACAATTAGTTAAAAAGTATACACTACTATTTCTCTAGTAGTTTAGTCTTCAAAGTTAGGATTAGTGATATTTACCAGGGTCCCCACATTGCAACTGGATATGATGAAGTTTATAGTGGGTTTAACAAGTATACCTTGCAAAAATTCCCAAGCCACCTCTGACTTCTCTTTTTGGTGGCGACTCAGGTACTGGACATTAAACCCAGCCAATTCCGAGGGGAGAGGTACTGCCTGTGAAAAAGCCCCCAAAATACAAATCCTAGCCAAAAGTTTAGGATTTGTTTAGCCTCTATCTGTATCAACTGCTATTTATAAGGTGAAGATTTGCATATAAATACAACACTTAAAAAAAATATTATTTTTGCACCAACCTGATATTTATCCTTTTTAATTGCTTTTGAGTGGTTTACAAACCAAAGTTTGTGGGCAACATTTCTCTTTTATTCTGAAACATATGCTTAAAAGATCCAAATAGAATTTATTCATTCTTTATAAAACTGATTTTCTTCATTAGTTTGTGAAAATGTGTAAAATATACAATGCTGCCTTTATACTAAGAAATTGAAAACCGCTGTCTTAAATTAAAAAAAAAAACAAACAAAAAAAAAACAGACAATAAATTTCCATGTCCAGGCTTACTTTGTTATGGAGTGATTTCACAGTGGAGGCTTGTATTTGTACTAAGTCGGTCCTAAAATAGGTTCAACGTACAAAACGTTAGAAACTTGATATAATAGGTATAACGCAGAGTAATCTAGTTGTGGTCGCTGGTGCTTTAGCATTCGACTAACTGTCGTCTGACATCAACTGACTGACCAACTCACTCACTGAGCGACTCCTACTACTCCTACTTATTATAGGTGGGAGAGTCTATTAACTATAGAATAGGTGTGTTCCACCATAATACTTTAGCAGCCAGGGGAGATAACTAAAAACGGAATTTGTGTTTAATGGACACTGATCTCCAATTTTCTTTGTAGAAATTGGACATCTGAATAAAGCAAAGTTATGAAATGTGTATAAAATTTAATTTTATAGTCAATTTTTTTTTTTGCTAGTAGAGAGCATAAAGAATGAAAAAAAAAACTGATATAAATATCATTTCTACATTTTCATTGGAAATGGACATAATTGCATTTAAAAATGTTATTTACTTTGTATATAATCTGCAGCTCATTACCTATTTTTGGTCGTAAAAATGCTGATTTTAAAAATCTTCCAAAATTAATCTAATTATTGGATTTTAATAAAATTCTGGCGTTTATATAAAAGAATATTTTTCTTTTTTTAAAATTCTCTCTGTTCAAAATAGTTTTTTTTTCATGCAATTGCAGTACACCTTTTTTTAATTTGATAATTTTCAGTTTTCGATTGAAGCGTATCATAATTAGTTGTTTTACACATTTTAAAGGCAGTTCCTTGAAAAATAAATACTGAAAAAAATAAACATTCAGAGAAGTTGATATGGATATCTTAGTCTGGAATTAAAAAAAATATCAGTTTGAAATTTTATAATCACAAAGAAAATGAGGTGAAATGTTATGCTGTTCAGTTTTTGTATTTGACTTTCAAAATTTTCTTTTTTTGGTTCACAAAAATGTACAAAAAAATGTGGTGATGTTTGTATTGAAGAATTTGGATACTGTTTTTATCATAGTATTTGGATTAATCCAATAAATCTAGAGAAGTTTTGCAGAAGAATGGTTTTTTTTTTTTTTTTTTTTTTTTAAGAGGCAAACCAGAAAATAATAACTAGTAGAAAAAAAAAAATGATGGTTGGGTCTCTATATCTCTCTCTCTCTCTCTCTCTCTATATATATATATATATATATATATATATACACACACACACACTACAGTTCAAAAGTTTGTATCTACCTATGGGATGAACTTTACAGAATAGTAAAAAAATGAAAAAAGCATTTAGTCTTTGAAAAAAAAGAATGCAATCAATTATCACTTTTGCAACAAATGCCAAAAATTTGTTCTGCATTAATAAAGGCTAAAGGAGGATATTTTGACAAGAGCAAAATTTAATCAAAAAATGCATTTTTGCCTTTTGTTGTCATAAAATTTCTAATAAAAGATAATGTTTCACATTTTTTAATCATGTATAATAATTTTCTTTTTAAGTAAAAAACATCTATTTTTTATGTCAATTTAAAGAATCACCAGAGGTGGCCTTAAACTTTTGAATTGTAGTGTATAAGTGTGTGTGTGTGTGTGTATATATATATATATATATATATATATATATATATATATATACACACACACAGCCTGTCTGAGATTATTATACAAATAAAATAAACCCCAATAACTCAAAAAGTTCTGAACCAATATTTGGCAAATTTAAACTCATCTATTTCTACCCTTAGTAAAATATTTAACTAAATTTTCTGCTATTTTTAATGATTAGTTTTGAGATGTTTGGAATTTATGAAAATGAACTGACTTAAGTTAATATGTAGATTAGCTTAAGACCTCTGAAATCTAATAAAAAAATTTTTTTTTTCTTTTTGTCCATAATATATGTTGAAACAGGGGTAAAGGGAAGGATGTAACAACTGCTAAAAATCAGAAAATAGCAAAGTTATTGAATGAGGGAATGTCCATGGCGATATCAAAGGAGCTTTCCGGAGATCATTGAACGATAAAGAAGGCTGTTGAAAAGTAAGTTGAGAACTCAAAGCAAAGAAAAAAGGCTTCAAGAAATTTCTTCCATGAGGTGAATGTAAACTAAAGCAAGTTTTAGTGAAACAACCACGTTTGACCAGCACTTAGATCTTTGAAAAGGCTTGAATTGAGGGAGTCAAGAACAAAAGGTGTAGAATACTTTGTGAAGTGGGATCTCTAAAAAAATTTCCTAGGCAAATTCTTCTCACTAAAGCAAACACTTTAAAGTGTCAAATTTGTTCCAAGAAATACATGAAAATTGACTTTTCTAAATTAATTTTTAAGGACAAAGCTCAAGTGACATTTGATATACCCTATGGATGGGCCAAAGGATGGATTTTATTCAATTCCGATGTGCCTGTGGCCTAAAAGAAGGCAGCAAACAAGTGGCAGTGTTATGATATGGGCTGGAATTGTTGACCAAACAATTATTGGACCATTAAAATTTGCTGATGAATCTAAAGTTACATTTGATATACCCTATGGATGGGCCAAAGGATGGATTTTATCCAATTCCAATGTGCCTGTGGCTAAAAGGCAACAAGCAGGTGGCAGTGTTATGACATGGGCTGGAATTGTCAACCAAACAATTATTGGATCATTCAAATTTGCTGAAAGAGTTAAACTGAACAGTGCTAACTATTGTTATTTTATGAACAAGACTATCATGTCAAAAAATTGCACCTGCTGAAGTAAAATAATTAACAAAATCAATGGATGATAGATTACTGGGTGTTATTGAGAAGAAGGGTCGCTATATTAAAATGTAAAGGATTTGAAGACTTATCATAATTATTTGTTATTTGTTCTGTTATAGGTGTTGATGACTTTTTGATGATTTTATTACCTTTTTAATGACGTAAAATGTGATTATTTCATTTTGCCTAATAACTTCAGACGGCAGTTTTTTTAGAATACATTAAATAACTTCAATAAAACACATTGATACTACCTAAAAAATTTAACTGAGCCTTTGTTTTGACATCTAAATTGATTGTTAGAAATTTGACAAATTTTTAAAACCAAATTTGAATTATTGAATTGTTGCTTAATAACTTCAGACACTGTGTATTATATATATATATATATATATAATGACAGTCAGAATTAAGTTTCCACTTTCTATTCTTCATGACCCTTTAATTTTAATTTGTCTATTTTATTTAATTCATTCAGATCTCATACTTACTTTTCCTGAACTACTTCATAAAATTATAGAAAAGGAAAATTATTGTAGAAATTATTGTAGAAAAGGATCTTGTTTTGAACTGGGCTTAACAGGAAACATAGGTGAAATTCTGTCACCTTCAGTGTATGATTCAAGAATTTTTTTAATAATCCCTGTTGAAATTGGTGGTTATGAGTAATTTTTATTAAACAATATTTTGGTTGCAGTGCTTGTTGACCTTGCAATTCTGATCTTTGTTCTGAGAGAGTGTGCAGTATCCTCTCCCACACACTTTATATCTTAAATCAGTTCTCCTCAGACCTACATCATGTTGAATCAGTGATTCCTGTATGATCACCATAGTTGATCCTGGTCAGTACTTAAATGGACCCTTGGGAATGCCAGGTGCTGTAAGCTTGGATGTGTGGGTGCTATAATGGATAATGGCTTGGTATTGTTATTTGGAGAACCAAGTTCGATTCATTATATTCACTTATGTTCAAATACTATTGAGAAAGGTATGAATCCACCTCTTCTCAGCTCTGGATTAATTAGTAAGACTTGTATCACTAAACCACTATTATCCCCCCCCCCCATTCTTATAATTTAAAAATAGTTTCTGGCTTTAAATAAACTGCAAAGGGTTGATAAGCTGGAGAAAATGAATGAAACAATCAACAGACCTACTGAAGTTGTGACCTTAAGCAACATAAAATAATAATCATTTTCCTATCCTTAAACCAAGTAAATGCTAATGGACTCCAATATATGCTTCCTTGTTACATGTACTTATATTTTTAGAACCAGTCTTTGGAAAATGGTTTGATTAATTGATTTGGTCTATTTTTAACAGTTTATTAACCTTTTGTGGGTTATCTAAAGCCAAAACATTACGTTGTGAGAATAATTTTTTTTTTTTTTTTTTTTTTTTTTTTTAAGTAAGTATTGCATTAATATTTTTTTTGGAGAATAACAATGATTTTTCCAGTTACAAGTCTTACTATTTAACCCATATTTGGGAGGAGATGGAGATGGAGTCTATCTTTCCCAATTGTGAATGTAACAAATTTGACTGGAACTGGAACTTGGTTCATTGATTTCTAATTCCAAGATTGTATTTGAAACTTGGAATTTATATATTTGCTTTTTGATTTGGTCTTTCTATGTACTAATAGAAGGCATGGTGGAGTAATGGATAGCAGCTTGCATTGATAAATCAGAGAGCTGAGTTCAGATTCCAGGAGAACCCATTACATTCACTTACATGCTAATACCCTTGGGAAAGGTATGAATCCACTTCTTCTCGCCCCAGATATAGGTAAATAGCAGGACAGACCGGGTTTTATAGCCTTGGATGGAAACTGGTTTACCGCAGAAAGAAATGGCAACCTATTACGAGAAAAAATCTGCCTCATCAGTCATATATTGAAAGATATCGCTTATGTGTATATAATGCATGGTACATAACTGAGTGGCTATATTTCTGAGCTGAGCTATTGTAATTATTTAAAAAATTTACAATGTTCAAACTTTTTTTACTCCTCTTTGTTGTCAGAAGATGGGTAATTGATGTTGCAATTAAATTTTTGAAAACCATAAGTAGCAAGAAACCAGAAGAGATTTTGACAAGCAAGAAGTGTGACAAAAAGAAACTCTTAGAACAGAACTTATGGTTACGTCCAGCTAATTCAAAAGTAAAATGATGAGAACTAGTTGTCAATTTAATAGTACATTTAAATTCATATGAGTTTTGGTGAATATGAAATAAAAATAACTCTCTTATCTCCACTGTTTTAAAATTCGCAAGACTATGTGAAAATTTATTTTGACCAATGGAAAAAGGGAGTAGCTTACAAACTGAGAAAAAAAAGTAATGAGCCGATGTGAAATCACTTTTTGATTTAAATAGGCTGAGAAAGTAGAATCAAAGGAGAGGGGACAGAGAGAAAAGGCAGAAAGAAGCAGGAGCTTTAGTTCCACGCATCTGAATAATGCCAGTGTCAAATTACATGCTTATATATTATCAGCCTCTCATGAGAGCATAGCAATTTCAAAGAACTCTATTCAATTCCTAAGCTAAGTACCTTAAAATATATATTTTCATTCATGATGAATACAACCGTATAACTTTTATGTGAAAAACTAAACATTGTGGAATATTACTTTGTATTCGATGATTTAATATGAACATTTCCTTTTCTTGACAATTCATCGAAAAATACGAACTTTAAATATTTAATTCCTTTTCCTGAAACAAGATACTGACAACTTCAAATGTGTAAATTTTTAAATAAATTCTTTATCTTGTTTAGTTAAATATAACACGTATTTCCTCGTCATTATCCCTCAATACTTCAGGTTGATGTACTAAGGAAAGAGAGCTTGTTGCTATGAAAATATTCTTAAAAAACTGATAGATGGAAGCTACATCAGTGTAGTGGGAAAGTGACTGAAATCGAGATGCCAGGTTAGGACTGATAATATTACAGACCCTTCTTTGGATTTTATCAAGAATTTCTAGATATATTACTGGATCACTAGACCAGATATGGCAGCAATATTCAATGCACATACGAATGGCAAATTTATAAATATGCAAGATGGATTCTGACAAGAAAAATTGACTGGCATGACACCGTCAAACATGGGTGAAAGAAGAACAGACAAACAAAGGAATGAATAATCTTAGTTGTCAACATCTGCAGAATTTTCATTGGTCTAGATCTGTGCTTCCCAATGTGGTGAGCATATCTCATAGGGGGGGGGGCAATTTGAGAATGAGTTATTAACAGTGAATTTATTCTAGTGAATCTGTGTGAACATTAATACATCAACTATGCATACATAAAATATTTGTGTATGTATTTACATGTGTAATATATGTGTTTATCGTTGCTTAGAAATCTATATAAACATTGACAGATGATCATCACTGTCGTGTCTGTATATTGTTTAATATGTTGTAATTGACATCTTTGATAATGGCTTAAGTAAGCCGAAAGCTTAGATTGTATTAAAAAAATATGGATCACTACTGTGAATTTCTTTCTTCTTTCAACGATAATGTTATTAAACTTATCAGAAGTTATGAAAAAAATTTACATAAATTAGACAACACTTGTCTATATTATTTAATGAAACTTGTGTATATATATATATATATATATATATATATATATATGTGTGTGTGTGTGTGTGTGTGTGTGAAATAAATCCTAAAGAGCTAGAAACAACCTACCTAGGTTTCACCTAAACGGATCTTCAGAGTAAGCTGGCTAACAAGGAAATGGCATGAAATAATATTTATTGATAAAACCACTAAAAACTTATTAGCATAAAACCATGTGACGGAAGATGATAAAGGAAAAAAAAAATAAAAAAAAAAACAGATCCTCTATTCCAATAACTAGGGTTTCCTATGCCTACACCAACTTAAAATCTCAGATCTTTGATTTAATAAATTATTAGGTTCATCAATTACTTGCTTGGTTTTTTTTTCTTTGGACTAAAAACTTAAGGCACTGGATGATTTATTTCCCCCTGTTCAGATGTTTCTATTTCTTCCTTTTTTTTTTTTTTTTTTTTTTTTTTTTTTTTTTTCTCTCCAATTTTTTTCCTTGGATACCAATTTGTTTTGATAGACTTACAAGTTGTGCTATGCAAGGTTTTTTCCAACCGTGTATTACTAGTAGTATAATATATATATATATATATATATATATATATATAGTTGGATTGATGTGAGTTTGTGATCCTGGGTTTCATGCTATTTGTGATTGTCAGACAAACTGATTAATTTTTAAATTTTGGATTTATATATGGTTGCATATATCGGCGTTTTTATGGAAGTGGGAGGAAAAATTGTCTTTGGGACATCACTCATACTTATGCAAACACACACACACACACACACATATATATATATATATATATATATATATATATATATATATATATATATTAACACAATATTTTTATACATATCATAAAATTCTAAAATTAAATGAAAATACTATTGCATATATACAGTCTCCAGTTCTTAAGGAAAGTTAAGAAGCCATTTAGGCTTCTTCCATGTGAATACAAGTTCACTTTTCGAGCAATAAGTTTTATATGTCATGGTGGAGGGCATCAGGATTTTAGAGATGCTTAGGTTGGGGCAAGGCCAAAAAGGGTTATGAACCACTGGTCTAGATTCTTCCCTCTAATATTAGTCATTATATATACAGAAAGCTCTATTTTTTTTCTCCTTTCAGATGGGCAATAAAAATAGTTTTGGTTATTTCCAGTTAATGGCAAGTATATTCTGTTCCTTTAGGCACCACCAGAAAAAAATACCTGTCTGATTTTGGCACTGTATATTTTGTGTATTTAACAAATACAAAACAAAGGCAATGTTTTTTTTTTTTTAAATTCCACTCTTTAGTTCTTCTCTGAAGAAACAGCACAAACATTCCTTTCCATTTTTCAGTATTTAATGTGAATATGATAATTTATCTGTACAATAAAAAAAAAAAAATGTCTGCATATTGAAGTAATTTTTCAATTGCATAGTTATATTATCTGCATGAGTAATTTTTGATTTTTATCTATATGCTTAACTCTATTCTCACCTGAAAGACTGAATTTATCTTTTTATCTCATTAAAAATGAAAATATCCAAAGAAAATTAACACTAAAACTTTAGATATTATGATGACAAGTAACCCATTTCATTCTTAGAAGGAACTTTTGACTTTTAATAATTTTATTGATGGAGATGGTCTTACACACACATAACGTATTGTCACTATTTTATATTTTTAATTTTGCTGATTGTTTGTTTTTGATTTTGTTGACTGCACATTTTAGCAGGGTCAGTTTGGCCAAAAAAAGAGCACTATGATACAATTCACTCCACCAGAAATTTGGAAGCGACATGCTGTACTGCTTGGCATTCACACTGGAAGCTCCAATATGAACATTTCAGAGTGTTTGGTTGTCAAACTGAGGACAGTGGTGATTACGAAGGTGTTTGAAGTGGTTACTAGTGATTGTAATATGATGCCTCTATTCATCTTCACACATGGCCTCAGACTCAACACAGTCCTACATCAAATGCTTTGATTGAGTAGTGTTGCTCTGGGTGAAGAAGGTGGCTGCTGGAAGACCCTATATCTGGCAACAAGACTCTGCACCATGCCACACAAGCAGGAGAACCCAGTCATGGGTGTCAGATAATTTCTGTCACACCTTACATCTGGTTACCTAATTCCCTAGACTGCAACCCCCTTTAATATATGTGGGGTGCAGTTGAGCAAGAGACCAACAAAACTCCTTGTAATACCAAAGATGAAATGAAGGCCAGGATTATAGCAACATTCACCAACTTAAACAAGGAGACTGTCCAGAAGAGTTGTAGGAGATTCCAAAGTCATCTGGAGGATATTGTTGAAGCCAATGGTGATTTTATTGAATAAATTTACTCTTTACTATTTAAAGATATTTTTATGTCATTTTAGTAGGTATATCTGTTGAAATGAGATGTCAGGTGTTATTTTAATTTTTTTTTAATTAGATGATAATCGCACCTTGTATGTAGCACGCATGTATTGAGTACACAAGTGAATGTTAAACAAAGTGTTTTTTTTTTTTTTTCAATTTTTAGTTCTTCCTTTAAGAATCAACACCAATCATTATTTCCATTTCATTTTAGTTTTCCCAGCAATTACAATTATCTTTTCTTATTTGATTTATTTAAACAAAAGGTGATATGGCATTGTCAGATATTAAAATCCTTTTGTAATAACTGAATCTTCCATCTGATGTTCCGAGACTAATTGTTTTATCTTCCAGATGTTGGAGTGTAAATTCTTTAAATAACAGATTTTGATTTTACTGTTATCTTGAGTTTTTTTATTTTTTTATATGAAGAATTCTGTCTTCCGTACATTATTCAGACTATGATCTAAATTGGTTTTATCATCACCTTTCAGCAGAAATGTTCTTTGACCTTCCACAGGTGAGAAGGTTGTTTAGATTTGGCACATGACATTGAGGGATCACAGACCAACATACCATACAAATGACATAAATGAAGACACTTGCTCAAATAATGTGTGCAATAATAAATATTCTCTTGGCTATATATATATATATATATATATATATATATATATAGTTTTAAGGTATGTTATACTTATGGATTAAAGTGCTCTATGTCAGGGATAGTGTATGTAAATATAAAAGTTGACTTTGAAGTTAACACCCAGTGGAAAAAATCTGTTTTGTGCTTAAGTGCAATCAGACTTCAATGTCCACCTTTATATAAAATCTAGCATAATCTGAGATATAAGCATTACTACCTACTCTATAATTGTTAGGGTATTACAATAGACCTTGCTAACCATAATGCACCATTTACCAGCATATATAGTCAAGGCAAAGCACAGCGTACATGGCCTGAAGATTGTGTTCAAGTATGAAACAGACTGTCATTACTCAATGTTGACCTAAGAGTTCATTTTATATATATATATATATATATATATATATATATAATATATATATATATATATATATATATATATATAATATATATATAGAGAGAGAGAGACAAATGGAAAACTTAGCCAATGTGTTTTGTCCTCTATGGGACTTTATCAAGGATTTTATTTTGTAGCTTGTATTTCTATATAAGAGCAAAAATGCTATTGGCTTTTAAAAATTTTGGAGTTAGGAATGTGTTGTATTCAAATCCTTGTTGACAACTGTTGTATCCTTTGTTTTTGAGATAAGAGGGAAATAAATCAGGAAGACAAACTTGAAGGTAAGTAATGAAATAGAAGATTTACTACACAAAGGTACAATTAGCATTTGACCTAATGCTAATACTCCTCGATTCCGCTTATTTACATAAATGGACAATTCTTTTAATGTATGTCCTATGCTCATCGATATTCATCAGCTTAGCTGAAACATCAGGTAAGCTATGGTGGATGAGAAGTGATACAATTCAATGACTAATAAATAAAACACATTGGCTAAGATAAGTTTTCCTTTTGTCTTTATTCATGCTGTCTTTTTACAGATATACCCTCTCTGACACACACACACACACACACACACATATAATCAGAGAGAGTATGGCTGTAAAATGAATTGAACTTTCATACTGGCAGTGTCTCCCCATACATGAAACCTAATGCAAAGTTAAAATATAAACCAGAGATCTGAAATTTTAAGTCCTTACTTTCATCTCAAAGAATTTTTATTAAGTAAATATGAGGCCAGATAAATGTATTTTAAAACCCCACTGTTATTTTTACAATATGTTTGCTTCTCCCTCATCTTTCACTAGATTTACAAGACACCCTGCCTTAAATTTATGTTACACTTGCTTTTCTTTTCTACTTCTTTTCTTTATATATTTATGATATACTTTCTTTCTTCTTTGCTCTTCTTCTCTTCACCCTTCTTTTTCTTTTTTCTTCTACCTCTTCCTTGCCCCACTCCTTTCTATTACACTCAATGTTATGCATTTGACCATTGTGCATTTGTTTATTTATTTTTTAAACTTTGTGTGTGCGTTTTTTTTTTTTTTTTTTTTAAATAAAGTGTTTGGAGGGTCAGTTGAAAGAATTAACCTGATGAGACCATGAGGTCAAAAGCAAGGTCACATATTCTATCTGATCTCCTAATTTTTAAAGTTATGTATATATATATATATATATATATATATATATATATATGTGTGTGTGTGTGCATCTGTATTTCATTAAAAATAACTGTCAATGTACTTCTGTTAAGTTTTTTCCTTTTATGCAAACAAAAGCTTTCTTTTTAGGTCTTAATGCATTTAGAAATTTTCTAAGGTATAGTTTATCTTGAGCACTTTTAGCTAGTCTACTTGCAATTTTTGAGGATTTTGGTTCAGTTGTAAGTGGTGTGTAAGTAATATTGTAAACAGTTTAAAGGTTGCCTAATTACGTACATGCGTGCACACACACACACTATAGGCCAAAAGTTTCAGGATTTTGAAGAATTGCCTAAAAATTGAAAGTTGGATACTCATTAAAAATATGATTGTTATTTGTAAATGGAATATTATCAATGATATTATAACAACCTTGTCTATCAGATAATTTTAAAACATGAATGATAAATGTAATCTTGAAAAACGTGTAATGAGAGTGAAATAAAGGTCAGACTATTCTCATCATAATTTTGGGAAGTGGAGTTGGTTGAGAATTTTTTCAGCACCCCCTTGTATATAAATTTGTCTATTCTTTATTAGTCTCAGCATTAAACACTTACAACTGAATGATGAAAGATCTTGTGAGAGAAATTTTTCTGCTAGTGGGACTGCCAAGAAATATTCATGTTGATACCAATGATGTACTGATAAGAATGCAGTTTAATTTTCCTTTGGCCATGAACTCTAGTTGTACGTTTTCTGCAAGATGGTAATATTTATACCTATTAATGGAAAATAGAATTAATATGGCATCTCTTGGCATTTGAAAATGGTGCCCATCAGCAAAAGGAACAGTTCAAGATACAAACTACGAATTGGAGACATCAAAACAAGTACAAAAATTTAAGTATTTAAGAAGTGTTTTAACAGAGGATGGAAAACGAGACGTTGAAATCTGAAGGTGCATTGGAACAGCAAAAGATGCATTTCAAAAGATAAACAAAGTTATAAGAATAAAAAATTCTGTTGGAAACAAGTGTACTGAACTGTTATGTAATATCAGTCCTCCTATATGGCAGTGAATGCTGGACAACCTCCTCACAGATGAAGAACACAATTTGAATAGGTTGTGGCCCTGAAAAGAGCCATTTTTGCATGCTCAATGTTGTAAGGAAGGAACCTCTTCCATGGACCGTCATAATAAAAATATATGATAATTTTTATTTATAATATAATTTTTTTAGAATTCTAATCTTTTGCGTTAGATTTTGACTCTCTAAATTGATTGTACGCTGTTTTTTAGAGACATTAATTTTTGCGCGAAGTGTAAAAAATCAGTTTTTTTTCGATTTTTCACCTTCAGAGTTGTAATTTTTTCCAGCCAATTTGGTCTCAAAACTCGCACTGAAGAATTATCTATCAAACAAAAAAATTTCATGAAAATCGGATGGAAACTGTGGAAATGCATAAACAACATCCAATCACATATACATGCATGCATACATACATACACGTTTTGAGAATTATAGATATATAAATAGCAAAAACTTTCTTTCTGTTATAAATTTTTTTAAAAAGTTATTTTTATATTTTACTTTTACTCCATAAATTAATAAATATTCAAAACTCTGGAGTTGTTTCAGTGGGATGAATCCATTGAACTTTTATTAATCCATTTATAGTTTATTGTCATTCTAATTATCTATTGAGCACTTTTTTGACAAAAAATCTGCTGGCCTTAAATATACATTAAATTCTGGTAATTTTTTTTACATATTTTGATAGACATCACTGAGCTGTAATATTGTTATTAAAATCTAACATGTAATAGATCACCCCAGGCAAGGCAGTAAAGCCACTAAGATACAAGGGTTACTGGAAGAATCAGAAACATTATTGTGGAGCAATAACAATAAAAGAGTAATCTGGAAGACAGTAGATACTGACTGACATCACATTTAAATTTTTGAAGATCAAAGTTGGCTAGAAAGCATTGGAGCTGGAGAGAGTTCTACAAGTGGTAAGTGGTAAGTGTGAGTAAAGAAATTCTTAGCATAGAACTTATAGTTACATTTAGTCAATTCAACTGTAAATTGCTGAGATCTTGTTGCTAATCTAGTACTTAGCTTAAATTCGTAAAGTATAGGTACCGTAGCAAAGAACTGATCTGAACAATTACCATGAAAGTATTTATAGAAAATGCACAGGGAAGCAACTTTGCAGTGGTAGGAAAGTTACTGAAACTGAGATTCCAACTCAGGACCAATAATATTGTTGATTTGACTTTCGATAATAGATTTAATATTTATAAACTAAATCTGTAAAAGTAAATGCTCAGAATCTTCAAAGATCATAATGGGGTTGCTTGGAGGGAGAGAGAAAAACTATCTTGGTTTCCACCACTTTCCAAAGCCCACATTAGGCATTAGTATATTTGTGACATACTAACACGATGCAAGGAAGGACTAGAGTAACACAAAGAAATTAATTCCAAAATTCCTTTGAACTTATTAATTTACTTTTGCTCTAGTTATCTATTGAGCACTTTTTTTTTTAACAAAAAGTCTGCTGACCTTAAAATATGTTAAATTCTTTGAATTTTGATGTATTTTGATAGGAGTCATTGATTTTTATTATTATGGTTTGCTTTTATTACAAAAAAATCTAACTTGTAAATACTTATATATTCATTGATATAAGTACTTACATATTTGTTTGTATAAATACTTATATATTTATTAATATACTTCTATTTTTTATTTTAATATTCCTTCAGAAATCCCACTCGTCTGGTGAAGATGATCTGGAAGGTTCTGAGAAAGAGGAGCAATTAGAAGGTAAGTATTTTAATTTACTTAATTACCTTCAAAATCTTTCATTAATGATCTTGCTGGAATGAATGTTAAGATGACTGATGAGAGAATGTTAGAATTCCCCTATTTAAATTAGACTGATGTGCAGTAAGTGAATATGCTGTCACCTGTTTTATGTGAACATATCCCATAGTAAGGTGTTGATTCTTAATCAATCCATATAATTTATAGTATCATCTTATATGATATTGGGTATTTAAATATTTGGTAATTGTTAGATAAGTGAGTTGCTCTTTATTGATAAACCTGGACCATTAGAAAATTTTAAAACAAAAAGGATGAAAGTAACATAAAAAAAAAATGCTTTTTATTTGTTACATATAATTTTATATATCAGAAGCAATATAAGTTTACAATACTTATTGAAGGTTGACTTGGGTTTTTTGGTTTCTCACTTGCCAGGACTCAGAAGATTTCATGAATGTCTATTCTATTATTTTTATTGGTAGAAATTAAGTTCAACCTGAGTACACAGTAATGCATGTCATGATGTTTGTAACACTTATTGTGAAAGGTTACATTTTATAATTATCATTTATAGCAGCAGAAATTTTGCTCTCACTCCAGTCATCTCATGTTTTTAATAGATAAAAAGCACTGGATCGGCTTATGAATCACGAATTCCATCTTCGGATTGAGTAGTATAAAATTTCCTACATTCTGGTTCAGTGTGAGAGACGAATGACAAGGATGAATTAAGATATATTTTAATCTTATGTTTTGAATTGGAATTGTTTTTATCATGTTGCATATCAAAATAAAACACTGGTGAAAGCAAAGACATTCTCTGATTGAAAATAATTTCCTGAAGTTGAAAGTAGCTGAAAGTACTTGGACAAACAATATCGGGAAATACATCTATACTCTGGAACCATCAAGAAAATTATTTGCCAGAAAATAAGCAAAATTAACTAAAAATAGATTTGTAGAGAAGTGCCAGAGGGTTTTAACAATATTTCTCAGAAACTTTGGAATAAACATAATCAAAAGTATAAACAAATAATATATGTTTATTTGACTTCAATTGGAGCAAGTCATTCGTAATTTGGGTTGGTGAAAGTTCGTTCGGCTGTTAGTTTATGAGATAGACTTCGGCATTAACTGGGAATGTTTACTTTGGAAGTATGTTGCGGACATCAAATGCTGTATTTTCTTGGCTCTCACAAAGGGTGGAAAAATGTCTTAAGCAGATGACTGTTTAGTTTCATCATGCGACATGGTTAGTTTCTCTGGCTGATCCTTCTATATTGGCTTGGCTTTGGCTAACATCAAAAGTCACTTTCTTTTGATTGGCCAAAATACTTATTTATTTATTTTCCAGTATTCCTTTCTTTTTCTTTTCCTTTTTTTTATTGTGGAAGTTATGCATGGAGCCTCTCTTATTTTACTTTTACATTTGGGCTCATCACAGATTTTAGTATAACTTAATTCTTGTAGAAAAGTTCCGAATGTTTCATTGAATTATATTTCATCTTGGTAATGGAGATTTTGCTCTTGTTGAGATAAAATTTGGGTGTTGGAGGATTTACACCAAGTCACTGACAAAGTGTTATAGCAAATTTTTCTTTTCGAATTGTCTTATATATTTTGCATATAATCAGATTTTCACAAAACTTTATGCACACACACACACACACACACACACACACACACACACACACACACACATTTCTTTTCTTGTTCTGATCTTTTTTTCTTTTTTACATTTCGGTATGTTAATTCTTCGGTCGCCGTCAAGTGAAATAGTGAAAGGTAGCGGCAGAGTTGAAGATATCTCAAAAGGCAAATATAAACTAAAACAGCTCATTTAAATAATAATAATAATAATAATAAAAAAGACTTAGAGAATGACTTATCGCCCCTTGAATAACTGAAGTTAACTCCCTTTATTCCTATGAAAATATCGTTGAACAGTATTTCCAGCTGTGGTTTCACATATCCGCAGTTGGACAAGTCAGTGAAAGATTAAGATGAAAATACTTCGCAATATATATTTCAAAATAGTAAAATATAAACAAACAGAAAAATAAAATTATGTAAGTTTCTAATAACTGTATTTTGAAAATAAAATAATTTAAATTTCCTCAAAGCTATCAAAAGTTCAACTTTTTTGTTTTTTTTAAAATTAATTTTAAATTTTATATTTTTTAATGGGAGAGAGTTTTGACCCTTCTGTATTCAAATGGGTTTATGGTACATTGCTGATATAAGTAAAAAAAAATATTTATAATTGTAACTGTCTAATTTTGCATTTTAATTCATGAAAATTAGACAAAACTTTATGGCAAAAATACTTTACTTGCAAAAATAAGATTAAAAATGAAAATCAGAGGAAGAGATAAGAAAGCTAATAAAAAATGATATGCTGGTTGGATATAAAGAGACCCAGCGATATTTAGGCAGGTATAAATGGAGAAGAGTTAAAAAAAAAAAAAAAAAAAGAAGAGTTATGAAAGAAAGGTAGAAGATAAGGCTAGAGAAAAACAAAAATGAAGGAATGGAGACAAAAGACTGGAATAGAGAGATGGGCTTGCTGCTTGGATATAAAGAGACCCTGGAATATTCAGACAAGTATATGATGGAGAATGGTAAAAACTGTGATATAGTCAAATTCCTTGTGGAGAGATAGAGCAAAAGAATTATAGAATGTGTTAAGATAATATTTGTACCTTCTTCATTCTTCTCAGTAGATGAAATTAATCCATCTTTTATTTTTGCTCATTCACCTTTCAACCCATGTAAATCCTGGTTGGTTTCATGAATTGCAGAAACGTGCAGCATCAACTGCAATCATCTTTTACTGTGTTGTGATTTGGATGTCAGTCCAGATGCTTTCAACAGATCAAAGAAGTAAAGAAAATAATAATGGTGACCAAGATTTCATCTAGTTAAAATAAAGATTTTTATTAGCATTGTAATTAACTGTGTGTAATGAAGCAACAGAAACACTACAAAAGAAATAATAGTCAAACTCTATTAATGGCTGACCAGACTTTATCTAATAAGACTCATTATAATATTATGAGTCATGTAAATGAAACAGCTGGGTATAATTATTAGTTAATAATTGCTTACAATGCTTCAGTTGATGAAAATAATTAAAGCTAACATCTATATATTTGTTTGATCCTTCTCCTTTCAATCTATGCAAATCCTGTTTGATTTTATGAATAAAATAAAGTTATAAAGAGACTGAGACATTTGGGCAGATACTGTGTTTTTTTTGTTTTTTTTTAAATCATTTCATCCCAAATGAAGTGGGAATGTCACTAGTATGCAGGAAGTTGCAGGGAGTGAAAGTGAAGACTGAGAATAAGGAGGATTGAGGAAAGGACAAAAAATAAATGGGATTCAAGAAGATAGAAGGTGATTGATATTGCATTTAAATTTTTGAAGATTGTAGTTGTCAGGGAAACAAGTAAACAGAAGAGAGTTCCACAGACGGGTAGTTTGAGAAAAGAAACTGTTGGAGTAGAAGTGGTGGTTGCATCTAGCTAGTTCAATCATAAAATGGTGGGACCTAGTTGCCAATCTAGTAGCAGACTTAATTCATGTAGTCTGGGCACCAGGAAAAAAAGTTGCCATGAAAATATTTGTTGAAAAGACAGAAAGAAGCCATGTCACATTGGTGAGAAAGTGACTGCAGTCGAGAAGTCTGGTCAGGATTGATTACATTACAGATCCATCTTTGGATTTTGACTAAAATCTTAAGATGTATAGGTGGAGCACCAGACCAGATATGGCAACAATATTCAATGCACAGCTGAATGGTAGATTTGTAAATGTGCAAGATGGATTTTGACAAGAAAAATTTTCTGGCACAGTGACCCAACTTTCATTGCAGTAGATGCAGCGTATTGATTCAATGGAGTTGCTCCACTTAGATCAGTGGAAAATGTGAGGCCAAGAAGGTGTAGTGTGTTGCTCTCCTTGGGTCTAGCCATGTTGACGGCAGGTAGAAAAAGTTATCTGTGGTGGTTAAATGAAAGCACATAGATGGAAAAGTAAAAATTGTGATGTATTAAAATTCTTCATGGAGAGATACAGAAAAAGAAATATAGAATGTGTTAGATAGTATTTAGGCATTCTTTATTCCTTCTTAGATGGTACAATATGTTTGTATAATATTCAGATAAACACATGAACAGTCAATATATATGTAAGGGAAGTAATTCTTTAAAATATCAGGAGTTATCGTTCTTGTTAGATAAAAGCAAGATAAATGCGAAGGGATGTGGAAAACACAGTACACCCCACTTTCCAAATTTGACCAAACATTAGATATTTTTTTTTTTTTTTAATGGAATTTTGATCCAGTCGAAAAATTTTCAGCACACATTCATAATGAAGGTTAGCAGAAAGTTTTAAATTGATATTGAAAAAAAAAAAATTTTTACTTTCAAGAATTTTTCTGCACAATTACCCAGAGATCATAGATGCATTGCGTTTACTAATATTAATGTCAGGATTCAAGGATTGCTTCTCCTTTACATGTATAATTTGTAGCTCTTTTGAAACTCATAATTCTTTTAAAAAATCTGTTGCTAAAATGTTGTTGAGTGAGTAAGACATCTTGTTTTGTCAATTTGTGAAACACTTCCTGCTTTAAATAACGGCTTTGGTGTCCTACTGCTATCAATGATCTTCATCTTAGGACACAGACGAATCATGGTGTCAGAAGCTGGATCAAAAGTGACAGAAATATTATTAAGAAAAAAGTTAATTAATTTGAAAAAAAAAACAATGTCTTTAGTACAGACCCGAGAGCTTAGATTTCATATAACCAAGAGGACGGCAATATGGAGACAGCAATTTTAAAGGTAAAGACTTGCATGCAAATTGAATGAGGAGACATAAGGCAATTAAATACATTATTATGCATTTAAAGTAATTAAATACATTATTATGCATTATGGTAAGTGAAGCAAAGAAAATATATTTCTCTTTCTTATTCAAGAAGAAAGTGAGAAAAATTTCAGATAAGTAGTAGCAAAATTCAACACATATTTCACACACAAAAGAAACAATTTACAAGTATGTGAGATTTCACCCAGGAACACAAACTAGGGGAAAAACAACTGAGATATAATCTAGAGCACTGTATGAATTAGCAGAACTATATGCATTTGTAAATAAAGAGAAAGAAATACAGGACAAATTTGTAATTGTCCAGCTAATAGGAATTAAAAACTTAAACCTACATCAACACTAGATTGACCATAGCAGAAAATAGGAATAGATATATTGAAACGTGAAAGAAAATACTACCTAGTAATTATTGAATATTTTCCCCCTGTTTCATTGAAATCTCTATCTATAAAAGGCAGGATATGTGTGTGTGTGCAATTTTTGACAGATTTGCACCAAAATTTGCATGCACATGCTCCAAGTTAGCGGGAAGCCCAAGACTGACTTTGCATTTCCCAGCTCCGATCAATAGTGGGAATAATCGATTTATTTCATTCTTCTACAGCAGTTTTCATGTAGTTTGTGGCCATTTTCTACTGGCCAGAGTGAGAGCCTATAGCTGGCTGCCATGAATAGGCAGGAAGATTCTATTGGCCAGCATGAGAGCCAACAGCTGACTGACACGAATGTTAACTAGCATGTAAAAAATATCGATAGCTGCATTCGTCACAAGTGGGAAAAATTTAAATCTGCATGGCACTTTACTCCAATTGGCTCATTCGCTTGCTTAAACTCAATGTTGATTCTGATTCCGCAGAACTGGGTTGGGTGTGAAAAAGTATTTGTTGTTAACATTCTTTTTTCATTCGGTTTTTCCAGTTACGAGTCCTTTTTTAAAGCTGATCGTTTTGTGTTCATTTTGTTTAGTTCTTTTTTCGTAACAGATTTAATGTTTAGTATAGAGCTTAGAAAAAATTCAGAGTGTGAGATAGGCAAGAAGTAAGGCATGTAGCAACATCAGCACGGCAAAGGGCACTCCTTTAAAGGCAAGGAAGGGCAAAAATATTTTAAGTCAAGTGATAGTGATTGCTGTATGGGTCGTACGATTTTTTAATCAAGCAACGCTGGGCCATGCTGCTAGTTATTGATATAAATCAGTTGACCAGCTGTAATATAATTAAAATGAAAAACGTTATCAGCAAATCTGGCATTCTTAATATGTTGGTCAGCAATAATGGTGGACAACGTAAAATGTGACAGTTTGAAAGAATTTTCAGAAGAGTATGGATTTTACCATATAACAACTAGTCCACATTTCTCACAGGGTAATTGAGAAGCAGAATCAGTAGTGAAAATAGCTTAGAGAATATTAAAACAACCAAATGCATTAGCATATTGGAATACACCAATTTCTGCTACAAAAACATAGAACTTTTAATTGGAAAAAAAAAAGAACTATATTAGCAATTGAAAGAAATTAGAGCCAAAATGCCCTAATTTAAATCATGAGAAAGATAGATTTTATAAAGAAATAATTAGAAAATGTTATAATAGAAGACATTATGCTAAAGACTTACTAAATTAAGAATTGGTGATCCAGAAAAAAATAAAGATGAATGATTAAAATAATTGGGCAGATACTATTCTTGTTACTTCAGAAGATGAAAATAACAAGATATATAAAATAGAAACCAAGAAAGGGCAAATTGAAAGAAACAGGAAATTTGTCAAGAAGAAAAATATTATTTACATTGTTCGGACTATTGTCCTCATCTTTATAGCTCAAGAACACATGGCTCAGTGGATAAAAGCGTTGGTTGAATCTAGTGACTTTACCCAAAGAGTTGGGAGTTCAATAACTGGCTATGGCAGTGGTGAACACAAACTTGGAGAGTTGAGTCAAAGGGAAATAACCGAGACATCCAGAAGAGGCATGGTACGTAGATCTAGAAAAATTTACCCCGGTGGACGAAATAAAGGGTTCAGTTCAAAATTTCCATCACTTGAAGAAGGCCAGAGCATACAAAGGCCTGAAACATTGTGAACATGGCAATAAAGATGAGGACAACAGTCCGAACATTGTAAATAATTGCCTCCTCTCAGAAATAGACAGAAGAAAAATATTTTTCCTCCATAACAAAGCAAGGCCACATACGGCACAAATAACAAAAGCAACTATTTTGGAACTCAGTTGTTCTACTCTACTCCACCCACCATAGTCACTTGACCATGCACCAACTGATTATTGCTACAAAATTATTCGATAAGGAAAACCTTCTCGAATATATATATATATATATATATATATATATATATGAAAAGTGTGTGTATATAAATATAAAGAAATATATATATATATATTATATGCGCAGTATCTAAAATACCTGTTATATATACAGTCATCAAAAACAAACAAATAACCAGCTTTAAATATAACAAATAAACCCCCTTTTTTCAAAAATTTAAAAATAAATAATAATAATTTTTACCTATCATAATTTTACACAAACCCCACCACACGTATATACATACATGCGAGGAAATATTCAGTGGAAAAATAAAAATATGACATTTCACGAGAAATTTTTGCTACACTTCCAATCTTTGAATTTCAACATACAAATGCATATGTATAGACACAACACCACCCATATACATACATATGTCATATCTGAAACTGCCCACATATGTTTATATATGTATGAGTCCCGACGGACGACCAAGTACGTATGTGTCTGCGTACTTCATTAGGCGTATGAACATACATTGATGTTTGCGTTAGTATGATGACGCCATGACGATGTTTCCCTCCACCACTTCCATAATAACACCAATACATGCAATCTACATAAACCAAAAAATTAAAAAATATTTAATCAGTTTGTCTGACGATCGCAAAAGCGTGAAACCAAGGGTCACAAACTCACATCTATCCAACCATATATATATATATATATATATATATATATATATATATATATATATATTTATGATGTGTGTATCAGTGAATGAAATGAAAGATCATTACTTACCCCTTTAAGTTGAGAGTGTTGCTGGATTTCCTAAGAAAATGGTCATTAGGTTTACTTCTTTTTTTTTTTCTTTTTTTTCTGAAAATATGGTGAACTGGAATTTGTTCATGATTGGACTATAAAGGCCAAATGAGTTGCAGTGTTATGAAGCCTTTATACTATGCGAATAGTTGTAGCTGACAGATGGCACACAAGCTGATATCTGATCTGCATCTAATGTGGAGAAGGGGTTATAATGTAAAACCCCAAACCCCTAAAAACTCCTGAAAAAAAATCACTGATGATGTGTATCAAGACATTAAACAAATATATTTCAAAAAAGGGAAAATGATAAAACTAAACACAAAGTAGCAAAATATGCTTCTAAATCTTTGTTTACTTACTTTTTATTTAAAGTTTCTAGGTTGTGTTGTAATACATGTGGGCAGCTTCCTACAAAAAGCTATTTAATTTTAAGTATGTTAATGTGTTAATTTTTCAGATAGCGCTGACCCCTCTCAAGAAGCTGCTCTGGTCAAGACTCCAGCCGTTGAACTGACTGGTCACATGTGTGTTGTCATTGCAGCTGATTGGATGACTGGAGGGGAACAGGTGATCTCAGCCTCCTGGGATAGGACTGCCATACTGTATGATTCAGAATCAGGAGTACAGGTCAGCACGCTTACAGGTAAGTGATGCTTTTGTTTTTTTTTCATTATATTTTTTTTTTTTTAAATTGAGTTCACTCCAAGCAAGGCAGTAAAGCCACTCAGACACAAAGGATTACTGGGTGTGTAAGAGTTAGAAACAGGAACACTGCTAGTTAGCGAGAACAAAGGAAAAGTAATCAGGAGGACAGTAGATAGCGATTGACATTGCATTTAGATTAAAATTGGCTGGAAATCATGGAGCTGGAAGAGAGTTTTGTAAATGAGAAGTGCAAGAAAAGAAACTTAGCATAGAATTTATGGTTAGCCAGTTCAACTATAAATTGGTGAGACCTTGTTGCCAGTCTAGTACTGCAATTCAAAGAGTCTAGGCATCATAGCAAAGAGGTCATCTGAACAATTACATTGAAAGTATTTATAGAAAAGGCAAAGGAAGAACACCTTACGGTGGTAGGGAAGTGACTGAAGCCGAGCCGACAGATCAGAACCAATAATATTGCTGATTCTTCTTTGGATTATATCAAGGTGCTCTATTTAAATAGCAGGAGCACTGGACCATATGTGGCAACAATATTCTAAGCATGGATGAATGGTAGATTTATAGATATAAAAATAGACTCTGGTGAGAAAAACTGTCTAGCATGATGCAGTGAACCATCCTTTCTAGAAGCTGAGCTAGAATTGGATTCAGTATAGTCTTTCCCCTTCATGTCAGTTGATTATGGCTAGGGAGATATTGTCATGATTCTTTAGCTTTTAGCTCAACTTGTGTGTTTGGTTAATGAAGTGAATTCAGTGACAATTTCCTCACAGATGAAGAGAAGACTTGAGATGTGATAATATAGAAAGATGCTGAGAATCAAAAAGGATAGTTATACATGAAATCAGAAAGAGACAGCTGAAATTTCTAGAGTACATAGTGAGGAAAGAAGACTTGGAGAATCTGGCACTCACAGGATATTGAAGGCAAGAATGGTTGTAGAGAAAGATGTGTAACTTACCAAATGGGCTTGTGTAAATAGATTGAAGAACAAGGACTGGGAAGGATTGTAAGAGGACAAAGATTGCTTAGAGCTCTGATAGGAAGTTGTGGAGGATTATGATCACCCATGTCCTTAAGGGATGTTGTACATAAAAGAAAGATTATAACCTCATCTGATTCATACTAAAGTAACAGAACAAGGAATATTGCACTCTTAATTAGTTGATTTGATGATGTCTAATTTTTTGGCTCTTGTAACTTAATTTTGGTTGCTTTCCATTTTTACTACTCAGGCTCATTCTGCAGTAAGTAATGTGGGGAAAAAAATAGGTTACTTGGGAAGCCTGTAACAGCTATTTTACCAATTAGGCTACAGAGATCTTTCAGCAGCACTCATTTTCCCTGACTGATATGTTATTGGATACAAGCGTAGTGTAGCAGTTTACAGAAAGTGGAATTTGTATACTGAGTTCAGTTTCTGGTTGAGTTTGTTGCATTCTCTTTTGCACAAATCTCCATGGAAAGGCATGATGATATCTTTACTTTTCCAGCTATGGGTTAAATAGCGAGGCAGATTCACCTATCTAGTCTTGGTTGGTAACTATGTCAGGCAAGACAATTTTTCTCTCCACAATCTATCTTGCATATCTCTGTCTAACATTTGTCCATGCTTAGAATATTGGCTTCCCCATATGGTCCAGTACCCTTGCTATTTACCTTGAGCTTCTTGATAAGATCCAAAGAAGAATCAGCAATATTATTGGTCCTGATATGGCAGATTGGTTTCAGTCACTTTCCCACTGCTGTAAGGTTGCCTCTCTGTCTTTTCTATAAATACTTTTATGGTAATTGTTTGGATGAGCTCTTTGCTATGGTACCTAAAGTTTTTGAATTTAAGCATAGCATTAGACTGGCGTAAGATCTCATCAATTTACAGTTGGGCTGGTTAGATGTAACTGTAAATTCTATGCTAACAGTTTTTTCTCTTGGACTTCTCACTTGTGGAACTCCTTTCCAGCTCCATGCTTTCCAGCCAACTTTAATCTGCAAAAATTTAAATGCAATGTCAATTGCTATCTAACATATTTCTTATTACTCTTTTCTCTTTCTTCTCATCATTATCATTTCTTTTCCTAAATCTTCCATGCCCTGTAACCTCTTGTGTACTAGTGACTGTACTCCCTTGCTTGGGGTAATACTGATTTAAAAAAAAAACCCCCAAAAAACATGAAAAACAATGTATTGTTTAAAAGGGCTTCTTGGTTGGGTGAAGAAATTTTCAGCTCCCCCTTGTAGAATGATGTTCTGCAATTTTTGATAAGCAGGAATTAAGATGAAAAAGATTTTAGTTTGAAAAATTAATAAAAATTGATAATGTCTTAACTCCTAGAGAGATTAACAGAAAAAGGATTATTTATGTTTTAACTTTTTTTTATATAAACAACTCCATTCTCAACTCGGTAATCTATACTGATGACGTAACTATTTACTCCAAACTGAATAGTTTGATAAGATCAAATTGGCAGCTGATCTCAAAAATGACCTACATTCTGTTGTTAACTGGGACAAAGAATAGCTTGGTAATATGAAACTGCTCTCTATTAATTGTCTGAGAGAACACTTTCTGCCTTCCATCAGCATGGCTAAGGCTAACACCCAGGAGAGTGACATTGTGCTTTCTTGGACTAATGTTTTCCACTGACATATGGAAAAATTATATCAGCTCAATTGATAGGTCTTCTAGGAAAGCTGGTTCTCTATTTTGGACTAGACAGTTTTTCTTGCCTGAATCTACCCTTCATCCTTGCTTTGAATACTGTTGCCACACATGATCTGGTGCTCTTGTTATATATTTAGAAATCTTTGATAAAATCCAAAGAAGAATCTGCAATGTCATTGGTCCTGACCTTTCCTTTTGCTGTAATGTAGCTTCTTGGAACTTTTTCTATAAATATTTTCAAGGTAATTATTATGATGAACTTTCCTCTATGGTACCTAGACTCTATGAATTTAAGCACTGTATTAGATTGGCCACATTTCACAGTTGAAATGGCTAGATGTAACTGTAAGTTCTTGATAATAGTTTTGCTTGCACTTCATGCTTGTTATAGTGGAACACACCTATTCTATAGTTAATAGACTCTCCCACCTATAATAAGTAAGAGTAGTAAGAGTAACAAGTGAGTCGGCAGTGAGTTGGTCAGTCAGTCGATGTTGGACGACCATTAGTTGGATATTAAAGTATCAGCTACCACAACTAGATTACTGCGTCATTACCTATTATATCAAGTTTCTAACGTTTTGTACGTCGAACCTATTTTAGGACCGACTTAGTACAAATACAAGCCTCCACTGTGAAACCACACTACATAACTTGGCGACGACGATTCGAACTCATACAGAGGAAGAAAAACCTTTCGCACACTACATAACAATTTGGTGATGAGGGATTCGGATTCATACGGAGGAAGAAAAACCTTTCGTACTCTACAACACTTGTGGAACTCTCTTCTGGCTTCTTGCTTTTCAGTCAAGTTTGAACTTCAGAAATTTAAAAGCAAAGTTATTATCTTTTGTCTGAAGAAGAGACTTGAAACAATAGAAATGTTGTTCTACAGAAGGATGTTGAGGATACCATGGACTGAACATGTAAGTAACAATAAGTTTTAGAGAAAACGGAAACTTATACTTAACATCAGAAAGAGTTAACTGAAATTTCTATGGTGCATAATGAGTAAAGAAGACTTGGAAAATTTGATATCCACAGGGCATATTGAAGGCAAGAGGGACAGAGGAAAACATCACATAATCTACCTAACAAGCTTGTGAAAATAGATGGCAGAACAGTGTTTAGGAGAGATAGCAAAAAGATAAAATTTATCAAGAGATACAAAGAACAAGAAATTGTGGAGAGCCATGGCCCACCAACACCCTGAAGGGTCATGGAACATTGAAGAAGAATATTGATTTGACTATTATTTTTTAAATACTATAAGGTATTATATTTATGAGGTTTCATGCATTGTTGACAAAATCTTTTATTCAAATAAATTATTATTTTGAGCTGATCAATTCTTTGAAGAATTTTTTTCATATCCTACCATTTTTTGGAACCAGACAAGAATTGTATCAAAGGAAAACCAGTGATTCTATGAGGCTGACAGATCTGATCGTGATACCAGGGTTTGAACCGCACAATAGTTGATTTGTCAGGGAGGTAACTTTTTGATGTTTTCAGCTTGGGGAGATGATTCCAGTGTGTGGCACCCTTGGAAATTGTTTAGAAACCATACCTTATATTGAACCAAACCTTGTGAGTGAAATTGGGTAAGCAGAACTGTAACACTAGAGAAAATGTGCTACCACCAGGTCGAAAACAAATTTGGGCATGTCTTGTATATAAAATATTCCCAAAAAGCAAATGGTGGCTTTATGAGTCGTATATTTAAAAACAATAGATCTTGGAGTCGGATAGTCTTTCACGAGAATCTTTTTTAACATATGCAAATTTGAACTGCCATTCAATCTATAAAATATTCTTAGAGATGACTAGAAAAGTGTGACTGAGGTAGTGAACTGGAGACATATGTTGTTAGATTGTTTGACTTTGCTCTACTCTGTTGATTGAAGGAAATGGATTAGGGAAATTTATTACAAACCAGAAGACACTGACTGCATTTGGATGATTTTCCAGCATGAAGTAATAAGCCATTGTGACTGAGAGTTTGAGTGTACTGGCCTTCAAACTGTTGATCATGTGTTCACTTCCAGAAATTGTAACTTATGTCTGATCTGCATAGTTGAATTATAAACCACAGGTGACTTTTGTAGGTATTTCTAGCAGTAAACTAGATTTTAATCTTATGTAATAACTTACTATTATAAGTGAGCAAAGACGGTTTGAGGCATAAGTGAGTGGGGGGTGCACAGTTCAATAGCCGTTGTCTTTCTGCATGGATTGCTTTGTTCCTTCAGCTTTCCTTTGCATGGGATGGTCAGTTTTATAGACAAGTTTTCTTTGTCTTGTCATCTTTGTCTAAAAAAGTAATTCATCTTCCTTTCATCACTTTCTCTCAGTCTGAGCCTCTTGTTCTTGTACTTTGAAGTTGTTTCCAATTACTGATAGCCATCAGTTGAAAGTAAATGTTCCGTATCGAGTTGTTTTTAAATTTAACAAGACCTCCACTTGACTCATATTGTTACACTACAGAAATTTGTAATAAAGACCACCATTCATTTATTTATAGCTTGTCACACTTACTACTTTGCAGTTGTATTTTCATTTTACCATTTAATAAAGCATCATTCTTACTCTATGGTACAAGACTACAAATATGGGGCTCTAAGAAAGAATTGCTGTCCTGGGTAAGACGATAAACTATGTTCAATAGCAAGGCCACTGATCAGGAGGTTTTGAGGAGCATGGAACCACCTCTTAAGTGCTGGTGTTCCCACGTCTACCCTGACCTGGAGTGGAAGTACCTGTTAGGGTTCCAGCTATGGGTAAATAGTTAACGCACAAACTGGGGTTAAAACACTATGAAAGTGTAAAAATAGATTTTAATGCCAGAAATACTTTTTTAAAAAAAATTATTGCCAGCAATACATTTTTGAAGAAAAAAATATTACTAAAAATTGTTTTATGAAGGAAAAAAATATTACCAGCAACAAAAATTTTGTTGGCATTAAATAACCCATTGAGGTTGATATGCCGTAAAACAAAACAAACCAAGAGAGAATTGAATGCCCTACAATGTGCTGTCTCTCTTCAGGATGTGGACAATCATGTCTTTCCACAATTTCCTGTCTTTTGTAGCTCTTAAAGTTTATTTTTTTTCCTATCTCTTTCTGTTCTGCTAACCATTGTTGGCAGGCTATGCACTTCTTTCCTCGGTCCTTCAATATGTTTTGTGAGTCACATTTTTCCTCTTTCCTCATTGCCTAGAGATTTCAGTTATCTCTTTCTAATGCTAAGTGTTGTTTTTGTTCCCATTTTATCTAAAACTTTGTTGTTGTTCACATGTTTGCCTCATGGTATACTCAGCATCTTTCTGTAGAGTCACATTTCTGATAAAGGATGATCTTTGCCAAGACCTGCTGGCTTTACTCACTTTTTTTCACCATTGATCTTAGGAAGCAGATGTATACAGCTCGCAGTTTAGATATTTCTGAACAGGTTTGGCACCATGCATGACATTTATATGAAAGTCTTGATCTGACGAGGCTCTTTAAGAACATGACTCAATTTTTCAGGATTTTTTTTTTTTTTAGCAATTTGTGGTGATGGGTGAAACTACATCTGTTGCAGCCTATTCTATGTTAAATCTCTTTTTCTCCTATACTTAATTTGTCATAGCTGATCTATACACTGAGGTATTTGAAGTATTTACTAATTCCACATTCTGTACTTTTATAGTGGATTCATATTAGGTGCCATCTCTGCTTTCATCCCAATTCTAGATCATGGTTTCTGTTTTGGGAGGGTTTATCTTGAGTTCCATTTCTTGCAACCCTGGATAGATGATGCTGATTTTCTCTGCAAGATCATTCTTATCCGATGACCACCTATGTCATCAGCATAACCTCCCCACTCATCACCGGTACATTGGCCATGCGAGGGAAAGTAGGATTATTGTCTTTTATTGTAAGATCTTGTGTGGAATGTTTAAATGGTCAGTACCCATTTCATTACATCTACGTTTGTATATGTGAAGGGCGTGGTCTAGGAAGGGGCTCTCTCTCGGATTCTTCTGGAAGGATTGGCAGGATGATCTTTGCCAACACTCTCAGTCTTTTACTCACTCAAAGTATTTTTTCACCACTGGTCTTAGGAAGTGGTTGTATGCAGATATTTCTGAACAGTTTTGGCATCATGCATAACATCCATACGAAAGTCGAGGCTCTTTAAGAACATGACTCCAGTTTTCAGGTTGATGTTTTGGTTTCGTAGAAATTTGTGGTGTTGGATGAAACTACCGCTAGCACAGCTTATTCTGTGTTCAATTTCTCTTATGGATGTCTTTTAAAGTAAGCCAAGTGATCAGTCTCATATGTTTTGCTTTTTGATTTAGGATTTGTGCTTTTTAATGATTCTTTGGTGTCACAATGCCTAAAAATGCTGATATTACACCGATTATAAGCAAAGTTCTTGGTTGTCAGAGGCTATTTGAGACACATTTTACAGAAGCATTTTATAGACAGTGGAAGTTTGTCCTCACTATCACCCCTGGTTATGACAACCATTGGCATCTCATAACTAGCTGCTTTGGGTAGATTGTGATGCCTACTCGGGCATTCTGGGGTTGACTCTTAGTCACTGCCATCAATATGTGACCCAGATAATTAGCAGTCGTTGCTACCTGGTACCAAATGGGAGGTTAGTCGATTCTAATGGCACAAATACGTAATGGCTTCACACCAGATGCAACTGATTCGATACTAGCTCTGTCATTCTCAGCTTGCTTCCAACGCTGCAATTTTGATCTCAGGTAGACAAAATCAATCAGACACTGGGGCCATCATGCAAGGTGAGTCTAAACTGGAGGTGACATCACACAAGTGAAAAGAAATAAATGAAAACCAAAAAGCTTCTGGTACATTTAAAGAAAGCAAATCAACTTTTATCAATCTGTTACATACAGGAGTGTGTTTTCTTCTCAACCCGTTTCTTCTGAGAGTGACACTTTTATACTTCAAGGCAAGTTCTGGTCTTCTAAGTAAACTGGTTTAGTTTTTAGGTGCTGGCTTAGCTTTGTTCATCAGTATAACTTGCTGTTTGTAGAATAGTGTTTGGAGGCTCTCATATCGGCAGGAATCATGGAATCTCTCTACATGGCAACTCTCTGGTTCCTGCTCATGGCTTCTCCTACTGCTGACTCAAACTAACTAGCGAACTGCCTGAGGGCACTCACATATGGATTTCAACCAAAACCTGGTGCGGGTTTAGATGCAGCCTGAGGTTTTCAGTGAATCCCCAATTTCCAACAAGTGTCCCTTTGTTATCTGGCCAGGAAAATTAATTACTTCCTATTACTAGGGGGGATCCCTTCCTCCATGAGGAGAGGTTGTAGGATAGCTATCCTCCTCCGATTGGTACCTCACACCAATTCCTTTCGGTGGGCATTAGTAACTTGTCTTTCTCACTACCTTACCTCTGCCTGTCACTACTGCTACCACACGACCAATGGCATCTCGGTCATGCTGGTATGGGTAAGCTTGGTTCATTAATTAACTCGTTGACATCTCTGCTTATTCAGGATTCTGTTCCCAGATCATGAGCAGTTAGAATTATTAACTGGAATTTTGTTTACACAAACCCTTTTTGCACCCTGCCAAAATTCCTACAATTAACACATGGTCTTTTTGTCTGGCCATTTCCTTGGTCATATTACCTGTTTACACAATATTTATGCACTCTTGAACAATAGAACGCATCTTCATTGATTCTGGTTATTTTGTGATTTCTTAATCACCAATTTTAACGACCATCGTCAATCAATTGTCAGATCACCACATGGCCTTTTCATAAAATTATCGTTGACGCATTTATCTTAAGAAGAATAGACTTTTTGAAAAAAATAAAATCATCTTATTTTGATCAGTATATCCCTCGGGATATCTCTTAACCTTTCTTTTCTGTTTTCAACATTTTCCTGTTCAATTTTTATGGCTAATTAGTTAATTAATTACCATAGCTAAATGGTGTCACAGAGTTCAAAGCCCAGGAAGCAGTCCATCTAGAAGGAAAACCCTGATTTTAAACCTCCGTTGTCATGTATAGAAAAGGTTGTTTGCTGTCAATATCGACAATGTTTCTGCATCTCCTGCACCCAAACAGTCTCTAAATGTAATACCGTGTATTCCTTTGGATCATGTTGGTATAGCTGAAAGTATGTTTGGGGGTGGGAGCATGTTACCAGTTCAGCGCATGGCCTCCATATACTATCATTCAGGCTTGTACCTTGGAGAGGTCATTCCAGCCTCACTAACAAAGGTCTGAATTTTGACCAAAGAGGGTGCTATCTTTTATCTTTCGAGATAAACAGATGCTTCCTCTAGGCAAAGGAGGCATGGCAGAGTAATGGATAGTGGCTGGGATTGAGGAATCAGAAAGCTGACTTTGAATTCCAGTCAGATTCATTACATTCACTTACTAATACCATTGGGAAAGGCATGAATCCTCTTTTTCTCCCTCCAGCTATGGGTAAAATAACAGGACAGACTGGTTTCTAGGAGAAAGTAACTTTGAATTCAAAATTGTATGTAGCCCTGGCGTATAACCTACTCTACAGCTAAAGAAAGAATCGTTTGCATTGGCTCAATGATCCAGACTACAGTTGAATAATGAAAAATGATGGTAGACAAAGTACACAGATACTATAAAAATTTATTCCTTACCAAATCTTAGTTCTTGTGTCAAACACAAAACTTAGTCAGATTAGCAAGTCATAAGAAGTGTAAAATAGCAATACAAATAAGACTGCATAAAATTTTAAAAGGAAAACACATTTATTACACAAGTGTGAAAAAGGTACAAATATATAGTTTGCACAAAAATTTCCTTTTGTGCATTTATTATTAAGGCAGGATAACAATTTCAAATAAAAAGGATTCCCATCAAAAAATGGAAAAAAATACAGTTTGGGAAAAGACAAAGCTTTTGAAAAAAAAAAAAACAAAAAGAGAAAAGAATTCAAGAAGGTAGTAGTAAAAAAAACTGTGCAACCAACTTTTTTAAGAAAAAGCAAAAACATCAACTTTTACTTTCAACTCTGGGACATATAGTAAATTTTCAAAAGTCCCTTTTAAAATCACACTGTTCATACTTGGGAAAATTCTTTAAATTCTTTTTTGATATTGCCTGTCAAACCACAGTAGAATTTTCACTTGAACTTCAAAATTCTTTTGTCTTTCTGCAGCTAGCTTGTAATTGGTGCCTTTTTGATGCTTTCTTCTTGATGTCAAAAGCCTTCTTGCTCTCCTTGATTTGCCTTGTCTTCTTGCTGTCAAAAGGTCTTCCCTCGCATCGACAGTCCTGAGCTCTATATATTTGGAAAATTAGGCTACAATCCCATCCTCACTCCATTTGAGTTGTTAAAAAAACTTGAGAGCACATCTCTCATTAGTCAGTATATACGAAAAAATAATTTTCCATGAACTGGAAATGGATCCTTCACAATTTTGGTAGGTTTTAACCACTGACCTGAAAATGATGTACAAGTGTAACAATTTTTATGCAAACTCTCTGGTCTTCATAAAAATACTCTTCTCTCAAAAGAACATAGGCATGGTGGAGTAATGGATAGTGGCTTGGATTGAGAAATCAGAGAGCCAAGTTCGAATTCCAGTTGAATCCATTACATTCACTTACGTGCAAAGGTATGAATCCTTGTCTTCTCCCCCAGCTATGGGCAAATAACAGGACATACTGGGTTCCATAGCCTTGGATGGCAACTGGTCTACCACAGAAAGAAATGGCAACCTACTGGGGCAAAAATTCTGCCTCGTCAGTCATGTATCGAAAAATACATGATCGCCTAAGTGTGTATCACACATGACACATAACTGATATTAAAAAAAAACAAAACAACCTAGATGATTAAATATTTATTCAGTAAAAACATTTTTAAAATATTAGAAATAAAATTTTTATAATACTCTACTCTAGTAGAGGGCTGGGAAGTGACACTGTGATCCTTGGCAATGCACCCAAGATTCTCTGATTCTGGGGAGAAGTATCGACCTATACCTAAATAATCCCATTATATTTGGTGGATGAGAGGCTTATGAGTAATAAAAATAGAAGTTGATATAGAATCAAAAGTCTGCGTGTTGAGAATTCCTGTCTTTACAGCTAAATCATAATCTCAAGTTGAAGAGAGTTGTGGCCATAATTGAGTGTCAACTTTTTTTTTTTTTTTTTTTTAAGTTTTCTTACTGCAGACTAAATCAATATTGACTTTTTGATGGGTTTTTTTTATTTGATAACTTGCTATCTCTTTTTAATAAGCAAGGTCTCATTAATTTTATTGATGTACTTAAGTGAGAATAAGTGTTTACTTATTTTTTCTTTTTATTATTGAGTGTATAATAATTTGAAAAGTGAACTTAATAGAGATGCTATGTTAATCTAATGAGGTAAGGAAGTTATAAAACAGTCATTAAAATCCTTGCTGATAAAATTTCAAATACTTCCTGCAATTTTTGACTTGTCTTACTAAGTACATCATATATTAAAATAGACTTTTGGGTAGTGTTTTATTATTTTAAAGGTTTTCTTTTTCAGTATATTAAATGTATTTTTTTTTTTTTCAATATAATTTCAATATATTTCCCAATTATGTCTTTGAAGTTATTAACATTAATTTATATATGAAATTGCATTTAGGAATAAAGCATCCAACTTTATATATATATATTAGGTTGGTGCAAAAATAATGACGTAATAATGTCGTTTTTTGACGTTAAAAAATACGTCAAAAAAACGACATTATTACGTCATTATTTTTGTACCAACCAACCTAATAACTTATATTCTAAGGCTGGCGGTGTGTAAGCATGAACTTTTAGAAATAAAAATACAAACATTTAGCAAGTATCCAACTGCAATTTAATAAGGGATACTAGTAATGGTTAGTATTTGCTCATTACTGCTGAGCTGTGAGTTCAATCCTTATTAGGTGCTTCATGTGGCTGACAGCCAAACTAAACTTCATATTTTAGAGCAAGATGATGGTTTCTGAATAGTGATTTTGGTCCTCTGTTTTTTTTTTGTTTTTTTTCTTTTTAAAGCAAATTACCCCAAGCAAGGTGGGAGTGCCACTAACATGCAAAGGGTTACAGAGAGTAAGTGTAAAGAGGAGTGGTTTGGGAAAAGGATAAAGAGAAGGACAGGGATCAAGGTCAAGGCATCAGAAGATGTCAGTTGACATTACATTTGAATATTTGACAATTATAGCTATCAGGGAAGCAAGAGATAGAGAGGGAGTTCCACTGATGGGAGGTGCAAGATAAAAAGCTGTTGGTGTAGAAGAGATGGCTACATTTAGTCATTTTGACAGTGAAAGGGTGGGACCAAGATGCCAATCTAGTAGCACGTTTAAATTCATGCAGTTTGGGAACCAGTGAAAGTAGCTTGTCGGAGCAATTGCCATGAAAGTACTTGTAGAAAAGACAGAGGGAAGCCACGGCATGTCAGTGACATAGCAACTGTAGACGGGATGCCAGATCAAGACCAATCATGTTGCATATCCGTCTCTGGATTTTGTCGAGGACCTTGAGTTGAATAGCAGCAGTATTCTATGCAAGGATGAATGGTTGATTTGAAGGATGAACTCGGTCAAGAAAAACCTGGCGCGACACAGAGAACAAACTTTCCTTGCAATAGATGAAGCTATAGATTCAATGTAGTTGTTCCACTTCAGGTCAGTGGACAGCATGAGACCAAGCAGGCACAGAGTGGTGCTCTTGTGGAGTTGAGCATCAGCTATCCTTTGTGGCTTTGTGCTAAACTAAGTTTAGTATCTTTGGGTACCTTGACCTAGGGTAATTCTAAGCAAGCTAGTGTGTAAAATACTCTCTCTCGTAACATGTAACACCTTATTTATCATTTCTCAGTTGCATCTCTGTCTTTGGGTAGAATGCACTTAGGGGTGACTCCATCAAAGGACAGTCGCAACTGAGGAAAATTATACTGAGGTGCCCAGCCCTGGGGAACAGCTGCCGAAGGCCACACCCTCTCATTGCACTAGAGAGAGAGATTGGTGACAGCACATCCGCCATTTGTGGGGGACACAGACAATTTTGTTCCTAGCTTGGGTGTACATGGCTGGGCTCCCCATATTAAACGAACCTTGTGTCACAACCTGACCTTGTAGGGAGGGGTTGAGTAAATACAAATTCTAAGCAAGTTAGTTTGTTTGACCATTTTTTTTTTACTAATATTCCCCTTATATAAGTGCCAAGAGCCATTCAAGGTCACAGGTTACTGAAGGAGATTGTTGTGTGAGTATCTTAACCGGGTGTCTTGTACTTATGGCCTTGTGCCAAACTAAGCTAAGATTAGTATTTTAGGGTATTTTGGCATAGGTTAATGGTTATTGAACTAGTCATTTGTCTATTACCACTGAGTCAGGAGAGATCCTCACTGGGTACTCCATACTTGTGCCAAGCTAAATTTAGTATTTTGGGGCATTTACATTGGGTAATGGTTACTGAGTAGGGAGTTGAATCCTCATTGGGTGCATCATACTTGTGGCCTTGGGTCAAACTATGTTAAACTTAAAATTTTAAAACCTTCTACCATGCTGTACTAGTTTTGTGAACTTGTTTGGTTGATTATTACTATTGAGTTTTGAGTTGGAAAATACTTGTGGCCTTGTGTCAAGCTATGGTTACTATTTTATGTTATTTTAGCATAGGATAATTGTTATTGAGCTGATTTGTTTGACTGTTAGTCTGAGGAGATTGTTCCTTACTGGGTGCCTTATACTTGTGACTTTGTGCTAAACCAAGATAAGCTTAGTATTTTATGTTACTAGGATAATGACTTTTGAGCTGGTCTGGTTAACTATTAGTATGATGAGTTTTTGTTCCTCACTGGGTGGCTTATACATGTGGTCTTGTGCCAAACTAATCTAAGCTTAGTAAAAATAGCAAAAATAAGTTGGTAAATGTTGGTTTACTTCTCTTTTCATGAAATTTTTGTTTGTTGAGATTTGTGGAATGACCTGAAGAGACTTATAGATGAAATATCAGTTAAATCAAGAAAAGAAACATTAGTCGCCATTGAGTAACACTTACTGTTTACTCTATCTTTGTGTGGCCTTTAAATCTTGTTAAATTGTTGATCTGGTGTTTTATTATAAAGCTTCTACTGTACCAATAAGATGTGATTGAACATTTACATTTTAATGACGAAATTTAATGAGAGGCAAACAAAGAAGCATTGAAGAAAATTGTTTGAAGATTCAAACAATGGAGAGAAAAAACAATTCACTGTTTCAATGATAAATTTTGATTAAAAAGAAAGAAAAAAAAAAAAAGATTCAAATCGTTTCAGATGATTAAGGATGATTTAAAGTATAGAAATTTTGTTTTTCTTTGTTTTTATCATCATCATCATCAGTCTCTGAAAACCGTAATTTCATTGTAAATTTTATTTCCTTTTGCCTCCCAGTATCTTTTTTGTTTACCAAACTTGTCAAATAAAAAGAAAGTTCTTTTTTCTTTCGTGCAATGTTTTTGTAAGTGATAGAAAAATCTTGTTATGGTGAAATTTGTCTGTTTTACTATCATAAACTGAAGTGTCAAAACGAATGAGTGCCATAAATAAATAATTCATTAATTTATCAAAGTCTTGCCTTGGGGACAGAAATCAGCATATTTAATTATTTGTTTTCATTTGAAAATTCAAAATTTTTTTCTAATTCATTCGAGATCAAATCAAAGCTCAAAATATATTTTCACAGGCAACATTTACTTAAGTAGAAACTGGTTCATTATATTTGGTACTGACCAACATAAGTTACTATCAAACATTTGGCCTTTATTGCACACAGCAAATATTTCATTTTTTCAACATAAGCTTCTTTCTTGGCAATATTTAGGAACAAAGAACTGTACCAGATAACAGAAACCATATCACTTGAAGACTTGCTGCAACAACTAAAATCAAAACATTAGCATGAAAACTTGTCATGTTCTTAGATAGCTTCGTCAGATTGAGACTTTTATATGAATGTCATGCATAGCACCAAACCTAATCAGAAAAAACAGCTACAATTGATATCACAGAAGAGAAAATAATGACATAATCAAGATGTTAACATTTCACACTACCTCAAATAAAAGGTTAGGAAGGAAACACCCCATCAATACTGGAATGAGAGATAACAGATTTTGGACTTGACAAACCTATTTTATTAAAACTAAAACATTAACCTGAAAATTCAAGTCATGTTCTTGAATAGCCTCATCTGATCAAGGCTTTCATATATGGATGTCATGCATGACATCAAACCTGTTCAGAAATACCTCAACTGTCAGCTGTATTCAAATGCCTTCTAAGATCGAGGTTTAAAAATGGTTTTGATTGTGTGAAACCTATGGGCCTTGGTGAAGACCACATTAATATTACTATTATCTACAGACTTGTGTAGATAGCCAATATCTACCTGCAGGCTTGAACATAGATGGCCAATATTTATCAATATATAAATAAAAATGACTAATTTTAACATTAAATAATTTTCCCAAGAGTTGATATGGAAGATTCACCAACCTAACTTTTTCTAGACACTGAATTTAATTCACATGTAAATATTTAATCAAAGATTAAAAATTATTAATTGGAAAAGTTATGATTTAGCTATGAACTTTTTGATTACACGCACGCACATTATTATAGTGGATACTTTGTATTTGAAATAAATACCTCATTTTTATGTATTAAACAGTGTGTATTAAGGCTATCGTAAAGCAAACTGGGTCAAATGGTGACTTCCCCTAAAAGGTGGATGCAGGGTCAATTTTTCCCCATGGAACACATATTTCTTTAAGATTTCTTGAATGTGAATGCACAGACTGATAAATACACTATTTAATAAAGAAAAATAGAGCATTTGTTTCAAATATAGAGCATCCACTATAATAACATTTGAAGTAATAAAAATGTTGGATTCAAATAAATACATTCATTCTTTTTTATATATATATATATATATATTATAATGTTCACTCCTATCATGAATGATAAATGAGGATCAGCATTGGATGGTGCCTTTAGTTTTACACTCATGTATGCTAGCAGGGACTATTGTGGAAAAAATCAGCTAAGGGAAAGACATATTTCATTCATGCTTTCTTAAGTGTGATACTAGACAAGCCTTGCTGCAGGCGACAAAGCCATACTGACAGATGAAATTTGTTAAAGCAGGATTATGATGTTTCTCTGCTTCAGAGCTTGACGAAGCTGATCACAGTGCTACAGTCTACTGTCTTCAAAACCCTTTAACTTAATGAAACATGTTTTACGCTACTTTGTTTGGATGCTTGAACTTCCTAGGTTTTCAGAATTGTCTTGTGTGTGTGTGTGTGTGTGTGTGTATATATATATATATATATATATATATATATATATATATATATATATATATAGTCTTAAGGTGTGCTATATTTATGGAATAAAGTGCTCAATATCAGAGATAGTGTGTGTGAATACAAAAGTGAACATAGAAGTCAACACTTAGAGGCGACAGTCTGTTTCATGCTATATGCAATCGTCAGGTGATGATTGCATATAGCATGAAACAGACAGTCGCCTCTAAGTGTTGACTTCTATGTTCACTTTTGTGTATATATATATATATATATATATATATATATATATATATATATAAACTGTAATGAGTAAATTGTCATCATTTTTGTTTTTGTCAACTGCACAGTATAGTAGGGTCAGTTGAGCACCATCTGTGAGAAAAAGAGCACCATGATACAATTCACTCTGCTAGAAATTTGGAAATGGCATACTCTACAGTTCAGAATTTGCACCAGAAGCTCCAATATGAACATTTCAGAGTGCTTGGTTGTTAATCTGAGGACTGTGCAGAGGATTCAGAAAGAGTTGAATGAATGTAATGTTGATTACTAAGGTGTTGGGAGTGATGGTGATGTTATGCCTCCATTCATCTTCCCTCAGGGTCTCAGACTCGACACGGAGGCTTATATCAAGTGCCTTGAAGAGGTAGTACTGCCCTGGGTCAAGAGGGTGGCTGCTGGAAGACCCTATGTCAGGCAACAAGCCTCTGCATGATGCTACACAAGCAGCAGAACCCTGTCATGGCTGTCAGTTTCTGTGACATCACCCCCTTACATCTGGCCATTTAATGCCCCAGACTGCCATCACCTCGATTATTATTTGAGTGAGAGACCAACAAAACTCCTTGTAACACCAAAGATGAACTGAAGGCAAGGATTATGGCAGCATCCATCAACTTTCAGACTGTTCAGAAGAGTTGCAGGAGATTCTGAAGTCATCTGGAGGCTGTGGTTGTAGCCAATGGTGATTTTATTGAATAAATTTACGTTTTAGAATTTCAAGATATTTTTGTATAATTTTGGTAAATATATCTCTTAAAATGTGAAGTCAGTGTTATTTATATTTTTGCATAATTTAGATGACAATTTATCCATCGTGTCCTGCATGTATTGTGGGAAATTTAACGACTCTCCAAATTGAGTCATGGCTTGAAGATGAGTCAATTGGACAGTTTGAAAACATACTTTATATAAGAAATACATTATAAGAATAGAGGATTGCTAAAAACGTATTCTTTCTCATGGACGATATCCAAATACAAGTCTGTTGAAATAGATTGAAACACTTATCTGGTGTTGTTCATATTTTCTTTGGATAGTCGCTTGTCCTTGTATCATTCAAGTTTGCTCATGGTCAGCATTGCCTGTTCTTGGAATAGGCTGAAAACATGTCTGTCCTGTTAGTGGTTGTCTCGACTTCTACCTTGGTACCTAAATTTTATTTTGCACCTAATTTTGTGTCATACCTATTATCAGATGAATGGAACCCGACCTACTATCAGCAGGAGTTATCTACGAAAGGGAGATAACCTCTCTCTCTCTCTCTCTCTCTCTCTCTATATATATATATATATATATATATATATATATATATATATATATATATATATATGATTTCAAGTTGGATGATAATCAGATGAAATTTGGAAACTGTTATTTTGACATGTTTTTCTTATCAATATCATCAGAAAAATGGCTTTCCTAGGTATATCTGGCAACAAGGTTTCTGATTGGGTGCTTTTGAAGAGCATGCAACCACCTCTTAATTGCTGTTGTTCCCAGGTCCTCTCTGACCTGGGGTGGCAGTACTTGTTAGGGTCCCAGCTATGGGCTAATAGTTAACCGCCAAACGGGTCAAAACACCATGAAAGTATAAAAATTTTTTATAGTAAAAATACCAGCAATACATTTTCATAGTAACAACATTTTTGAAAAAAAAAAAAAAAAAAAATTCCAGCAATGTATTCTTTTTGGGGGTGGAAATTACTAACACTCTCAAGAAAATTTAATTTTGGCATTAAATAACCTATAAGGAATTGATATGCCACTAAACAAATAAACAAACAGAAAAATGAATTTTTATTGAATTGAATATTGTTATGAATCCTTTTACATTATTCTAACTGTTGTTCTCATCTTTGTCGCTATATTTATTATAACGTTTCGGCCGTTGTACGCTCTGGCCTTCTTCAGGTGGTTGGAATGTTGACCTGAACCTTTTATTTTGCTCACTGGGGTAGACTGTTTTAGTTCCACGTGCCATGTTTTAATGGATGTCAGTTATCTCCTGTTAATTCGCCTCTCTAAGTTCTCCACTGCCTTAACTGGGTATTGAACTCATACTCTTTGAGTCCTGTAACTGGATCTAATCAACACCTTTATCCACTGTGCCATGTGTCTGAATAATGTAAATAGTGTACATAATACCTCATCACAGAAATATAGTGATTTTCCAAGTGTAGCTTAGATGTGGCACAAGGCCGACAGTATGGGGCACCCAGTGAGGATCAAACTCATGACTCAGTTGTAATTATTCTAGCGAGACAAGCTTGCTAACCATTACACTGCCTCAAGGTGCCCCCCATCACAGAAATATAGACAGATTTTTTTTTTTTTTTTTTTTTTTTTTTAACTTTAATGGTATCATCTAGGAGTTTAGTTTTTACTAATATCAATTCAGTTTTTATTTGTATATTCTTTTGTTTTAAAGATTTTTTTCATACCCAGTATTGTTTTGTTAATAACTTATTGAAATTTTAATTTTCATCATCACCACTTTGTATTATAGAATTATAGAATCAATATTTAAATTGTCATTAAACATTCTCTTGGATGTCATCTTCAGAGCCAACTCTTGAGCGACTGTTCGGTTGTACTCTCTTCCTATGGACGGGAGGAACCTGAAGGAGGCTACGCTGAAGGGCGGAGTCTCCTTCAAGGAGGTAGACTGGCCCTGAACCCGTTTATACGGGTTCAATGGGCATATTTTTGGCTGAGCCCACGGGCTCGGAATGCCCATGTTAAAAAGGCCTTGTGCCACATGACACCCTCGTGGGGGGGGGGTGACTGAATATCGTCATCTTCAGAGCCACCCATGGCTGTCGTGCGACAAGACTTCTTGAAAGCTCTTGCATGTTTTGATGACATTTTGGCGGTAAAATAAAATGTTATATTTAGCTGGAAAACCACGTGGTAATTTTCAACATTATTTTAGCTGCTTAGTTTCGATTTTATTTGTAATGTCAAGGTCAACAAAATGTCTTCGTTATTATTTTTTTAATTTTTTTTTTTTTTGACAAAATTTATAGATGCGTATTTTACGTAGGGAAGATATATTAATTTTTAACCATTTGTTGGGTTGCAGATTATTTATGTGTTCGTATTATTTCTGAGAAATTATGGTAGTTTGTGTTGTTTGCTGGTCTTTAACCAAACTTGGATATACATTTAAGAAATGACTTAAAGCTAAAATAACAAAATACAGAATTGCATTAATGCCTGGGTAAAGGCTCTTTTCTATTGGGAGGGGGCGGGTAGTGTCCCACAGGCATACTGGACATCTTAACCCATTGACTTTGAATAACAGGAAGATCTGTTATTTCAGTTCTGTGGTTTTGAAATCAACTTCTGCTGTAGTTAATGGGTTAAGATCTTTGTAAGTAGGTAGGTTGGTAGGTATTGATTTTGTTGAACAGCTGAATACTGTGGCTCTTTGCTTGGGAGTCAGGATGTATAAAAGGTCAACAGTTGAGTGACATTAGTTGTGCTTGATTTGGTGAATAAAGGTATTGTGAATGATACATAAGGGAGGAAAGTTGTTAAAGTATCAACTGGATAAAAATACATTCATAGGAAATAGTGCTGAGAACAGTTCATTACAACCTTCTGTACATATAAGACAACTGCCACTAGAATAAATAAAGGATAAACGCATACATCACATAGTCACATAGATATGACAATAAACTATATCTGCATCCTTGGTAAGATGATGAACTATGTTTAACAGTAAATCCTTTGATCAGGAGGTTTTGAGGAGTGTGGAACCACCTCTTAATTGCTGGTGTTCCTAGGTCTACCCTGACCTGGAGTGGTAGCACCTGTTAGGGTCCTAACTATAGGTAAATAACCCACAAACTGGGGTCAAAACTCTATGTAAGTGTAAAAATAGATTCTAATACCAGAAATACTTTGTAAAAAAAAAAAAAAAAAATTATTACTAGCAATACATTTTTGGAAAAAAAAAATTACCAGCTACACATTTTTGAAGAAAAAATATTACCAGAAATAAAAATTTTCTTGGTATTAAATGACTCATTGAGGTTGATATGCTGTAAAACAAACCAAACCAAACACAGTCACATTTATAGGGTATATAGTAAAAATGTGGTACTCTATCAGTAATTCTTCATAAATGAAGAAACCATAGGTACCTGCAGAGAAAATAGGTAAGAATAAAGAAAATTGTGTATTTTTTGTAATTTTTATTGAATGCTGCTCAAATTGTATTACAATACTTGAAATGGTTTCAAAAATGTATTCTCACCATAAATTTTGATCAAAACCTGAAGTGAGCTCATTTATGGACAAAATATTGTCCAGGTGATTAAAGTGAACTATATAGGACCAAAATATAAATTTGTTGATGATATTTAAATTAAACAAAAATTGAGCATGTTCTTTTCTATTTCATGTGCCATGTCTCCTCAGGATATTGGCAATCATGGCTTTTCACAAGTTTCTGTCACTTCTAATTCTGTTATTTCTCTGTTAGTTCTGCTATCCATTTACTCAAGCTTATTAAATATGTCATGACTTTCTTCCCTCTGTCCCTTTATATGTCCCATGAGTATCAGATTTTCCAAGCCCACCTTCCTCATTATGTGCCCAGAAACCTTAACTGTCTCCTGATGTTAAGTATAAGTTTACTTTTTGTTTCCATTTTCTTCAAAACTTTGTCATCACTCACATGTTTGGACCACAGTGTCTTCAGCATCCTTCTGTAGAACGATATTTTCTGTTGCTTAAAGTCTCCTCTTCATCTTTGAGCAGATTGTCCAATACTCACTGCCATACAGGAGGACAGATATCATGTAGTGGTTTAGTACTCTTTTCCTTGTTTCTAGTGAAATTTTCTTATTTCTCAATACTCTGCTTAGCTTTTAGAATGCTTCATTGGCTATCCCAATACACCTTTGAATCTGTGTCGCTCTTTCTGTCCTCTGTTAAAACACTTCCCAGATATTTAAATTTTTGCACTTATTTGATTTTTGGTACCTCTGAGGCACAGTGAAGTAATAAATAGTGGCTCGGATTGAGGAATTGGAGAACTGAGTTTGAATTCCAGTCAAATCCATTACATTAACTTATGTGCTAATACCCTTGGCAAAGGTATAAATCCTTCTTCTCCTCCCAGCTATGGGTAAATAGTAGGACAGACCGGGTTCTATAGGCTTAAGTGTGTATTATGTATGGCACATAACTGCCTGACCTCCAGTTTTCATTTTGGCCTCCTCAATTTGCTAACAACAATGCAATCTGTCTTCTTGCAATTGATGTTTAATCCTTTCTTCTCACTTTCTTTCTGTAGGAATTTTTGTAGCTTTCTTTCTGTGTCTGCTATCAACACTGTGTTATCCCTATGCTGTTAAGATTGTAGCTGCCAATAAAATAGTGGCCCTATTTTTCTAAAATTGGACCCAAATGTTTGCATCAGTTTTCTTTCTGATATGATTTTTTTTTTTTTTTTTAAGCATTTCACCCCAAGCAAAGTGGGAAGCCACTGGCATGCAAGGGGTTACAGAGAGTTGGAGTGAAGGCAAATAGGAGTGGTAGCGGAAAGGATGAAGAGAAGGATAAGGGATAGATCAAGACATCTGGAGACGTCGATTGACATTACATTTGAGTAGTTTGAGATTATAGGGGAAACAGGAAAAGGGGAGGGAGTTCCACAGGCGAGAAGTGTGAGGTATGAAGAGTAGAAGAGATGGCTATATTTCTAAATCTATTAAGAAATGATTCTTATTCTGTAGAAAATTAGATCAATACAATGTGCTGCATCATTTCAGAACATTGAATAAAAATAAATCGAGATGTTTGCTTAAAATGGGAACAACAAATGGTCTACAAATTGACTAATTATGATATTTTGGCAGTTTTAGCTTTAACTGGATGAACTTGAGGGTCTCGATTGATGAGAGGTTATGGAATTATGGAGTTTCAACAAAATTTGTGTCATAAAAACTGGACAGTTTTATTGTCCTGAATTTTGGCTGCAGTTTTTATTTTTTATCATTTTTCCCAAGCCAGGCAATAAAGCCACTAAAATGCCAGGGGGTTACTGAGTGTTAGAGAATATGAGAAAAATATACTATTAAGGAGAGAGAGAGAGAGAGGACAATAAAAGAACAGTAATTACGAAGATAGAAAATGACAATCAACTTTGCATTTAAATTTTTGAAGATCAAAGTTGATTTGGAAGCAAAAAACTGAAAGAGTTCCACAAATGAAATTCGATAGAAGAAGCTGTTTACATTTAGTCATTTCAACTGTAAAATGATGAAACCTAGCTGCCAATCTAGTACTGCACTTAAATTCATAGTCTTTATCGTTGGTTTGAGAAAACTTAATTTTGGAGCTTTTAGGATAAAATCTTTCAAGTTGTAGGCTTACTACTGAAAGATAATGTTGGCTTCTTACTCGTCATTGTTCTTTTTTTAAGGTTTTAAACAGCATTATTTCCAGGCCCTAAATACAACTTTGATTCTCGCATTTATGAATATTTCCATTAGCAGTTTTATGCTTTATTTTCAATCCTAATTCAAATAACAATTACAGAAAACATAAAATAGTTTTAGGAATATTACAAAAAACTAAATTATTTCTCTTGATATGTTTCCATTATTCTAAAGGATTAAAAAAGGTCATTTATCAAAAAAAATGCCCCCACCAATTATGTTATGAAACATTTATTTTTTGACTTTTAAGGAATAATTCTAAGTAAGTTTGTTTGCAAGAAGGAACCGTTGAAATTATATGGTGCATGATTGAAATTTAAATATAGAAATTGTTTATAGGTCTTAATAATAGGTGTATTATTTGCTGTTTGAAATCATGGCCTACCCATTTAGGAATTGTTTCAAAACACCATGTCACTTGAGGATATTGGTGATCATGACTCACCTGAGATTCCTTTACTTCAATAAAAAAAACAGGGCGTCTATTTCAAACACGAGTATCCACTAAAAATAAGTAGTCTAAAGTATGTGGGATCAAATGGTAGATTCTCTTACCATGTGGAATGTAAGGCCACACCCTTCAAAAGAGCACATTTTCTATATTAGGTTTTCTTGAATGCACAGACCAGTAGATGTAATATACACTATTTAAAAAAAAACAAAAAAAAACAGGGCGTCTATTTCATATATGGGCATCCATTAAAATAATGGTTAAAATTTTATATATATATATATATATATATATATATATATATATATATATATATATATGAATGATAAAAATATAGTCTTAGGTTATACTATATTGACCATAAAAACATGAAACAGACCGTGGCCACTTTGTGTTGATCTGTGTCCACTTTTATATTTACACACACAAGCATATATATATGGATAGGAATCTGCCAAAATGATAGGATAAAGAACAAGTAACAGATCTTAATCTAACATGTTTCACTTTATTAAAGCTTCATCAGAGATCAAGATAGAAATTTCTATCTTGATCTCTGATGAGGCTTTAATAAAGTGAAACAGGTTAGACTGAGATTTGTTTTCTACTTTAAATAAAAACTTAACTGTAGTACATTGTCAGTCATTTTTTATGAAATAAGAGGGATTGCTGGCCAAATACACAATTTTATATATATATATATATATATATATATATATACACACATACACACTCTTAAAAATGGTCTTCATTTCTTGTGGAATCTACAGCTACCAATATATAATGGAAGCAGATGGCATAAAGGCATAAAGTCTTGCAGCCAATCTCCACAATGCTATGGAATATAGACAAGGCTGAAAAACTGAAAGTTTTCTGCTGGTTTCAGACCTCCTTGAACAGATGATGTTTAAAAAACTTACCTGTCTCATGGTATATTAGTGGGTCTGCAGTAGACATTGACCTTACTTTTTCTGAAAATTTGTAAAAATAAAATAGATGTCCTATTAAGTTGATATGAAAACCAATGTATTTGTTGACAAACTTAATTTTTTGCTATGGACACCACTTATTTGAATTACATTCTAAGAGAAATGCCTTTTTTTAAATTTTTTATTTTCTTTATTTTCTTTTTCCCAATCATCAGGTCACTTCAGTCTTGTATTTCAGTTTCTCTCCTTACTTATAAGAGAAATTGCTGACAACCACTTTTTTTGTGCTCTCTGAGATGTCTTCATGTCCGTTATAGAGACCAAGACACTTTATCATGCTCTTTTTTTTTTTTTTTTTTTGTATTTCTGTTTCTATTTCAAGTAATGTTAGGTTTTCATCTTTAGAAAACAATAATTTGGATACATTGCCTCTAAAGAAAAGCATACCCCTTCCAAAAAAAAAGAAAAAAAAGAAGCTATATCAAAAACTGTGATAGGTATGGATGCTATAAAATGGCATCATCTTCAGGTTCCGACGTTTTTTTTTTGTTTTTTGTCTTTTATTATGAATTTTCATTTCTCATTTCCTTGTCTTAGGTTTCCTTATTTCTTGGTCTCTAGATTTGCAAAAAAATAAAATAGAAATTGCTTTTTTTCTATTTTATTTTTTCTATTATTTTTTCTTTTACATTCTAGCTTTCAGGCAAAGAGTGTCAGCATAAATATTTCTTTCTTTATATATATATATATATATATATATATATATATATATATATATATATGTCATTGGAAGCATATTGCTGACAAGTTAGCAGGATTTATGTATGTATCATAGTAAAGACACACCTACACTTCACTCAGTGGAATTTTATTAAACAAAAAAGAAGTGGGGAATGATTTATTCCTCTTTGAAGTCAATATTTTAGAATTGTGCATTTCTTTTTCCCTTTGTTAAAATAATGGAACAGAATTTGTGTATTTTAATCTATAAATAAACATTATTTTCTTTTTATGTGTTATTGATAGAAAACTACTCCCAAACTAAGTGAGATTTTTTTTTTTAACTCAGATTTTTATGTAGACTTGTTGGTTCATTTTAATAGAAATAGATATTTTTTTTCATTCTGTCTTTTATTCAGTGACAAAAACAGACTCTCACTATTCAGTGTCCTCTTTTATATATATATATATATATATATATATATTATATATATATATATATATATATTTTAATTATAGGTGTATGGATGAATGGTTAGAAAGATCTTTTTCTGACAATGAGACCCAGGTTTGAATCTCACCAGGATTGATTTGTCAAGAAGCTGACTTGATATTATTGGTCTGGGGAGGTCATCTTAACATGCAGCATTGTTTGGAAAGTGCCTGAAAACCATTGAAAGTGAGTGAAATTGACTAGAGGGTACTCTTCAGAAACCATTGATGGTTGTGCTTATACAAAGTCACAAGTCAGTATGATTGAGAGTTCGAGTGTAATGGCACTGTTTTCCTTTGGGGCTAATGATGACTTTGTTTTGCAATTAATCAGTGGATCTAGAAGTGAACATTTCAAATACCAAATGCCAGTTATCAGTTATCTCCTGTTAATTCACCTCTCTAAGTTCTTCACTGCCTTAACCAGGTATTGAACTCATGCTGTCACTGCATCTAACCAATGCCTTTATCCACTGTGCCATGTGTCCTTAAGGACACATGACACAGTAGATAAAGGATAAACGAGAGATAACTGATAACTGACATCCTTTAGACATGGCATGTGGAACTAGAACAGTCTACCCCAGTGAGCAAAATAAAGGGTTCAGTTTGACATTCCAATCATCTAAAGAAGGCCGGGGCATACAACGGCTGAAATGCTGTGATAAATATGGTAACAAAGATGAGGATAGTAGTCTGAATAATGTAAATAGTGTATATAATACTTCATCTCAGAAATATAGACAGATATCTACATACAACCACTTTCTCAGATTGATGGCCAAAGGTGACTTTAAATGGATTAAGCCCGTAAGTCTTAGTGAGGACCATCCTTCTTTGAAGCTCATGGACTGGTGCTACAGAATCACAAAGAACCAAAACCATATCACTTGAAGACATACAAAAACAGCCATCTCTATAATAGCATGTATAACTTGAAGAGAAAATCATGATATAATCAACATATTTAGTTCCCACTCTATCATAAACAAAGGGTTAGAAAGGAAACTCTTATCAGTACTAGCAAGAGTGATAACAGCTATTGGATTTGAGAAGTTTATTATCTGAAAAAAAAAAAAAAAAAACTTTTAAGAGAAAAAATTAATAAATTTTCAACCGAAAGTAATGTTGAATGTTCGATCAATGAATATTGAATGCTTCCTGTATGGAAACTGCTAATCTCACCATTACCAGTGATCATCTCGGAAGATATTTTAAACGAGTCTGATTGTATGTGTACATGTTTGTGTGTGTGTGTTATTTATTTTTTTTTAAATGCAAATCAATGGTAAAAAATTGTTATCAGTTCACCCTGTTCATATAATGCTGTAGAGGTTGGCTATACTTCTTACTTTCTCTTATCATTATTGTTACAATATTCATTGTCACTATCAAACAATTCAATTAAGCAAATTAATTAGATTAACCAGCTAGCATTGATTCAAGATGCCAAAAAGAAGCAAAACAAAAGTCTCTCTTATCAGTGTCCAAACAACTGTCATTATCTCCAAAAAAATGTCAGCAACTCCATCAAAATATCTAAAAAAAATTTATGTTGCCCGACTTTGACAATAAAATATTTTTTATGGACATTTTTTTCTTTTAATATATATTTATTTTTTAAATGCCCTGTCCCTTCTGGTTGTAGATGATTGGCACTACTTAAATTTGATCTTCTCATTAAAAATAGGGAAAATTTTGATGGGGAATAATTTTTTAGATTAGCATTCAATATTTGTTTCTCAAGCCACAACATTTGTTACAATAAAAAAAATGTTTTTATTGATTTAGAAGTGGAAGGCCTGTTCATAACAATAGAATATAATAGAAAAATATTGATTTTTCTTCTTTTTATCATTTTAAAATGGAGGCCTGTTGATAATGCTAATACTGTGTCAAATCGATCCCTGATATATAGAGTTATCTGTACTTTGTTGTTTTTTGTGGATTGTAAAAATATTTTTTTTATTTTAGATTTTTGTTTTTGTGAGTGAATGTTGCATTAACAATTTCTTTTTCTTCTTCTTCTTTTTTTTTTTTTTTTTTTTTTTTTTTTTTTTTAGAATAATTTTTCAGGATAGAAGTCCCACAATTTAACTTATAACTGAGGGGGTGAGGGGAGATGGATTCATACTTTTCCCAAGGGTACTTGCATGTAAGTGCATGTCTAAAAAGATAAAACTGAATATGATAACAAGTGGAAAAACAAAGAAAAAGAAACAATAATATTTTTTGTCTGAAATTGTGAGATGGAGTATTGTCATTATTCCACAGTTTAGATTACTAGTTGTGTGCTGATGGTGTGGTGGTTATCTATGTTGGAATTGGCAAGCCAAGTTGAAGTTTGAGTCTCATCTGTTAGGTTTACTTTAACAGAAATGCGCTTGGGAAAGGAATGAATCCATATCTTCCCTCTCTAGCTCTGAATCTTTTGAGCTTTGGTTGGTAACCAATTCAGAAGGAAAATACTGAATTCAAAACCACAGAGAAGGCAATGGGAAACCACTCCACTATCTTTCCTGTCATAGTAATTCACAAATTTAAATAATAAGGAAAAATTGTTGAGAAGCATGATTGCCAGTCCTCTTCAGGTAAAATAAATGAGAAAAAGAAAAGCTGATCTTATTGAACAACTGGCAAATAAATTGTCCATTATTATATATACACACTGGACTGGTTTATTTTTCAACAGCAAGTACACCAAGTTCCTAGACCAAGGAACTTCTTCGTGCCAACTATGCTCAGCATATTTGGTATGAGTTTTGAATTCAGTGTTTGATTGACACTTCTTTGCTCCTCATCAGTGCTTTCTGTCAGTTATCTGGACTTCATTCTTGAGAGGGCAGTGTGTACATTTTTCTATCTAGATAAGGTCTGCCATACTAGATTTTCCCATGTCACATTCAAATATAGGTTTCTTGCATTTTTAAATTCGACTAAGAGAACAACTGGCTTTCCTTTTATGTTCATCTGCATAGTATGTTATAAATGCAGTTTTTGTCTGCCCTTTCTTTGGTACTAGCATAACTAGTATGCTTCAAAGAGTAGATTTATTATTAAATACCACCTAGATCTTGTTATGAATTAATGTTATCGCTGTTTGGCTAATTTAGTATATGTAATTATACTGTGCTCTTGAAGTAACCAAACAATAGCAAAATGGATATCACTTGCCTTTTTTCCTCTATGTTGGATATTTAAATTGGGACAGGTAGGGTTGACTGGGGGTGCAGTCTTGCCTGATTGGGGGACCTCAGGCAGTGCTTTTTGACTCTTGCTATCTTTTAAACATTTGCTTTATTCTACCTACATTAATATATGTTACAAATTAAACTAAGCATAACTGACTTCTAAAGGAAGTGAAATTATTGTTGATTGTGACGTCATTCTGAGGTCTTTTTTTTTTTTTTTTGGTCAAAATCCGTGAATTTGTTTTCATCATGTTAAGTCTTGAAAAAAAAAAAACAAACTATAAAATTCACTATTTTTTTTATCCATGAGTTAAAATTAGTCAACGTTTTAAGAAGAAAAATCTGAAGTTGATGTAAAAAATTTCCTAAAAACGAACTTGTTTATTTATTTAAGATGGAATGATTTATTATGACGTCTCTAATTTTTATTTAGATAGGTTGCATTTATTTTCAATTTTTGTAGTTGAATTCTTTACCTATATTTCATATGATCCATTATTGTACATAATTAGGTTAGAATAAAATTTGCATTGTATATGAATACTACCTTATAAAAATTGAGATGTGTTAGAGCAGAGGGGATGTTTCATAGATGTGGGGAAGCACTAGACCCTTAAACCAGATAGGATTCACTATTTTTAATTTCGTACATTTATTTTCTTTTGTATGACAGATGTTATGGATAGAGTGCATAGAATGATTGATTTGTTTTTTTTTTTGTTTTTTTTTTTAATTCTTTGTAGGTTTTTTAAAGCTAAAATATGTTGGATTGTTGGGCACCCCGAGGCGGTGTAATGGTTAGCAAGCTTGTTTTGCTAGAACAATTACAACTGAGTAGTGAGTTCGATCCTCACTGGGTGCCCCATACTTTCGGCCTTGTGCCACATCTGAGCTACACTTGGAAAATCACAATATATTATGGATTGTAGGAAGTTGCTTACTGTACGCAGTGTTACCAAGTGGACTCCAGCCTGATTAGGCTCAATCTTGCTTCAGTGATCGAACAAGAATCAGTGTTTTTCAGTCTGATTTGGCCATAATATGAGAAAGCAAAGAAACGTACACTAAAAATCTTTTCTTTTTTAATGTGGATGAACTCCAATGGCCTTATAATGTTCTCTTTAACACTGGCTCTTGCATTGTTTAATTCCATTCTTTTGAGGCTTACAGCCATATAATGTTGAAACACTGCTTATTGTACAGTCACCGAAGTTAAGCAATGTCAAGTCTGGCTGTTATCTAGGTAGGTGACTGTTTGGGAATACCAGGTGCTGTAAACTTGGATGTGTGGGTGGTATGGCTTACAGCCATCACATTGAATACACCGGTTCTTGTATGATCAAAGTTAAGCAACATTGAACCTGGTCAGTACTTAGATGGGTGACCACTTGGAATACCAGATGCTGTAAGTTTGTATGTGCACATGGTGTATTGGATAATGGCTAGGGAGGAAATGAGAATTATTTGACTTTTTAAGTAGCATGATATGACCCCATAAAGGTTTGAACTGGTGGGGCTAAAGAATAGAGCTGATCTAAACATTTGTAATGGAAATAGTGAAATATTTTGCAATAAACAGCTAGAGATTTGACACAGGAAGTTTTTCCTAAGTTCCATATATTCTCTCAACCTGACATCTTCTGACTATACCTTATTTCTCTTTAGATAATGGTTGATCATGTTTGATCAGTGGTTTAAATAAGCTGAACATATCAAAAGTCAAAACATTTCTTTTTTTTTTTTTTTTTTTTTTTTTTTTTCTTAAAATGATACAGTTTTGTTGAAAGGTGGTGTGACATCATAGAAAGTGCGGGAAAATAAGTCACTTCTTGTGATCACTTTTGAGTGGGGTCTTTTTAATAAGAATAACCAGCTGTGAATATTATGTATATATTTGTAGTCCTTTTTAAAAACAACTTTATAAAAAAATTAATATGAAATTTCATGATTATCAGATATATAATACTATTAGTGTCATAGGAGCATGGAATATATTGCCACTTCAGTAGCAGTGGTGTTTCCTGGGTAAGATAGGCTGATGGAGCACAACCATCTCCAGGCTGGTTTTGAATTCAGTTTTCCTTCTCTTAGACTAGTTCCTACCCAGGGCTATAGGACTCAGTCTGTCATGCTTTTTAACCCATAGCTGGGGGAAGAGATACCTTTTCTCAAGGGTATTTGCATGCAAGTGAATGTAATGAACTCAACTTGGAATTTGAACTCGGCTCTCTGATTCCTCAATCCAATAATGATCCATTATTGTACAAGTTGAAATTATTACTTTTTTTTTTAAATATTAGTTTTTGTAAAAATTCATTTTGAATAAAGGATTTTTGACTGATTTTGAGAACACAAGCCACTTGATAACATTATCTGTGACGATAATAAATGACTTCCTCTCAGGAGAAGTATATAATTAGTTTTGATCTTGTTTCCCATCTCTGGAAGAAAAATTTGTCGGACATTTTTTATGAAGATGGATGGGGAGAGAAATCTTTCTCTTTTACATGTCTGGAGTTTTTGTTGGATTTGGGGTTCTTGAGATGTTCTTCTCTGGAAGAATTATTAGAAAGTAACATAAAATCATAACTTTAAGAACACCTGGATAGTTCTAGAACATTACATTCGGTTACTTTTTTTTCTCTAATGGAAATTCATGATTGATGTCTTTTCTTTAATGGAGATGAATGCTAAAACCATGTATTTTGTGACTTTTTTTTTTCTTGTGTGTGCATATATACTCTCCTGTCATTTTCGATGTATGAGGGTCAAGCAGCTCAGTTCTTAGAACCAACAGCCAGACTACCCACACATATCATTTGATTATAGTGCTGAAGGCTTGTGTAGAACGAACCACACTTGTTGGAAAATCTGAATGCAGAGTCCTGGTGCACCGGGATATATATATATATATAATGTCATCCACAGACAGACTGTTTCACTGTATCACAGCTCATCAGTGTAAATAGACATCTGATTGCCTCAAGTTGGGATTGAAACCTGAAGATCTTACCCCTGAGTTATCAGCCACTGGTAGAGAGGATCGTGAATTTTTATATTTGTGTGTGTGTGTATATATATATATATATATATATATATATATATATATATAAAATTATTTCAAAACTTCATTTTAGCGGATACCTGTATTTGAGTAGACACTGATTTTTTTTATTTTAAACAGTATTTACTTCATCTACTGGCCTGCACACTCGAGAAAAATTCTTAAAAAAAAAGTGTCCTTTATCAGGATTTGAACCTGCATACCCTATTACAGGAGAAACAACTGTTTGATCTGACAAGCTTTAACCACTTCACAATCAAGCAAATTTCTATTTCCCTATCATGTTTTAAATAATAAAAATAAGTCAAATTAAAAAAAATCAAATTCATTAACTCTTTAGAGTTGTGTGTATGTTGTGTGTGGGGAGGAAGGGAAACAAATATTCGCACACATAAAAAATTTTAATTCATTGTATTTCCAACTAATGAATAATCAGGCTTTTCATATAATTAACTGTACACAGATGCATAATAACTAAATATGCATAGAAAACAAAAAAAAATATGATTTAATAGAAATAAATCCCATTTATCCATTTTAATGGGTGAAAAAAGTATTCGTACAATACAAAAAAGAATACATAATCTTCATTTAATACTTTGTAGAATAGCCATTATTATTCACTTCTATAGCAATCAACCTCTTGTAGTTCTCAGTTAATGATTTGCACATTTTCTTTTTATAAGGTTGGTGCAAAAATAATGACGGTTTTTGACGTATTTTTTTAGCGTCAAAAACCGTCATTATTTTTGCACCAACCTAATATTTTGTCCCATTCTTCTTTGTACATGGTCTCCAGATCCGGGATGTTTGTCAGAGCTTTCGATTGGATGTGAATTTTCAAATAATGCCACAGATTCTCAATTAGGTTTAAATCTGGGGACTGACTTGGCCATTTAAGGATATTTACATTATTTTCAGCAAGCCATTTCTTTGTAGAAAAATCTTTGTAGATTTTGCTTTGCGCTTATGATCATAATCTTGTTGGAAGATCCAATCAGGAGGAAGTTCAAGATTTTCAACCAAAATCATTAAATTTGCTTTCAAAATATTTTGATATGCTGCAGCATTCATTCTACCATCTATTACTGATATGTTGCCAGTATCCTTTGTAGAAAAACATCCCCAAACCATGATGCTGCCCCCACCAAATTTCACTGTTGGAACTACGTTCTTTTGCTTGAAGGCATCACCATCTTTCCTCCATACATGATTTCTATAATTATGTCCAAACAACTCAGTTTTGGGTTTGTCTGTCCATAATCCTCTTTCCTTATCCTTATGTTCACGAACAAATTTCAATCTGGCATCTCTTTGTCTTTTGAATAGCTGTAGAGTTTTCTGAGGGGAGCGTGACTTTAGATTGTTCCTATGAATTTTGTTGCTTATTGTCTGTTTAGTGACACAGATTCTTGATGAAAGCATCAAAAATGGCATCATGTCTTGTTTACATAGACGTTTGATATACGAAGATAATGGTCATGCAATAGCAGACACAGATTGTAATTTTGTAAAGCAGTTTTACAACATCGTACATAACCATATGAGAGAAAGAAATGTTATGAACAGAACCATATGTTTAAATGCATTGTAATATGTTGTGACTGGTTTGAAGTGTAATTTGTTGAGTGTGTGTGTTGCTTTGTTTTAATGTAGATGGCCTCCAATATCTTAAGGGTCATTTTACTGTATGTATGTGTGAGTATTATTGTGTTATCAACTAATATCTGTCTAAAATTATGTATATAGCTATGTTTTTCTAAGAAATGTTTAATGGAACTAAGATCAGAAAGGTCACAGGCAAATCTATGGAAGAGTGTAGTTGTAAACAAAACATGATGTCATCTTTGACTGTGAACATCTCTGTTGTCCATATAACCACTCTGATAATGGGTCATGTGAGCTGAAAGCTTAGATTGACAGCCAATATAATAAAGAAATATCCAAATGTTGGACAGTTTTTGTTTTTCTCTTGAAACTAAAGCCATTCTATGACACTTGGAAAGGCTCATGATAAAGCATAATAGACATTTGTTGTGTGTTATATTTAACAATGTGTGTGTGTATACACACACACACACACACACACACACACACACACATATATATATATATTTATATATATTTGTTTGGATTGATGTGAGTTTGTGACCCTTTTGCGATCGTCGGACAAACTCACAAAAAACCCAGGGTCACAAACTCACATCAATCCAACCAAATATGCTAGCTCTATCTCTGATATTGAGCACTTTCTAATAAGTACCACACATATAATATATAAATAATTATATACACACACACACACACACACACACACACATATATATATATATATATATATATATATATATATATATATATATATATGAATGGGTAGGATAAAAAATCTACATATATGCACATATGTATAAATATAGTTCTTCCTCAGGTGTTATAAATACAGTGCTTGATGTTATGAAACAGTGCTATAAGAATATATTAGTGAATATACATAATACCCAAATTGTATATTAACTCATTAAAATAAAAGATATCTATCTATCTATCTATATATACACACTAGTGAATATATATAATATACAATGTTGATAGCATGACTCAGTTTTATGCAGTCTTCAGGTGCAGAGATAATGGTTAGAATATCTCTGCACATGAAGATTGCATGAACTTCACAAAAACTCTGAGTCATGCTATTGATGTTGAATATTATGTATATTCACTAGTGTGTGTATGTATGTATGTATATATATATATATATATATATATATATATATATATATATTCTTTTATTTTAATGAGTTAATATACAATTTATGGTTGTAAAATCTTTCTTTCAATAGCTTTTCTATTGAAGCAATGGAAAACTTATTCTGGTGGCCTGAAATGGTAAATTACATTGTCTAGTTGGCTGTTACCACTGAGGGAGCACAAATATGAGTTTCTACAATTGCATAATAACACTTTCCTTATTACATCTTTGGTTCAAGTACTTGTAATTGTGTCTCTTCATTAATCAAATGAAGTTAGGTATACAACTATAACTTAATTTTTTACTGTTATTAGAAATATTGTGCAATACAGAAATTTACTTCTTGACTCTAGCATAAGCTGGACCTATGGCTACCTGTCTAATGATTGATTTGGGATTTTTGTTCTATAAGGCTTCAGCGTCAATCCATTGTTAATGTCTCATTAAATTAAGTAACCAACATTATATAACATTGCATATTTGTATGTACAACTGTTAGGTTATGCCAAAAAAGGCCTTACTTGATAATTGTTTCTTGATTTGATACTAAATGTAAGTGTTTCAGTGATCTTAGATTTGGACATATCCCAACTTTTTGTTTTCTTTTATTTTTGCCTTTTAGTTCATTTTCTTCTCTTTTCTCTCAGTTTGTTTTTTCATTCATTATGTTTTTCTTTATTGCCTTTTTCTTTTTCTTTATTGCCTTTTTCTTCTTTTTTATTCGATTTTCTTCTTTTTCCTTCCATTTTCTTTTCTCATACATTTATTTTCTCTTTCATTTTTTCTTTTTCTCTTTCATTTTTTCTTTTTCTCTTTCATTTTTTCTTTTTCTCTTTCATTTTTTCTTTTTCTCTTTCATTTTTTCTTTTTCTCTTTCATTTTTTCATTATTGCCTTTTCTATTTTCTTTTTTCTCTTCTATTTTCTTTAGTCTTTCGTTTATTCTTTTTTCTTACATTTTCTTCTTTTTCATTATTGTCTTTTTCCATTTGCTTTCATTTTCTTCTTTGTTTCTTCCATTTTGTTTCTTCTTTTTTTTTTCTTTTACTTTCATTTTTTTTTCATTTTTTCTCCTAGTTATTTTTTTTTGTTCTTATTTAATTTGCCAATAATAACTCTGTTCTGTCAGTAATTGCACAAATATATATGCATGATTGGTGATAATATCTTAGTTGTTAATATGAAATTTCTGCAGGTCTAGCTAGTTAAGCTTAATGGTGTGTTGAACGTTATGAAAAAGCAAGTTGAATGTGTTGAGTTTATGAAAGATTCTATTTAAATCTCCTTGAAGATTATTGATTACCATGTACATAAGCTGATTAAGCTAATGTGATTAAAACAGCACAAGTGAGGAAGCTACAATGAATAATTTATAGAAAAATATTCCAAGAGAAGTTTTTTTTTTAGAAAAGTAGAAAAAAAATCATTGACAATTGCATAGAGAAACTACTTCCCTGAAAAATATTCAGTTGTAAACTGATCCAGTGATTAAGCACGTCCAATGATCAATACTTCATGCCAGCTTTATCATGTATCAGACCTTTTTTTCAAAATACTCAATATTCTAATTATAAATATGCAAGCATTAATCTATAAGTAATTTCTTCCTTATTGTAAAATCAGGGTTTGCAGCCACATCAAGTTGAAACATTGGTTCCTGTACGATCACTGGAGTTAAGCAAATGTCAAGTTTGGTCAGTACTTAGATGGGTGGCCATTTGGAAATACCAGGTGCTGTAAACTTGGATGTGTGGGTGGTGTATTGGATAAGGGATAATTGTTAATTGGAGAGCCAAGTTCCAATTCCCATTGGGTTTGTTATATTCATTTATATGCAAATGTCATTGAAGATGGTATGAATACACCTCTTCTCACCCCGATTAGCAAGAATATTATCGCTAAACCATTATTATTGCAAAAAAAAAAAAAAAAAATTGTTAAAATTTTAAAATATTTTCTGGCTTCAAATATTCTGCAAAGTGTTGATAAGTCATAAAAAATGAATGAATCATTATTGTATAATCATTATCAATGAATTTACATTATAATATAGCCTTGTTCTATCAGTGTTGCTTGCACAAATTTCTAACCACAGACAATCTCTTTTATCCTGATTTTCAATTTCAACGCATTTCTATAATAAAATCATTTGCAGTACATTATACAGCATATCCCAAAAGACACTTAGGGACTTAAAAATATCATAATTTCCACTGTTTTTAGTATCCAAAAATAGTTTTATATGGAATGATTATTTAAACATAGAAAATATATTTAATTATGAAAAATTATATAATGTAAATGTCCTCCATTTTTGACTTCACACAGATGTGCTCTTTCAATAACATTGTCCTTAATAGCTGTTAATAACTGCAGGCCTTGAATTTCAGCACAGATGTTATCCTTGAGTTGTTGAATTGCTTGGGGTTTATTGATGTATATACACTCTTTAAGTTATCCCCAAAGTCATTTGGCAAATCATTTACTGAGCCACATTGCCTAAAACATTGAATCAACTGATGAATCATGAAATTTAATGGTGGTTTTCTGGCATTGAACTGTCAGCAATATTCTTTGTGAATGATGAATTGGTTAAATCTAAAATATAATTTCATGATTTTGTTTCTTTGTTCAGTTGTGAATTCTTCTATCAGTAATTTCCTCATTTTATTCAAAGTTTTTTTTTGGGGGGGAGGTACAAAATGGAACATCTAACATGTTGTCACAGTGGCATAGCACCCGGGGCAGCCTTTGAGTCCTCCCTCCACAAAAAATACATATTGCACACTGACTCACTCTTAAAGTTATAAAACTACCTTGTGTACCATTATGATATTACTTTCACATACTCAAATATAGTATGCTTTAAATACACACCAAATATACTTAAAATTTTTCAGTAACAACTAAAAAGCAAAAACTACAGATAGGGTGTAATGAAAGAGATAATCAGTTACTCCAGAAAAAAGTTTGTGTTTTGTGTACGATCTGCCAAAGAAAAATTACCAAAAAGTAGTTAGCAAAAATCTACTTCAATGACTAGTATCTATGCTAATGTTCTTCCCTCCCCTGAATGGTGTGACCAATCAGAAAGATCTCTCGATGAACCGAAGCCGTTGTTTTTCGCTTATAAAGACAGAAGATTTTCTGAGCTGAACATGGCGTTTTTGCTTGTGAGAAGTGAAGGTTGGATGTGTGACCCAATTTTGTTGTTTCTACTTTGCTTGTTGGACTGTTACGATGGGCTATCATTTGAACTGCAATTTGGCTGCAAGTGTTGCAGTTGAGAAACAGAAGAAATCTATTACAGTTGCTACTATAAGTTGACCATCTTTTCTTTACTACAACATAGGGAAAAAAAAAGTGTAACAAATTAGGACGATCTTTATTTCTGAAATGAAAATTACAACTTTCTACAAAGTAACTTTTCTTGCTTTTTTTGTTGGCAAATTCTTCAAAGACATTGTCAAAAACTATTTCATCTGTCAATTGTTGCTCTGTAGACAGTAAATAGGCCAATATATCTGCTATAGTTTAAGTTACTCAAAATCAAAAAGATCCTTCAACTGTGAGTACTATCCTGACATTAAAACCACTTTTATTTCAATACAACCTAAACAGGCTTATAGCCTACAGCGGACACTAAAGTGTTGCCCCCATAAAAGTGCTGTCCAGAGAAGAACACCCTACACTTTTAGCTATGCCACTGTGTTATGACATTTTGAAATTCCAAGATGAATTTTGGGACACCCAGTATGTATAACAGCCCTATTGTATTAGTAATGTATGAATCAATCTCCTGACATCAATGATTCACTTTAATTTAAAACAATATATATATATATATATATATATATATATATATATATAATTAAGTAAAATAAAGTAACTTTCAGCCTATAAGATACAGAATGATTTTTTGGGGACTTGGAATCAAATAACATTTTTGACACCAGGAAATTACTGACAATTCCTTCTTGATTTTTATTACATATATGAATGTAAATGCAATGCTAGTTTGGCAACAAGTTCTCACCAATTTACAGCTGAATTGGCCTAAATGTAAATGTAAATTCTATGCTAATAGTTTCTTTTCTCACTTGTGGAACTCTCTCCCGGCTTCTTGTTTTCAACCAATTTTGATTGTTGAAATTAAGTGCAATGTCTATAGTTATCTACTATCTTCTTGATTCTTCCTCTTTTATTATTCTTGTGCTTTAATAATGGTTTTCTTTTTCTTATTCTTCAGCACTCCATAACCTCTTGTGTCTTAGTGGCTTTATTCCCTTGCTTGGGGTGAAATGATTAAAAAAACATTTCTAAAACCTGATCAAACAAATATTTGGTTTAAAAAATACAAAAATTAGTGATTAAAAGATTAAAATCTACTTTTAAGGGATAATCTTACTTTGTTGACTTTTATTCATTTTGCAGTCATATGAATAACTTTTCTAGATTGAGTGAACAATAATCTATTTATCTGTTATGCAGCCTGATCTCCTTTACTTGCTAATGAGATTCTGTTATGATCACTTGCTAATTGCTCAATGCCAATAATGGGAACAATTTGCGTTACTCTAACAAATAGAATATTTTAGTAAACAGGAAAATTTGTTTCTAATGACTGGTTTAATATTTTGCTGAAAAAAAAAAAGGCTTATGACCATATCATGTTGAAACAACAGTCCTTGTACAATCTATAGTTAATGTTGGGCCTGGTCAGTAACTAGATGGGTGACCATTTGCAAATGCTAGATGCTTGTAGTGGGGGTGTAATGGATAATGGCTTGGAATTGCAAATTGGAGAGTCGAGTTCCAATTCCAGTTTGGTTCGTTGTATTCAAAATAGTCCTTGGAATGGTATAATCCACCTTTTTTTCTCTAGCTATGGGTTAATTAGTAGAACCAGTAAAAATCATTATTATCTTAAAAAACTTCTTACAATCTAAAGATATTTTCTGGCTTTAAATAACCTGCAAAAGGGGTGCTAAGCCATTAAAATAAATCAATAAATCTTGCTTAAAATGTATGTATGGTTCTATATTAGATTTTCTATATGAGGATTGTGGAATTTAATCTATTTTTTATCATATAAAGCAACATTAATGGATCAACATATACTTTGGTAAAGTTTATAGACATTAAAAGGAGCATTACTTCTTAAGCATTTAATGTAATAAAGATGAGATTGTCAGCAAGGGAATTCTTTTATTCTGTCTAATTTAAAAAAAAAAAAAAAAAAGTATGGAAAACTAAATCACAAACATCTTCACCATTTGTAAATGTTCTGATCAGCTTTTGATTTGATTCTGAAATGTTGGCAAGAATTCAATGTAATTCTTTTAATCTATTTTCAAATGTTGTGCCCCAAACTTACTTTTCTCTATTCCTTTCCACCCTTCTCTGCAGCTCTTCATTATGGAGATTTTGTTATCTTCTAATAAACCTTTTTCACATCTTTGACTTTAATGTATTGATTTCATTTTGAATTTCTAATATATGACTTATAAAAAAAAATAATGCAATTTTATTGAAAATGATTTTAACACTTTTTCCTCTTGTGTTACTAAAATAGTATATATTGATTTTCAAACACTTTAGGCTTAAACAGAGATTCTTTGTCTTTTTCTTTTTCTTGGCTTCTTCGTGTTGTTATCAGAATTGTCTATGTCAGATAAAAAACAAAAAACATGCATAATCATTAGTTCTCTTGTCTGAAGGAGATGTTTTGTCGATTTTATCATTTTTTTCCATGTTATTCTGAAGAAATTTAAAAAAAACAAAAATAGTTTTCTTTCCGAGTCAAAAAAAAAAAAAAAAAAAAAAATCATTTTTTTAAATAGTAAATTTTTTTCCTCAAACCTAAATTTTTGCACAGTTTTAAAAGTTGGGGTAAGGTTGAATAAAGTCTTATTTCATAAACTGTATGAATTTTTTTTATGATGTATATGGGATTTATTAACATGTTAACTGCCATGTCAATATATATTGGTGATATGGCATTTCAGTTTATGCTGTGACTCCAGATACTGTTAACAATTATATTTTCAAATGGTGAAGACACTCAGTGCATATTTCTATACAAAGCAATGTCTGTGGCTTCATTTTAATTGAATTCTTTATAAATATATTTTAAGAATAAAATAAACAAAGCTCAAGGTGAAAATAGTGTTTTGTGGAAGGTAAGAAAAAGGATATTAATAATATTTGAAGAATTAATTTTGTCATCAAAATATTGTGACATGGGTGCAATTATAAATGTAAATCATATTTATAGCATGTAATAATGCTTCCTTATTTGCCATGAAGTATCAAATTGTTAGAAAATAACATACATACATACACACACACACACATATACTCTAGGGAGTAGGTTTGGGTTTGTAAACAGTGACTATTATAGCTTATATAGCGAGACTCTTCGCATAGCAAATTGAGTCACTGTCAGTCACTGGGCGTGTTTTTAAAAATAAATACGCTAAAAATCCACCTACTTCCCTGCCGTGCGTTGACGGCTTAGTGGTAGAATCTCCGGCTGATACCAATTCAGTTGGGTTTCGATCCGAGCTAGAGGCAACCGGATGTCTAGCCACACTGATCAGCTGTGAAACAGCGAAACAGTCTGTCTGTGGATGACGTTATATATATATATATAATATATATATATATATATATATATATAAATAAATATAAATAAATCTGAATATTATGTCCACTAGAATGTAGCCATCATCATTAGTTGGTGACATGGCTTCTGAAGTTTAAAAATTTTTTTATATATATATATACACACACACACACACACACACACACACACACCTACATTTGAAGTGCAGCTTAAAGTTCTACCAACTCATGCCTGATGAGTTGGAAGAGCCATGAAACTTTAAGTTGCACTTTGAACAAAGGTATATGTATATTTATTAATATATACCTCTTACCTCCGTCTAACCCTATTAAGCACTGTTTTATTTATAGCTTATATTAAGTAAATATTTATTCACTCACCTGTGTATGCACAATAACACACATATATACAGTTGCTAATATCTAATTTTGTTTATGTCCATGTTTATATGTTATATATATATTAGAAAAATAGTATGACAAGTTGTAAAAAAATTTTTTGTGGTGTGTTTCATCTATTAGGAATTTATTGGACTATGCTTGATTGATTTTGCCACATCTACACATGTGCACAAAATGAGAGATGCTGGTAGCTTCAAAATTTTTGAAAAAGAATACAGCTGAATTTGGCTAGATTGAAAAACTCTTCTTTCAAAAAATATATATTCTTTCAAAAATTCCATCTGCATGTTTAAACATGCCAACATCAACAAAGCCCAATCAGATGAAATGTGTCACAAAATCTTTTTTCCAATTTGTCATACATTTCTAATAGTGTTTGTTAATATATAAAATTATATATTGTTATATAACACACAATGAAAGAGAAAAAAAAATCAACCTTGCACTAATGAAAAATGTATGAATTATTTTTTACCTCAATATAAATGTGACAAAAAAAAATGAGAAAATAAACAGTTAATTGCTGGTATCTCATGACGAGGGATTTGTCTACAAAACTACAGAGTCAAAATGCTGAAAATAACATAAATCAGCTAAGTGAGAAACTTATATATATATATATATATATATATATATATATATATATACACACACACGCACGCACACACACATATATATATATATATATATATATATATATATATATATATATAATTATTTATTTAAAAAAAAATTTATAACATAAATATGTTATAAAATCACTACAAAAATAGCCATTTTGTTTCAACACCCTCGGTGTCTTATCAAGTGATGACGTTGAATGTTATTTTACATTCAACGTCATCACTTGATAATAAATAATTATATCTGCTCCACTTTGTATTGAGCACTCTTTTAAGAATAGTAATTGTTGGTTATTGGAATTCATTCCATATACACCAATCATATACTTGGGTGTATATATATATATATATATATATATATATATATATATATATATATATATGAAAGCCAGAAGATGAATTGTTGATGTCCAATATTGAATTTTATTAATAGTTTTTATTTATTCTTTGAAAATTCATATATATATATATATATATATATAAAATATAGTTTTATTTATTAATAATTTTAATTTCATTTATGCCATTTTTTTTTTTTTATCAGGGCATCACCAAGAATTGACAGGTGTTTGCACCCATCCTTCCCAGAGACTCGTAGTTACATCATCAAAAGACACCACATTCAGATTGTGGGATATGAGAGACCCATCCTTGGAAGTCAATGTCTTTCAGGGCCACACCCAGTAAGTTATTTTTATTTTTTTTTTTTAAATCTTTGCTTTAGTTTTTCTTTGTTTCTTGCGATGATTCTAGTCACTTCTTTCTGCAGATGATTTCATTTGCCTTGTAATTAATGGCTGCATGTTAGAATATGGTTGTATAATGTGAAAGTTGCTAAGGACGACTCTCATATCCACTTTTATTTTTTCTTAGGTATTTTTTTTTTTTTTTTTTTTGCATGCTCTGTTTGAAGAGAACTAGCATAGAAGGAAGTATGTTCACTGGGTAAATAATTTATACAACCTATAAATTAAGCAAAGTATTAAAAAATGGAAAGAATTTGTTAGAAATAAAGAAAAGAGTACTGAACTGTTATGCAATATCACTCCTCCTATATGGCAGTGAATGCTGAACAGTCTCCTTACAGATGAATACTTGAAGCTGGACAATTTCCTGAAAGATGAAGACTTGAAGTAACAAAAATATAGTTCTACAGAAGGATGCTGATAATACCATTAACCGAACATGTGAACAACAACAAAGTTTTAGATAAAATGGAAACAAAAACAACACCTATCCTTAACATCAAAAATAGATATTTGAAATTTTCTAGGGCACATAATCATGAAAGAGGGTTTGGAAAATTTGATACTCGCAGTACATATTGAAGTCAAGAGAGACAGAGGAATACTATACATAAACTACCTAGTGAGTTTTAGTGAATGGACAGTGGAGCAAGGTTTAGGAGAGATAATTAAAAGACAAAATATATTAAGAGCTACAAAAGACAGGAAATTGTGGAGAGCCTTGATTGCCGATATCCACGTGAACATAGAAAAAAAAAAGATAAATTTGTACTGGTTGGCTAATGTAAAATTTGTAAAAATGACCATTGACCTCATTACTTTTTTTTACCAATGAGATAAAACAAATTTTGAAATCTCTTCTAAGAAGTCATTTTCACTCATTATGTAAAACTATATTTAAAGACTTGATTTTTCTACACTATTTCTATATGCATACATATTTAACTACACATTCCATTAACAAATTTATGAGTAGTTTTGAAAAGTTTTTTGACTAACCAAGAAGCACTTCTAAAAATTAAAGAAAAGTTTGATGTTTTGGCATTTAACCAGATTTTGGGACATGGTCCTGGTGGAGAAATTATAGTCTAACAAAATTTTGTAGTGACTGTATGAATCATGTACATTGTTTTAAAAGGCTATGAATTTTGTCATCAATTGGCTATTTTACAAGCAACACTTGTATTATCTTCCTTTCAAAGAAACTTTTTTGTGATGTGTACAAATATCTATATTTCAAATAATAATCTATACATTAGTACTAAATAGAAATTTGCTAAATGCTTGATTTGTATTTTTGATATAAAAGCTACTATATTAAACTCAGAAATTTTTATGCTGAACTTATATATATATATATATATATATATATATATGCATGTTTCATTAAAAATGACAGACAGTGCTTTTATTTAGTTTTTTTATACAATTTCTGATGCGATCTAATAATTTTTTTTCTTTTCGGATGATAATTTAACAGTTTAAATACAATCCTTGAAAATGGCTAAATCTATAGCCGAAAGCACTCAGGTAAAAAAAAAACATTCGGACAGATTTTGTATAATTTATCATCCAAAAAGAAAAAAAAATTATTAGATCGCATCAGAAATTGTATAAAAAACTAAATAAAAGCACCTAGTCTGTCATTTTTAATTAAATGTGCATGAAAGAAGGATTGCTGCCTAAATATACACACACACACACACATATATATATATATATATATATATATATATAGAGAGAGAGAGAGATGTTTCATTGAATAATTTTTATAAGTTTTGTCTACTAATTTCTACTTGGATCCTTTCATATTCATGGACAAGCTTTTTGATGTCATTATTAAAGGAAGAGGGAAAATCACCGTGTTGATACATATTTTTTTCTGAGTACTTTCGACATAGCACAATGTTATCATCAGGCTGTTGTTTATTTCAAGAGAAATATTGTAGTGTTCATCATTTTCAAAGACAAAATTGGTGTGTTCATGTGAAAGTTAAATTTTTTACTTGTTGGTATTTATCAACCCCACCCCCCACGAGGGTTAAATGTGGCACAAGGCCGGTTTAATGTGGGTATCTCCAAGCCCGTAGGCTCGGCCAAAAATATGACCTTTGAACCCGCCTAGACCGGTTCAGGTCCTGTCTACCTCCCCGAAGGAAATCTTGCCCTTCAGCAAAGCTTCCTCCGAGTTCCTCTCTGCAGTAGAGAGTTCGACAGAAAACCCGACTCGGAAGCTCACAAAGCGCAGATACTACACTTTGATCCTTGCCACCGAGCCGAGTTTTGATGAACCATAGTTCGTATGTTCGTTTTTTACTTGTTAAGTGAAGAATGCTGAGTATGTGATGGCTTCACTACCGTTTCAGGGGAGGTAACTAAGTTTGGTGTGTCAAGAGTTTTTAAAAAATAAGTATTAAAACTATTAGTGCAAATCTTGATATTTTAAACTCTGTTGTACACCTTTTATGTATATTTTAATTCTATATTTCAGCAGCAAGAATTCTTTCAAACATGTTTTTTTTATTGATTATTTGAATTTCTGAATAAGTTGTTTTGTTTTATTGTTAAATTTGCCAAAATTCATATTAAACTTTAGTTTTATATTATTCTTCCCCCCAATGCTTTTGAATGTGTTGCTAAATTCATTTTCTATCATTGTTAAGCGTGTAGTTACACAAATGGTTTTTAATTCCGGTGTTCTCACATTTGATATAACCAATTTCAAGTCACTCAAGATGACATCATATAAATGGTCAGACTGAAATTTTTATATATATATATATATATATACACATACATATAAAAAATAACATTTTCATTTTATTTGCCCAATAACAGCACTGTTTCACACTTAATAATTTTATAAAAATGGATGTCTGTTTTTTATTAACCCACTTATTGTTCTTTTCTCATTTTTCAAAAATGTCAATGTGCTGAATATTTGAAATCATTCCCTCTTGATTATTAAATTATTCATGTTCTGAAATCTTATAATTTGTAATTTCTCATTTGTACATAGATAGAAATTTCTGCTGTGTTTCACTTTATTTTTTTTTTTTATTGTATAAGAAACAGCCACCCATTTTGAAAACTCACTAAGCATGAAACCGCACTTTTAATGGATAAATAAAAACAAATACTTTTTCATATGTATCAAAAACCTCTTTTAAAAGCATTTATTGTATTCTTATATGCATAAGGAAATGGATATGCAAATAATATATATACCATATATTTCTGCATATAAAACAACCTTTAAATCCCCAAAATCATCCTTAAAAATTGGGGGTTGTCTTATGCTACAATGCTAAAAAAGAAACCTTAATTTCTGAGTAATGTTTATTGGTAAGCTAATCTTGGCTTTGGTGTGGTAACTAATAATGTACATGAAAAGATTCACATTATCGAATAAACTGACAACAGAAGTCATAAAACCATTTCTAACTTATATATTATTGGCATAACTTCATATTAAATTGCCTATTCAAAGAATAATTCCATATCGATGAAATCGACTTGTATCTATGTAAGCTCAGCTGTGAAAATGTAAACATTGAGTTATGAGTGTGAATAAAAAAAATGTTGAAATATTACTATTATTGTACATTAATCTACTGTTATTAGCAGTATTTTGTGATTGTTGATGAAGTATAAGTAAATGGCTATTAGTACACCAGGCTGTTTGTAACTGTTTAGATATAGGAAAAGAAGAGGAATCAGTATTCACAAGAGATCATGTGTGAAACGTAAACAAAAGAATGGTTTCCTTCTTAGGGGACATGTGTAGAGAAAACCTGATATAGAATTAGTTTTGTTATTTTGTTTATTTTGAATTTCTAAGGATACAGTAAGTAACACCATTTCCAATAACATCATCCTTATATAATCAATCAGTCGTTATATACTAAAGGTATAGTATAAATTCACGAAAATTTGCTATACTTTTTGATCTCATCTTATCTAAAGGTCACCTTATATGCGGAAATATATGATATCTATGTATTAGGTTGGTGCAAAAATAATGACGTAATAATGTCGTTTTTTGACGTTAAAAAATAAGTCAAAAAACGACATTATTGCGTCATTATTTTTGTACCAACCTAATAAGTATGTATTTACAAAACATTTATTCTCTTTAAACTGCAGCTATTTTAAAGATTGAAGAAAAATGATCTTTGTTCATGAAAACTTGATCTTTACATCTTTTCCTTTGTATTTGCTTAAATTCAACAGGGAGTCAGTTAGAAATTTTCAGTGCTGTAACATTTCTGTGACCTTTTACTATTGCTTGCTATTTTTGAAAACTATTAATTACTACAGATGTTTAGTTAATTGATCATCAGCCATTAAGTGAAATCTATAGAATCAGTCAGATATTAGTAATTTTTTTTCTTACATATTAAAAATAAAATGGTACCAGGATTTAGCAGTCAAGATTTTAAATTATTTGATGATGACGCCGTTTTAATATTTTGTGCCTTACTTGGGATGAAATTGTAAATTCAAATTAAAGGAACTCCGACACGTGATGAAAAGAGAATGCTTATTCAGAGCATTTTCTACATGTGTGCCCTATCTAAAATGGCCGCTCAGGCCCTTCTCGGTAAGTCACCTCTTTCCGGTTGAAGAGTTGCCAAGGGGACCAACTTCTAAAGATTAGCAGGAATGATTAAAAAAAGAAAAAAAAAAAAAGAAAAAAACAAAGCATTTAAGTAAGCATTGCTTGAACACGAAAAATTATTTGCATAATCATGCTGAAGTTTTAAAAGGTGTTGCTTTAAAATAATCTATTACGAGCTATAGCCAAAAAATGGTAAGAGGCCTTTCTTTTTAACCGTCTTATTCTTTTTTGACCGTTTTATTTTTTTATATTCATTAATGAAATGAATGGTTAGGAACCAAGTGTTAAGATAATTGAGTTATCTCCCCTTGACCAATTGCATGTAAGGTTAGCTGGTGGCTATATAAGCTCAGTGTTTAGAATACATTGGAGCTGACAACCTGGATAGAGGAATCTCTATGCTAGAGGAAATTAACACCAAGATCTTCTGGTCTTTATTATGATAAAATTTAATAACAGAAAAGAAAGAAATTGGCAAAGAATGAATTCACATTCATATGCAAATAAAATTATGATGTTTTTCGTATGCAGTATACTTTTTATATGCGGAATGTTCACAAGCAGATATAGAATCAATATTGCTGTATTTATCAGTGACAAAACTGCAAAGATATTTACAACAGTTCAGCTAAGTCTATAGCCATGTAAACATCTTATAGAATAAATAGTAATATTTTAGTAGATAATTATACATTGAAGCCAAATGAAACTTTGAAAAAGGAATATAGGAATTTCACAATTGGGTGTTTAATATTTAGCACAAATGTTGTTTTGCATAAACTGATTATGCAAACATTTGGTATGAGGCAGTCAAGCATTCAAAGCATGAAAGTTATGAATATTTTGTTTCAAGTATATAGAAAGTTTACTTTCTGATCATGAGACCTACATTCAAATCTCTCCATGTTCTCACTATTGTCTGAAAGGTGACTTAACCTGGTATGCAGCACTTTTAGAAAGTGTTGGAAAACCACATTGTGCATTGACACAAGCTTTGTGAGACAGTACTTTTCAGAAGTCAGCAATAGTTTTGCTTGCACAAAGTCACAAGTCATCATGCCTGAGGGCTTGAATGCACTGGTGTTGTTCAAACTGTTGATTATGCCAGATTATGTGCTCTCTCTACCAGAAACTGTAACTAAGGTCTGCTCAGCATAGTTGCAGTATAAATCACAGGTGGGCCCTGTAGGTGTTGAACAACACAAATGTGCCTGAGGTGGTGTTGCAACAAGGATTGTCTACTCACCACATTAGATGGGTGTACTTGTAATGAGTGGACCTGGCCATTATATACAGATAATAATGAGGCAAATTTTCTTAATTTCAAAAAAGAACATTTGTTAAAATTTGATTTCACTTTGTATAGCTTTTTTTTTAATCATTTCACCTTGAGCAAGGCAATAAAAACTACTTGGTTGCAAATGGTACTGAAATTGAAGGAATTGGAGAAGGCAATAAAAGAACAGGATTCAAGGAGACAGATGATGATTGACATTGCATTTAAAAGTTTTGAAGATCATAGTTGACAGTAAAGCAGGAAGTTGGAAGAAAGTTGTATAAGCAAGGAGTGGAAGAGAAGAAACTATTAGCATAGAACTTAAGGTTACAGCTAGCAATTTCAACAGTGAAATTATGAGACCTAGCAGCCAATCTAATACTATGCTTAAATTCATCTGTCATGGGTAAGGTGATAAACTACGTCCAACAGCTAGGCATCTGATCAGGAGGTTTTGAGGAGTGTGGAACCACCTCTTAATTGCTGGTGTTCCCAGGTCCACCCTGACCCAGTTTGGTAGCACCTGTTAGGGTACCAACTATGGGCAAATAGTTAACCCCCAAACTGGGATCAAAACACTATGAAAGTGTAAAAATAGGTTTTAATACCAGAAATACATTGTAAAAAATTATTACCAAAAATAAATATTTGAAGAAAAAAAAAATTACCTGCAATACATTTTTGAAGGAAAATATTGGCAGCAATTACAATTGTCGGCATTAAATAACACATTGTTTTTGATATGCCATAAAACAAAACAAACCAAACTTAAATTCATGAAGCTGAGGGCTGAAGAGGGAAGCTCATCAGAACAATTACAGTGAAAATATTTATAGAAGAGGCAAAAGGAAGCTATGTTATGATGGTGGGAAGTAATATGCTAGGTCAGGGCCAATAATATTGCTGATTCTTCTTTGGATTTTGCCAAGAATCTCTAAATTTTTTCCCACTGGCATAACATAGCTTCCCTGTTTAAAAACAAAAAGTCACAGTACTCTTGTTTATCTTATATATGTGAGAAATGAAAACCTGGCAGTGATTCAAAAGATGTTATTTTTTCATTTAGATTTTGGTATTTGCATCTTACAATGAATTGTAAATGATAGTGTTTCTAAATTTTCAGTTGTTTTACTGAAACAATGATTGTAATGACGAGATTTGGAAATGGTTTTGTTTTCTTAAACATTTCGACATATTTTCTGTCATAAATGTTTGCAAACATAAAGAAAATTTTCCAAGAAATTTCCTGGGTAATGAGTTGATTCTCTGGATAATGTGTAAACTGACCAGCTGTACAATTCTAAGAGGAAAACGTCTACGACATCAAATGCACTATTTCCCAATGTGGTAACCTCTATAGACCATAGTCATAGAATTTGTGTGCATAGAATACTTTAAAGGATTATACTTAAATTTTCATTGAAACTATGCCTTGTCTATTCAAAAAAGGTTAATTTGTAGCTTTGCATATCAGATAAAAGTGAGTAGTACTAATTACTTCTTCCTTGTGCCACGTACCTTCAAGACATGGGAGATATAATAAAATCAAATACTTCTTCCATAAATTATGAAGGGAGCCTACATAAGTGAAAAACCAACCGAATATTATACTACCCCAAAATCCTTTAGATTCACCCAACTTTGCTTGCTAATGTGACATAGTTGGCATCTCTAGAATTTCCTAACCCACATCCCTGTCGTAGGAGTAATGGAGAACATACAGCTCTATATAGAATTGTATGTAGTCCTCTATAGAACAGTTGTCACTTCTTTTAGGCTTGAATTCTTCTTTTAGATTCTGTAGAGTGCTAAGAACTACAAAAGATAGTAAGTTGTGGAGAGCCATGATCATCTACATCCTGAAAGGCCATGGTACATAAGAGATGACCACTAACCCTGTGGAAAAAATTGGATCATTTTTAACACTACCCATACTTCTGTTTTTTTGCTCTTTGCTTCTATTTATATCTGACTCCTTTGAGAGCAGCTGGTGGTTTTAATGTTGAAGGTATGTAATTGTAGAAAAACACATCAATCATGTAACTTGATTATGTGTTTTCATCATTGGACCATATTTACAACCATTAGCTTCTGAGCTGAATTGTTACTATTGAAAATATTACAATTGTTTCAGAAGAAAATTTTATTGCCTTTCTTGAGAATTTTGACTGCAAAGTTTAAAAATATTTTGTAGCCAAAAAAGAAAATTGTCTGAGAAAAGTGAATATCATCTTTAAAAATTTTATTTAATCTGAAAATTGTTTTGTCAGCAATTATTATTGTTTTTAATACATATGCATTTAAAGAAATCATATTTTTGCTAAAAATCGAAATTTTTACTTTGATTTTGTTTTTCTTTAATTTATTTTTACAGAATCAATTTTTATAGAAGTAATCTTGTAAATATGCTCTTACGGAAATGAAATTTTATAGGACATTTTTTTTTCACTTTTGTTAAACCATCCATAATAAATTGTTGCTGGTGTGTTAGCCATGATGAAAACTCCCCCACCCCCTTTTTTTTTTCCTCTCAGACACGCAAACTTTTCTTTTATCGTAATATTGTCTTGATTGCTGTATGAAGTGCCAGACTGCATAATGGTTTTTGGTATGGAAAATTAAATTACGAAACTGAGTTCCAATTTTTGCTGAGGTGGCTTATGTTTCTCTCTGTGCCAGCTTTTGCCCACATCACCTTGAAACAATGGTTCCCAAATGATCATTGAAGTTAATCAACATTGGGTTTGGTCAGTCCCTAGATAGGTGACCACTTGCAAAAGCCAGTGTCATGGATGTGTGGGTGGTGTAATGGATTATCAGAATTGTTAATTGGAGGGCTGAGTTCCAATTCCAGTTGAGTTTGTTATATTCAATTATGCACAAATACCCTTGGGAAAATTATGACTCCATATACTGACCCTCCACCTATAGGTTAATTAGTAAGTCTTTGTATCATTAAATCATTATCTAAAAAAAAAAAAAAAACAGTCTAAAAATATTTTCTGGCTTTAAATAATATGTAAAGCGTTGATAAGCCATAGAAAATGAATGAATGAATAAATCAGTCTCTCTGTGCCATGTTCCTTCATTGATCATGGCTCTTCACAAATTTCTTTCTTTTGTCATTTTCTGCAATACTTGATTTATTGTGATCTCTCTTTGTCTTTGTGATACTTGTTCCTCTAATCATTTGCTTGAAAGTATCAAGTACGTTTCTTGCTGCTTTCCTCTGCAATGTTAATTTCTCCAAGCCTTCTTTCCTTATTATATATCACCAAGATTTCAGCTGTCTTTGGATCCATTGTAAAAGTTCAGGATGTGGAATTAGTAAATACTAAAAACTTCAAATACCTTGGTGCGCAGACCAGTTATAACAAATTTAATATAGGAGATAAAGAAATTGAGCTCAGACTGGAAGGTTTTTATTAAATGATTGGATCATATTCAGACTGACCTCTTTTACAAACTCCCCCCACACAGTAGCTTGGTGAATGAGGATTTAGGAGCTCATACCATATCTGCTTCTGGATCACTGGCCCTAAATCTGTGAATGGATTCAATAAGAGTTTGTTTGGAAGATCTTTTGATGCCTTATCGACAGCCTTTCAGCATTCCATACCACATTCCAAACAAATCTATTAATAGTTAGCAATCCTGCTTTCTCTCCTGAAGTGCTGATAATGAGATGGGAGTGGGGGTGACTATGCTGGCAACATTGGTATTCATAGTTGGGGTAAAAATGATCTTAAACAGAAAATCAATATCCTTTACCAAGTGTTCCAAGAAATTGGACTCAAGATAAACCTTTCCAAAAAAGAACTTATGATCTGTAATTGGAATGAAAGCAGTGAAATATCCTTGATATATCATAAAAATTTAGTATATGGAATTAGTAAATACTAAAAACTTCAAAACACCTTAGTGTATGTATGAGTTATAACAAATTTAATATAGGATATAAGGAAATTGAACATGGAACTGGCTGTGCTATATGTAGTTTCATCTAGCACCAAAGATTGCTACAAAACCAAACATTACTCTGAAAACTCATGTAATGTCCTTAAATAGTCTTGCTAGGTCAAGATTCTCATATGGATGGCAGGCATGGTGCCAAAATTTTCTAAGATCAATGATTTAGAATATCTTTGAGCAAGTGATGCCTGTGGGTTTTTGTGAAGACCACACTTCTTTGAACCTTCTGGCCTGAAAAGTTCTTGAATCCTTTCTTGGTTAGGTCAGTAAGTTTTCAGCACCACCTTCCATGTGTTTGTATATTTTTTATATCTATATATGTTCTCATATTTTTCTATCCATATACATTTTTTTGTGCATCAGGTTGATGCGCCGGTAAACATTACCTTACAACTTCTTTTTACACATATCTACGTGTGTGTATATCATCTTAGAAAAGTACAAACAATTCAATTCGAAAATTTTTTATAGGTTTCATAATGTTTTTCCTCCTCATCTGTGCCTTTAAATCTGTAATTTTATGATCTTTTTATTTTCTTTATACAAAATAGTTTCAATTTGAGTTAAAACTTATCTCTTGTGCTGAACATTTCAGCCTAATGAGGCTTCCTTTTCAACCCTAGAGTTAAAGGAAAAAAAAAAAAAAAAAAAAAAGAAAGAAAGAAAGTAGAAAAAGAGTAAACAGAACTATTTCTTCATTTCACATTGTGCAATTCCCAAGACACTTGTCTATGGAATGCCAGTTATATTCCTGGAGTTTGTTATTCACTAAAAATCAAATCACCAGGTAATGGAGAGAACATTTTTATCTTGGTCTTGTTTTTCATGCGTGTTTGCAAGAAAGAAAAGTGGAAATAAAAACACATTGCAGAGTTTTTATGTTTTTAGTGATTTTATTTTTATGGTAGACTTCCCTCACTCCATTATGAAATGATTGCTTGCAATGAATTTACACACTTTGTGAATATATTTAATATGTACAAATAAACATGTTTTATATATATATATATATATATATATATATATATATATATATATATATATATATATATATATAAATTATAACAAACTTGTTATAATATCATTACAAAAATAGTCATTTTGTTTCAACACTTCTGGTGTCTTATCAAGTGATGGTGTTGAATGTAGAATAAAGAGTTTTTTCTGTTTTAGTCTAACACTAATATTAAGGCATTAATTATTATAACCAAGGTTCATTGTCTAGTTTTTTGAATTCTCATATACTTGTATTTTAATTGGTCATTGTAGCTTATGTAATAGTGTTTCCCCTACTGAGGGTTGGTTTATTTGAACCTTTTAAAACACTTTATTTTACATTCAACACCATCACTTGATAAGACTCCAGAAATGTTGAAACAAAATGGTTATTTTTGTAGTGATGTTATAACATGCTTATGTTATAATTTTTGAATAAACATTATTTGCTCTACTCTGTATTGAACACTCTTTTAAGAATAGTATTTTTGGTTATTGGAATTTATTCTGTCTGCACCAATCCTATACTTGGGGGTATATATATATATATATATATATATATATATATATATATATATGTGTGTGTGTGTGTAAAAATAATTTCAATAATGAATATGTTTATAAAACACATAAATTTCAGGAATAAGTTATTCCCAAAAAAATTTCACTTGAAGATGGAACAGAGCTTGGTACTTTAATTCAAATAATTATATTGAAGTTTTCGGCTCTTGTTTTGAAACATGAGAACTCTTGTGTAGCGTTGGAATTATATTTTTAAATAAATATATATATATATATATATATATATGGCCACTCGTATTCAAGAATACCTGTCTATTAGGGTGGCTAGCCATTCCCTATTGCAGACTCTTGCTTAGGCATATTTGTGTTTGCTCAACACCCACAGACTCCACCTGTAGTTTATACTGCAATATACTGCAACTATGCTGAGCAGACCATAGTTATAGTTTCTGGGAAAGAGCGTGTTATCTAGCGTGATCAACAATTTGAACAAAGGCCAGCATGGTCAAGCCCTCAGCAGCGATGACTTGTGGCTTCATGCTAATTTACTCACAAGGCTTGGTTTAACCCATGGTATGGTTTTCAGGCATTTTTCAAAGGTGCCACACCCTGGAATCGACCTTGATCCAATCCGATAACAGCAGAAAGTCTCTTTCTTGATTAAACCAACCATGGTGAGATTCAAACCCGGGTCTCATGGTCAGAAAGTGAACATTCTAACCACTCGGTCATGTGCCAGTATATATATATATATATATATATAAGTGAACATAGAAGTCAACACTTATAGGAGATGGTCTGTTTCATGCTAGATGCAATTGTGAGGCCACTTGACGATTGCATGTGGCATGAAACAGACTGTCTCCTGTAAGTGTTGACTTCTATGTTCACTTTTACATTTACACACGCTCTATCTCTGATATTGAGCACTTTATCCCATAAATATAGCACATCTTATGACTATATTTTTTCATATATATATATATATATATATATAAATATAAAATGTTTATTCATTCCTAAGGAATTATTAAATTTTATTTTTAATCTGACATTATTTCTTATTGCTTAAAATGTGTTTTTTTTTTTTTTTTTTTTTTTTAGTGCATATTTGAGTAGACAACTTGGTTTTTATATATTTATTTTATAAACAGCATGAATTACATTTACCAACCAGTGCATTTATTAGGTTGGTGCAAAAATAATGACGTAATAATGTCATTTTTTGATGTTAAAAATACGTCAAAAAACAACATTATTACGTCATTATTTTTACACCAACCTAATAAGAATCTTAGGAAAGAAAATGTTCCTTTCTGGCAGTTGTTGAACCTGTTTCTTCCTTCTCTAGGGGGAAACTATCATCTGATCCGGTGTACATTAGGTCATCATTTTTCTGCTTTCTATTGCAAGCCACAGCAAGAACCACATTTTTCATTGTGACCCCCCATTATATCTATGTGTAATAAATCAAATACAAACTCTGTTTGCTTGGTTCATTTATTTAATGTAAGAAATTTATATTTATATTTCTTATGATCTGTGTTTGACCTTAAATGATCTCTAGCTGATCAATGGGTCGTTAAGTTTTAAACAAACAAACAAATCTTATGATCTGCACACATTAGAATTGCATGTATCTATTTGTATTATCTATTTGTAGGAATATAAAATTATTACTTTTAGAAAACAAATTTGAAGGAAATTCCGACACAAAGATAAAGTAAATATCCTGCAATGAGTTTGATGAACAAGATACATAAACTCAATGAGAACAGAATATATATATAAAATAAAATATAATACAAGTTTATCTCAGTGAAAAACTAGTGATGATTTATGAGTTGTTTATATTCTGCGTTTTGCTCTCACTTGCATATAATTTTTTACATTCCACTCTCCTCTGACCACTGACTCATGCCTTTCATCTGACTGAAAAATTGAAATGGATAAATTCTGTATTAATTTTTCGACAGATATCACAGTTAAATTTCTTATTCCAACACAAATTCAGTCTATATACTGGGGTTAAATAAGATTGAAGTTTGCGTCAATTGAAAAGGTCTATTCCTCATATGAAGTAATTTTAGATTTTATTGTGTACTAATATATATATATATATATATATATATATATATATATATATATATTTATGCATGCTTATTTTGATCATAATCTTTTTATATTCACAAATATTTTTCTGTATATTACAATTAAATGAGGCAATAGATGCACCGTGAGAATGAGAATTTACTTTTCCAGTGCATTTCTTACCTCATTTAATTGTAATATACAGAAAAATATTCATGAATATGAAAAGATTATGATCAAAATAAGCACACATCATGTTTGTAACTTATTCAATCAGACATGCCTAAAAGAGAATTTGTTGCTTAAATACACAGATATCTATCTATCTATCTATCTATAATGGACTCCTGTCGTTTTCGATGTATGAGTGTCTTTCAGTTCAGTTTTTATGTTTGAGATGTAATCCTGCATGTGATTTGCAAACCACTCCACATGAGGGAGATGCTGAAGGGTTGACCATCATATGGGCTGATGTATTAGCCTGAGATTTAATGTTGATTCTTAATTCTCTCAGATGGTTGAGGTGATTCTTTTCAAAGTTAGTTATACCTCAGTAGCAGGTGTATCTCCAGTTTGCTCGTTTTTCAACAGCAATTTCGAACTCCTCTATAGGAATGTTTGCAGCATTAAATTGTATTCAAGTTTGTCCTTGAAGCATAACCATGGATGTTCTATGTTATGCTTACCAACAAAAAGTTGGATATACATGAGGATTTTCAGCATCAGATCGTCACTCATTCTGATGACATGATCAGCCCATCTGAAATGTGATTACATCAGAATGAATATATATATATATATATATATATATATATATATATATATATATATATATATATATATATATATAAAAGCTTTGTATAGTGGCTTTAGTTTTGGAAGAAGATAAAGACAAAAACTGTTCAACAATTGGATATTTTTGTCTTATGCTGTTCCTTGATCTAAGCTTTCGACTCACCTGAGCCATCATCAGAGTGCTTATATGGACATTACAACAGAGAGGTTCACCATCAAAGATAACACCCTGTTATGTTTACCTAGGAGTTTGCTATATGACAATAATGGTTGCAGAATATATATAAAAACTTGTGTGTGTATATGTATTATGTAATAAAATCTGTCATGTAATGTGTGTGTGTATATATATATATATATATATATATATATATATATAATTGTGTTTGTATTACAAATCTAAACTATGGATGCTTGTTGTTCTTAAGTCTGTTCTCTCTCTCTCTCTCTCTCTCTTTCTTTGTAAATTTTATTAATATAATTCAATTAATCATACTTTATAACTTCTTTTTCGTACACTCCACTCTAACCATCTCTTTTGACACCTTATTATCCGATCAAGGAGATGTTACTGTCCTCTTATCTGAATAACATCATGGCCGTCTTAATGCAGTTTTGAGCTACAGTCTGGTTTACTTAAACAAGTTGAAGCAATTATCAACTTTGAGTGTAAAATTTCCTTGGCTTTTGTTAGATTTTTTTTCCTTTTCTTTTTTTTTGCTACCTGGAGTTTCTAATCAATATAGCCTTCAAAAAAAAAAATCTTTGTTTTCTTTGATTATGGGGAAAACGGCTTTGTAAATCATGTAGAAATAATTAGGCTTATCCAAATGATTTTTTCCAGTCTTTCTGTGGAAGTGTAGATAACAAATCTCTTATTTATCATTAGTTTCTCTGCTTTTTTATTTTTCATTAAAGCCATTTAAAGAAAGAAAGAAAGATAAAAAAGCACAACCTCAGTCACAAGACAAACTGATCCCCTAATTGATTTAACATTGACATGTTCTTGCCACTATGTTAACTGTAGGGTCTTTTTCTGGTGGTTTTCAGATTAGAAATGTTCAAAATAACTTTGCAGAAATAGAAATTAATGAGCAAATCAAGATCTCAAGATATCTGATGACAGAATCAATGTTTTTTTTTCTAAGTTGGCACTTATCATTAGTGAAGGCTTGACATTTAGCATCTTCTTAAGTACGCAGCCGATGCTCTTTTAATCTATAACCATTTAAATCAGTTTTCAAATATCTGCAGTCATTTGTCATAACTATAAAAATATAACTGCAGCTCTTTGTCAGTCTTTCACTAGCCAGGCAGGTCACTCCACAATGTTTTCATTCTTATTTGCATTGGTGTGAACAATAATGGGAGTGCTCTAGTGTACATCCATACATAGCTGTGTTTTTTTTCTTGAGGCAGGACCAGGATGAATCTTGCAAAAAGCAATGTAGTTGTTGATTGAGTGATTTGTTTTTTACGTGTTATGAGCCCTTTGCAGGTTATTTAAAGCCAGAAAATATTTTTTAGATGGTAAGATTTTTTTTTCCTTTTTGTTATTTGCAAGCTTTTTTTGTTATGATTTTTTTTTTTTTTAATCATTTTTTTCCCAAGCAAGACAATTTTGACTCTAAGATGCAAGGGATTACTAGGAGTAAAAGAGAGTGAGAAAAAAAGTACAGTAAGTGGACATGTAGGTAGCAGGGATGCCAAAAAATGGAATAGAGTTTGACAGGCAAGAAATCTGAGAAAAGAAACGATTAGAATAGAACTTTCAACAGTAAAATGATGAGACCTATTTTCCTTTTTTTTTTTTTTTTTCTCTCTACCCTATGCAAGGCAGGAATGCCACTAGTATGCAGTGGGTTATAGGGAGTGAAAGTGAAAGAGAAGACTGAGATTAGTAAGGATTGAGGAAAAGACAAAAGATGAACGGGATTCAAGAAAGCAGAAGATGGTGATTGATGCTGCATGTAAATTTTTTAAGATTGGTTATCAGGGAATTGAGTAAATAGAAATGAGTTCCACAGATGGGAAGTGCGAGAAAAGAAACTGTAGGGGTAGAAGAAACTGTTGGTGTGGTTGCATTTCGCTATTTCAACAGTAAAAGGGTGGGACCTACTTGCCAATCTAGTAGCACACTTAAATTCATGTAGTCAGGTCAGCAGGTAAAAAAACTTGTTAGAGTAGTTGCTATGAAAATATTTGTAGAAAAGGAGGAGGTAAGCCATGTCAGGTTAGTGAGAAAGTGACTGCAGTTGAGGATCAGGATCAGTTCCATTACAAAATCCTTCTTTGGATTTTGTCAAGAACTGCAGGATGAATAGCAGGAGCACCAGACCAGATATGGCAACAGGATTCGATGCACAGATGAATGGTAGATTTGTAAATGTGCAAAATGGTTTCTGATGAGAAAAATTGTCTGGCATGCCACAGTGACCCAAATTTCATTGCAATAGATGCAGCTATTGATTTGATGTCGTCACTCCACTTCAAGTCAGTTGAAAACATGAAGCCAATAAAAGAACAGTGTGTTGCTCTTCTGAAGTCTACCATCAGCCATGCTGATGACAGGCAGAAAAAGTAGTTTTATTTTGGGGGTGTTAAAATTTAAAAGTCATTTCCTGTCCTAGTTAATCATTGGAGGTATTTTTCAAGAACAGCTGCCAGGTTTTACCAAGGCAGATAACAATGAACTTTGTTGGAGTTTGAACTCAGCACACCAATTTCACTTTCCATATGGATAAATACTATGCAATACACACATCCTATTCTCTAGATTAATTTGGCTAAATATTTCATATTTTCTCTCTTGCTTGTTATCATTGAATTCATGTTTTTTTTTTTTTTTTTGTAATCTCTTAAGATACTGAATATTTATTGCTTGAGATTGGCAGATTTTTGTTATTAATTGATAACACCCCATTCAAGGCAGTGAATCCACTAAAATGCAAGGGATTACAGTGTGTGGAAGAATTAGGAAGAGAAAAAAGTAATCAGGAGGACAGTAGATAGTGATTGACATTGCATTTACATTTTTGCAGATTAAAGTTGGCTGGAAAATGTGAAGCCAGAAGGGAGTTCCACAAGCAAGAAGTATGAGAAAAGAAACTGTTAGCCTAGAACTTATGGCTATGTCTTGCCAGCTCAGTTGTAAATTGATGAGATCTTGACACCTGTCTAGTACTGTGCTTAAATTCAAAAAGTCTAGGTACCATAGTGAAGAACTCATCAAAACAATTACATTGAAAGCATTTATAGAAAAGGTACAAAGAACCAGCTTTAAGGTTCTGAGAAATTGGCTAAAGCCGAGCCGCCAGATCAGGACCAATAATATTGCGGATTCTTTTTTAGATTTTATCAAGGAGCTCAAGGTAACTAGCAGGGCCATCAGACCATATGTAGCAGCAATATTCTAAGCATGGATGAATGGTAGACTTATAGATATATAAGATAGCTTCTAGAGAGAAAGATCGTCTCGCATGACACAGTGAACCAACTTTCTTAGCAGCTGACCTTTTTACAAATTAATATTAAATGGTGGAACATTTCCAGGAAGACATAAGTATTTTGGAAACTCTTGAACTGACAGTGACTTGCAATGGTGTTAGCTACCTGGTTTAGTATTTAATTATATGGCACATTAAAATAATCCAGAACTTATACTGGAAGAAAACCACCTGTTGAGAATGCTGGAGAATCTCATCACAGAGTAAGAAAAGATTGAAGGCAACAAAAATGTAGTTCTACAGAAAGATGCTGAGAATACTATTGACTAAATACATGAGTGACAAAGTTTTAGAGAAAATGAGAACTAAAAGGACATTTATCAGAAAGAGAGAATTGATATCTCTTAGGCACGTAATGAAGCAAGAGCACTTCAAAAATTGGGCACTCACAGGACATATTGAAGGCTGGAGGGACAGAGGAAAGCAGTACATAACCCACCTCATGAGCTTGTGTAAATATTTGGCAGAACAGGGATTAGGAGAGATAGTAAAATACAAATTTTACTAAGAGGTACAAAAACAGGAGAATCATGATCACCCACGTCCTGAAGGGACATGGCACATAGAAGAGTAAACAAAAATAGAAAGTGACATCAGATAAGGATGTGCCTTGCCACCAGATTTCTTCAACCTTTACAGTGAGAGGATCCTTAGAGAACTAGAAGTCCTATCAAGATTTATTGGTGGGCACAATCTTAGATCTGCAGATAAAACCATGTTGATGGTAGACAAAGAAAGGAAACAGCAGGATCTCTGAGATGTGGTAGTAAAGGAATGCTAGAAGAAAGGACTATTAATTGTAAGAAAATCGAATGTATGTTTGTCAGTGAGAGAAACAGCTCAGGATGTCAGCTATGAATTGGAGCTGTTGTAATCAAGCACGTACAAAAGTTCAGATATCTGGGTAGTCATGTAACTGAAAATCTGAAGTCACATGAGTAGTGTAGCAAAAGTTGCTTTTCAAAAACTAAACAAAATATTAAGAATCAGGCATATATCATGTGAAACAAAGAACAGAGTTTTGAACAGCTATGTAATATCAGTCTTCCTATATGGCAATGAATTCTGGACAAGTTCCACACAGATGAAGAGGAGACTTGAGGCAACAGAAACAAAGAAAAACAGTGCTGAACTGCTATGTAATATCAGTCCTTCTATATGGCAGTGTTTGCTGGACAATGTCAGAGATGAAGAGGTGACTTTAGGCAACAGAAATATTGTTCCACAGAAAAATGCTGAGAATACCATAGATAGAACATGTCAGCAATGAGGAATTTTTAAGGAAAATAGAAACAAAAAGGACAAATCATAAAAGAAAGAGTTGAAATTTCTATGACATGTAATGAAGAAAGAATGGTTAGAAAATTTAACACTCACAGGACATATTGAAGGTAAGTGGGTCAAATGGAAATTGTGAGAAGCATGTCATGAGCTTGTCTAAATAGATGATAGAACAGGGAATGGAAGGATAGTATAAATACAAACATTGCTAAGAGTTACAAAGGATAGGAAGTTGTGGAGAATCATGATTGCCAATGTCTTGAAGAGACTGAACATAGAAGAAGATAGTTTAAATTGTACATAAACTTTGAAGTAACTCAATAGTTAAATCCATTTGCAGATAAAAACACTGGTGGAATTAACTTCTTCAGCTTTGGTTTTAAAACATTAAAAGATGCAGGAAATTATTTAAAATAGCTGGAATCTTTGATCATGGAATCTGATTACGTTGACTTTTACAAGATTTAAAAGTATTTTGTATAATTACATATATACAATGTTATCTTGTGTAAGTTTTATATTTAATTTAGATACAGAAAAAAAATGGCTAACTTATTTCTGAGTAGATATGGAATCTAATGGAAAATGTTTAATTTCTTCCATAATAGAACCACAAACTCCAGCAGAATGAATACTTTCCTAAAATCTGGAAAAATATTTTAAAGAGCATAGGTAAAATTCTTAATTCTCACATGGCATATTGAATTAAACATTTACAGGACATTGATGGGAGGGTGGGTAGAGTGAATCAGTGAGTAATCTACCTTAATGAGTTCATGTGACTGGATGGCAGTGACGTGATAGAGAAGCAGTGGTAAAGTGTTAAATGTTACTTAAAGCTACAAGGAGAAGTTGTGGAGAGATGCAATCTTTTTAACACGAGGGGAAGGCAACGGGCCACCTATGTGACAAGCTTGTGTGAATGGATGGCAGAATGCAAGTTAGTAAGTTTCTTGTCTGTCGTTTCACTTCACTTGTATGACTATCAACCAACTAATCCTATAAATATACACCCTCAGGTACTCTAGCTGGAGAGTGAGAGGTAGACCATAAAGATGCCGGAGTGACTCAGTAGCAGACACTCTCAGAGCCTATGAGATATTTCTCCTTCAGGCCACTTGTCTTGCTGCTGACAGATGACTGTCTCCTCGCGACACCTAACAGAACAAGCAGAAGGAAAAACTAAGCTAGCTTAAAGCTACAAGAACTTGTAGAGAGGCAAATCTCCATCTTGAAGAGCCATAGCACATAAAAGAATGTACTCTATTTAATAGTATAAAAGACCCGTTCAATTCAACCCCCCCCCCCCCCCCCCCGCCCAAATGGCCAAAATAATGTTTTTTTTTTATGTTCATTGTCACTGTTTCCTGAAATTCTTTTTTTTTTTTTTTTGTATTTTTATTTTATACAAACCTTTACACCAAAGCTTATTTTTATTTTATGGACACATTTCAAGAAAATGGTACCACTTTATTTATTGTTTTATTATTTCTAGTATTCCTGATTTGCACTTTGATACAGACCTTTACAAAGTCTTTTACTTTAGACCTGAGGTAAAGGTTTTTTTGTCTTACATTGACAAAGTTCTAGTTGAACAAATGAACAGTGCTCATTGAAGCTTTTCTTTTTTTTTTTTTTTTTTTTTTTATCTCGGATACAGATATTTTATTTTTTAATTTCACCCCAAGCAAAGCAATAATGCCACTAAGATGCAAGTGCTGGCAGTGTAAGAGAATGAGAAAACTTTATTGAAGAGAATGGTCAATAAAAGAAGAGGGTTCAGGAAGACAGAAGATGACAACTGATGTTGTATTTAAATTTTTGAAGATTGTAAATGACAAGAAAACAAGAAACTGAAATAGAGTGCCACAGATGAGAAGTGAGATAAAAAAAACTATAAGAATTAAACTTATAGTTACATCTAGCAATTATAACAATAAAATGATGTGACTAGTTGTCAATCTAGTAGGATGCTTAAGTTTATACCATCTAGATACCAAAGAGCAGAGATTATTAGAACTGCTGCCATGAAAATACTTATAGAAAAGGCAGAGGGAAACCACATGATTGAAGTTGAAATGCTAGGTCAAGACCAATATTATTACAGACCCTTCTTTGGATTTTGTGAAGAATCTCGAGATATATAGCAGGATCACCAGACTAGATATGGCAGCAATATTCAATGCACAGACAAATGGTAGATTTATAAACATGCAAGATGAATTCTGATGAGAAAGAAATTGTCTGGTACAACACATTGAACCAACTTTCCTAGCAGCAAAACTAGCAATTGAGTCAATATAATCACTCCATTTCATGTCAGTGGAAAACATGAGACTAAGAAGGCAGAATGTGTTGTTCTCCTGGATGTTAACATCAGCCATGCTCATGGAATACAAAAAACGATTCTCTCTAGTGATTAAAAGATAGCAGTTTCATTTGGGAGTGAAATAGAATGAGAAGACTTTATTGAAGAGAAAGGACAATAAAAGTGCAGGATTCAGGAAGACAGAAGATGGCTTTTGATGTTGCATTTAAATATTTGAAGATTGTAGGTGGCAGGGAAGCAAGAAACCAGAAGAGTTCCACATGTGTAAAATACGAGAAAAAAAAAAAGATGATTAGAATAGAATTTACGGTTACATCTAGATATTTCAATAGTAAAATGATGAGACTTAGTTGTCAAGCTAATAGTATGCTTAAATTCATGTTTATGAGTTACCAAAGTGGATAGGTCATTAGAACAATTTCCATATTGTGAGTGTATGCTAATGTTTATTCAGGGACTGCAAACACACATTCAACAGAGATGATGTACTGTGTGTTGTGACACATTCCTTCAGTTACCTTGATTAAAGCTTGCTGTAAATGGGCTTGGTTAATAATGCTCAAATCTTTCTTCTTGTTCATAACTGTGCCAGCTTACCTGCTTATACAGTGTAACCCGTATATAAGAGACTTCTTATCCGGTCTCGACAACTCTCTTATATCCGGGTTACACTGTATATTTCTAACCTTGACATATACAGTTGTCATAAGCCTATAGCTGACATTCTTGCCTCGTAAATCATAATGTTTTGGTTCAAACTGTACATTTTTTAGCACTAAATGAAAAAACAAGAGCAAGCAGAACTTTTTATCTTTTTTTTAAAAAAAATCGTATGTCAGTATATTTATGTCATCTTCAGGAATAATTTTAGAAACAGCAAAACCCAACATTTGTAAAAAGAAATTAACCAATGAAAAGAGGCACACCAATACATTCAAAATTTATATATGCTATTTACATGCAGACTATTGTCTCCATCTTTGTAGTTGTTATCACAATATTTCGACTTTTGTGCTCTCCAGCCTCAGGTGTATGTTAATCCAGGTAACCAACAGGGAATTCAGAACTGAAAACCTCTATTGAACCTATGGGGGTAGACTGTTTTCATTCCACTGCTCAGGTTTAGGGATATTGTGTCTAGTTCTTATTTTTAGTACTCTTCTGTAGTAAGTCCAATTGTACACTACTTGGCCCAGGGATTGAACTCACAATTACTGTCACCAAATTCATGTACCAATATTTCAATCTGCTGGGCCAAAACATTGTTATAACTGCAAAAATGAGGACAATAGTATAAATAATGGTAACTCTTCATCCCAGAAATTCAGGCAGAAATACTAATCCTGTTGGTAGCAAATCATACCAGTAGATACTTCTTTTATTTCAAAGCTGACTTCTATTCATATCAAAAACACCTTTGTACATAAAAAATCAACACTTGCCAAGAGAGGGCTAGTACAAATTTTTGTGAGTCTGTAGGGGGAAAAATATTCTTTTAAACCCTGTGGAAATACTTGTGTAGTAAATATTTAGTTTAGCATAAGAAGTGGTACTTGTCTGGAGACTAACTTTATACAGTACATTCTTAATTAGTTGGACACCTTGGGGTAGGGTTTTAAAAAATATATTTGGCTAAAACAAAATTCTGACTAATTAGATACCTAAATTATTGAAAAAGAATAAAGAGAAAAAACAGTTTTAAAAAATTTAATGTTTATATCATCAAATAACATTTTCAAATGCTCTGTTCAAGATTTTCTAAGGTTTATTTTTTATGAAAAGGTCAATTTTTGTCAGTTTCCAGTTTGCCTTGTGTTCTTCCACTAACTCTTGAAGCTGGGTTAAAATAGATTCTTGTTGAAAATGCAACTAACTTAACCTTTGACACACTGCGTTATTCACCACCTTTCTTTTCACTGCATTGTTTTTCAAGGCTCTTACACTACTTAATTTCAGTGATCATTTTCTGTTTCCATAGCAGGATATGACAACACAACTGCAAAATCCAAACCTGATATCATTCATCTGAGTCACTTGCAGTAGCAAGATGAAATATTTGCTTTGCAACTAAAATCACTTTCAGAATGTTAAAGACATGGGCAATATCTTTATCAGCTTCATTCTTTTCAACATTTTCCAGCATGCTGAGAAGTTCATCAATACCCAAATCTGAAAGTTACATAAACCATAATCTCTGGTGTGACCAAGCTGTGATAATTCAAATGTATGTTCTTTTGTATGAGAACAGTGAGGAATTTAACAAGAATTAATCCGTACTGATTTCATCAGTGATTTTTATCAAACATTTTCTAATTTTTCAAAATGTTTATTTAAGAGAAATTATTAGGATAGATTTAGTTTGGATAATTGAAAAGTGTTCAGACGATTTCATTTTTTCTCTTCATTTCACTTCTAGATAATTGAAGTATGAAAATTGAGGTACAGATAATCGAGAAAGTAATACTGTCATATTAAATTTAACTGAGTGGATGCATTATATACCATCAAATTATCATATCTATTAAAGTGGAAAAAGGTATTTTTTGTTTGTGTTTTCTGATTTGCCCAAATATATATGTGGATATGTGTGTGGCTTATTTATTTGATGTGTGTGTGTGAGTGGGTCAATCAGTCCATAGTCTGGCATGTAGGTAGGAGCTGAATTTTGATTTGATATTTTCACTGTATAATGTTCAATGATAATTCTCTGTAGACTAAGTGCATTTACAATGTAGATTATGGTAAAAATATTTAAAATAAATGTTTTTTTTTCATCACTAGACTGCAGATACACTGTTTTAGTTATGTGTACAAATTATATCTTTTGGTATGTGTGTGTATGTGTATATATATATATATATATAATAAAAAGGCTTAAACACTAATATTCCATGGTCATAATTTATTCCATTGGAATCGTAAATACGATCCAATTCATCAGACCTACAAATTCAAAAAGAAAACAGAAAAAAACCTACTCCGGAAATAAAAATAGAATTTAGAGAGAGAGTAATTATGAGAGTGTGGGACGAATGTTAGTTTATAAGAGAGGGGTTTAACAGAGAGAGTTTTATTTAAAATTAGGTGTGAGTGGAAGGGGGAAAAAGACTGTTGACGGATGTCTAAAACAGTATAAGGATACACATCGACGTGACAATACACACACCATGGCCGATCAAATCTTAAAGAAGGAGGGAGAGGTAAGGAAGGAAGTGGTGGGGAAGAAAGATGGGGCGGGTGAAATTAAAATTGCAAGGGACGCTGTGTAATTGAGAAAATTTGACAAAAATAATATCGACTGCAGGTTACAAATAAAATATTATAAACAATAAATATGACGATTATCTAATCTGGCGAGGACCTATATTTTTATGTTCAAAACGCATGCAAAACCATACATACATGTATATACACCCACACACACACACACACACACACATATATACATATATATACACATACACACATACATATACATGTACACACACAAACACATATAAATACATACACACATACACATACATATACATACATATACATACGCACACATATATACACGTATATCCACCTATACCCTATACACACATTTTCCACATACATATACATAAATACACATGCACCCACATACACATATATACATACACACACATACAAAAACCAGATATATATACGCACACACACACATATATATATATATATATATGTATATATATATATATACATATATATACATACAAAAATGTACACACATATACCTACATATACACACATACACCCATAGGCATCCACTCCTTACCCATTTACACACACTTGTACATATGAACATGCGCATAAACATATATACCTAAAACCTTACATTTCTAACCAATTAAACAAAAAAAAAAAAAAAAAAAAAAAACAATGTATCCCTATATCTATCCGTTTAGCTATACATACATACACATATACACGCACATCTATACCCACATACACACATATATATACACATACATACATATGGGTACATATATACACCAACACATACGCACACCCACACACATACATATACATACATATATATACATATATATATATATATATATATACATATACACACATCCCTGCATATATATTCTCCTATATATACCTACACCCACATACGTATACATGAATATATACACATACACACACATATCCATACATATACATACACATATATACAAATACACACACCCCTAAATATATACCTACATATACCCGTAGTCAAGTACATACATACATACATACATACATACACACACATACACACACACACACACATATATATATATATATATATACCCACATACATACAAATACATACATATAAATTAGAATTTAAAAACTAAATAAGTAAAATTTCAACAATTTATATATACACATATACCCACATTCATACAAATACGTACAAATACATACATATAAATTAGAATTTAAGAACTAAGTAAAATTTCAACAATTTGGGCGTAAAAAAAAAAAAAAAAAAAAAAAAAACCATAGCGCATCACAAAAACACACAATGAGAACCAGCCACATTTTTGCAAAGAGCTGAATACAGAGAACCGGTGCGCAGTATGCCATAAGGTCTCCAAATGACCCTCTGCAGGTTTTGAATTCAGAGTTGTTCTTCTCCAAGACCAGTTGCCACCTGTAACTATAAAACCCAGTCTACCCTGCTATTTACACATTGTTGGGGGTAGAAGAGGGTAATAGCATGTAAGTGAATATAATGAACTTGACTGGAATTTGAACTCAGCTCTCTGATTCTATCCACTGTGCTTATATATATATATATATATATATATATATATATATATATATATATATATATAAATGTATGTAAAAATAGAAAGAAGGTGCGATGGGTAAATTGTCATCTAATTATGAAAAAATGAAAATAACACTGGCATCACATTTTAACAGATATATTTGCTAATATATTCTATAAAATCATCATTGGCTTCAATCAACTAAGTTGATGTCTGTGGAGTTATGTGGCCAGATGTAAGGGGTGAAAGTGTCTGACAGCCATGACTGGGTTTTCCTGCTTGTGTGGCATGGTGCAGAGTCCTGTTGCCAGACATAGGGTCTTCAAGCAGCCACCCTTTTGACCCAAGGCAGAACTACCTCCTCAAGACACTTGATGTAGGCCTCTGTGTTGAGTCTGATGCCCTCACTAACAAATTTGGGAATTCTTTTCTTAGAATGATCAGAATGAGTTTTCTGAGCTGTCTGTACAAATTTCTGTTAAAGGGAATTGCATCATAGTACTCTTTTTCTCTCATACAAGTGCCCAGCTGACCCTAATATACTGTGCAGTTGACAAAATCAAAAACAATGTGCATGCATGAAATTAAAAATATAAAATGGCGACAATTTACCCATTTCTCCCTGTGTGTGTGTGTGTATGTATATATATATATATATATATATATATTTATTTATTTTTTCCTCATTATAAATAACTGACAAGGTACTGTGATTAAGTGTTTTTTTAAAGTTTTCTTATAATTTTTTTCTTTTCTGGACTTAAATTATGTAGAAATAAAATCAGCCTTGATAATGGCTAAAAGTATAACTGTAAGTGCTCAGACATGTTATTTGTGTATAAAGGTGCTATGCCATATAAACACCAAAAATGACTGTAATTGTTCAAGATATTGAGCAGAAAAACAAACCAAGTGTAGAAAAACAAAATTAACTGTAAATCACAAAAATTATTAGAAATATTGTAAACTGGATAAAAAAAATTTCATTGTTTTTTTTTTTTAATCATACATGCATAAATGAAAAATTGCTATCCAAATACACACACTATAATATATATATATATATATATATATATATATATATATATATAGATAGAAACAATTTACTCACTAAAAAGATGCAACCTTGTTATGGTGCATTTAGTTGCACCCCAACTGGTGAGAACCAAAATGAGTAACTAAATGTACCAAAACAAGGTTGCATCTTTGCATTGAGTAAATTGTTTTTGTCTATATGAAAAAATTATAATAAATAATTATTGCTCTACTCTTGGTATTGAACCCTCTTTTGAATTAATGCTGTGAATGTTAGAATTTTTTATTTTCATTATCATTACATTTGGAGATATATATATATATATATATATATATATATATATATTGAAAAAAGATTTTGTGATGCATTTCATCCATTAGGATTTCATCAGATTTGACTTTGTTAATGTTGCCATGTCTACACATGTGCATGAAGCAAAAGACACTGGTAGTTTTGAAATTTTTGAAATTATTTTTTTCTTTTTTGAGAATTCATCTGTATTCTTTTTCTCTCCATCACCTTTGTCCCTGACTATCCCACACTGTGACAACAGAAAATCTACCAAGAGTGTTGATATATTGTAAGAACCGAGATGCAAATTTACCATGGCTGAACTTCTGGATCGATTATGACATGTTAGCATAAATTTTTTTAAAAACTGTAATATTTTTTATGTATATATAAGGTGTATTGCGGCAACAAATGTTAATTTTAAACAAGTTTTGTTGAAGATAAGACAAATTGATCATAAATGTTATTGACGTAACTTATCTGCTTTAAGAAAAAATCTAACCGATGCATGCACTGTAATATACAAACATGTGCAAAATATGCTCACCCCACAGAATTTAAGATATGAATTGTGAAATGATATCCTGTGATTACAAAAAGAGAAAATCTTGCTAGAAAATAATTTTTTTCTTTGGAGGTGGGGTGCAGATTAGAAATAAATGATGGGTAATTTGACAGATGAAAAGACTGATCAACCTTGGATAAGGTGAGTAAATGGGTATCATAATTCTTTAATTCTCACGTGCCATTATCATTAAATAAATGGAAAGCAGGTATTAGGCACAGAACCCTGTGGAGGACAAAATGAAGATAAGGTGTGAATTTCAAAAAGGGGAATGAGATGCAATTGACATTGATTATTGCTTAACAGGTAAACTCTTGAAAATGTTAATGTCATTTGGTACTGAACATGCTGAAATATTAACAGTGTTCAGTACTGAACGCACTGAAATGTTTACGTCATTTAGTACCAAATGCACTAAAAAATTAACATTGCACATTGTATTAAGTGCACTGGAATGTTAACCTCATTTGGTACTGGGCAGGCTGAAAGCTTCAGTAAAGTAAGTAGAAGACAATTACATTAAGTACTGACCACAAGGACTTATTTTGAACTAGTATTAGGTTGGTGCAAAAATAATGACGTAATAATGTCGTTTTTTGACGTATTTTTTAACGTCAAAAAACGACATTATTACGTCATTATTTTTGCACCAACCTAATATTAAAGCCATACTCTATGCAGACTATTAAGTTAGCTCCTGTGGAGAGCTAATTGGGACTCTGGTTCCAAACTAAAGGGACCTCTGGTTCAGTTTGGAAAACAGCAATGATAATTTTGAAGAAATAACTTTGAATTTCTCAATTCACTCCATGAAACTTCAAAATATCATTTAACTCTGATTCGGGCTATGAGTCCAATTCCAGCCAAAAGACTGATATGGGCTGAAATTCAAATCACAAACTTTGCGGAACTTCAAAACCTTGTGTCACAAAAATTTTTACTTTAACTTCTTTGGCGTTTTGAAGAAATAAAATTGATTTCCTCAATTCACAAAATTTTCGAGATATTTTAAACAAAATTTAAAACAAAAAATGTTAACTTTACAATGTTTTTTGTTACTTTAAACTCAATATAAATTAAACATTTAAAATCACTATTTTTTTTTAATAGTTATTTTAAAATTTGAATTTTTAACTCTTCCCTCCTCATCCGGGTACCAGTCCAAATACTGGATGTTCAAGCACCAGATGAAGGGCAGATTTTCAATCCTGGGATCATCCTGATCCCAAAAATCTATATGTCTATGTTGAGTAAGTGTGGCCTGATTTAGTGGGATTTCAGGCACATGAACAGACAGAAATTGTCATTTATTTTGATAGAAAACCTGACACATCCACACATAATTAACTAAGATTTCTCATTGCATATATGCATGTTCTTTTCTTAATTGCTTACAAAGGAACAATATAAAGACTACAAATAATTAAAGAATAATATTTGTTTAATTGACAGATACTCATCTCGACATGCACACCCAGCTATGACCTACTGATACCTTCTAATTCACTTGCAATTATCCGTTCTTCTCAGCTAATGCATAGCTACACATGTATAAATTTGAATCTTGTATTTAGGCTAGTGCACAAATATCATAATGTTATTAGAGTGTAATTATTTTATATAATGTTTATACTCGCATGTCATGCAACCGTTGAAGGCCTAGTTTTGAAGCTAATTTGACTACAGTAAATGGATATATTGTTTGACCAACTGCATAGCCAGGGCCAGCTGTACATACACTAATTTTATATCTCATGTATGATATGACCCCCTTAAAATTATTAGGTTGGTGCAAAAATAATGACGTAATAATGTTGTTTTATGATGTTAAAAAATACGTCAAAAAACGACATTATTACGTCATTATTTTTGCACCAACCTAATAGCTTCAAAATTAGTTCTTCTAAAAGTCGCCATGATATGTCAGTATATTCGGTATGCATAAATGTCTTGAATGTTTTTTCCCTATCTATGCATATATATAATATCACACATTGAGTGCGGGTGTTTTTCTTCCTTTTATTTTATATTAAATACAAAATTTTTTTTTAAACAATCCCTATAAAATATATTGGCCACCCTGGTATGGTAATTCAATATATTTAGCATTGGAATATTGCTGTCATATATGGTCTGGTGCTCATGCTGTACATCTCGAGGTTCTTGACAAAATCCAGAGACAAATATGCAAGATGATGGGTCCTGATCTAGTCTACAATTGCTATCCCACAGATGTGCCGTGGCCTTCCTACGTCTCTTCTACAAGTATTTTCATGGCAACTGTTCCGACGGGCTACTTTTGCTGGTTCCCGGACTGCATGAATTTAAACGAGCTACCAGGCTAACATTTTGGTCCCTCCCTTTCCCTGTTAAAACAGTTAAATGTAACTGTCTCCTCTTCTCAAATGGCTTCTTCTCCTACACTTCCCGTCTGTGGAACTCCCTTCCCCTTATTTGCTTCCCTGATGACTATAATCTTCAAATATTCAAATGTAATTTCAATTGACATCTTCTGATACCTTAAGCGTGTTCCCTGTCCTTCTCTGTATCCTTTCCTCAAACAAGCCTCTTTATTCTTGTTCTCAATCCTCTGTAAACACTTCCATGCTAGTAGCACTCCAGGCTTGCTTGGGGTGAATTGGCTTTAAAAAAAAAATCATGTAATGGTCATTCTCAATTCAACACCTGAAGATTGGTGTTATGCATGAAACTCAGTTGTGATACTTGTAAGGAAAAAAATGTATATTTATTATATAAGTAGACATTGAAGTTAACACCCAGAAGCGACAGTCTGTTTCATGTTAAACATAATCATCAGGGCTGATGATTGCATTTAGCATGAAACAGACGGTTACCTCTGGGTGTTGACTTCAATGTCCACTTTTATATTTACATATGCTCTATCCGTGATATTGAGCACTTTATCCCATAAATATAGCATACCTTAAAACTATAGTTTATCATATATTTGTGTGTGTGTGTGTGTATATATATATATATATACACACACATATATATATATATATATATATATATATATATATATATATATATATATATAAATGACTCACCTGTCGTTTTTCACATGTTGAGGGTACAGCTTCTCAGTTCTTAGAACTGCACAGCCAGACTACTTGCACATATGATTTGATTTTAGTGGTGAAGTCTTGTGCAGAACTAAACCTACTTTTTTGAAAAGCCAGATACAGAGAACTGGAGACCATAGTGTGCTCCAAGGTCCCCAAACAACCCTTTCCCAAGGGTATTTGCATGTAAGTGAATGTAATGAACTTGATTAGAATTTGAACTTGGCTCCCCAATTCCAAGCCACTATTCATTTTTGCAATTGGAATACTGTTATATTGCCAAACATAATTTGAATATAAATAGTAGAGGGTACCTTTGATTTGTCTTATATACAGCACTTTGCTTGGTGAAGTAACACAGACTCCCAAGAGACAAGAGAATTAGTATGCAATGTTTGACTTTTGCAAATTATTTATTGTGAAGTAGTGTTGAGTTTTTAGTAAATAATGAATCTTTCGTGCTTTTTTTATCTGTATGTCTTACACATCTATGGATTATATTTTTCATTGTTTTTTCCTATTTTATATAATTAAAATGCATCTGGTTGCAGTAAAACAAGTTTATCATGGTTTTAATTGATTTTTATTATGTCTCTTCATTAGTTGTTCATAGAAATAATGATGTTATTAAGAAAATCATTATTCTTCTTTGTTTGATATTGGATAAATCTTTATAGTATATTGCTGTGGAGGAAGAGATTAATTTAGCATAGTTGATAGTTTTTTGTTTTAAAAAAAACAAAAAAGAAAAAAACAACCTTATCACTCAAACTAAATATCTGGCTGCTATCCAGTAATCATATTCACTTTCAACTAAAAAAAAAAATTACAAATTTTTAAGGCTC
>OZ010608.1:49265271-49272771 GCA_963932145.1 Acanthosepion lycidas | reverse complement strand
GTTCTCTACAATTTCCTGTCCTTTGAAATTCTTAGTAAATTTTATCTTTTCACTATCTCTCCTAATCCCTGGTCTTCTATCCATTTGCACAACCTTGTTAGGTAGGTTATGCTCTGGCCCTCTTGCCTTAAGTATCTTGAGTATCAAATTTTCTCTTTCCTCATTATGTACCCTAGAAATTTCAACTCTCTCTTTCTGATACCTTGACATGATCATAGACCAGATACACCTCTTCATGCCATTTCAGCAGGGCCAGCTTTATGCTTTACTGCACAAATTTTATGGGAATGGTGGAACTATTTAAATAGATGGGTCCAATCATAAAAAAACAAATTAAAAACTGTTTTGAAAATAAGTTTTGTTTTTTTGCGTTCTTTAGACCTTCTTGTCAGAACTGAAAAATATTGATTAAAAAAAAAAATGAAAGAAAAAACTTATTGATTTAGTAATGCTGTCCTGTTTATAATATTGATACAGTGTCAAATCAATCCCTGAATTTTATGGAATGGTTTCAGGAAAATGAAGAAAACCTCTGTGTTCTCCTGGCTACCAAACTTCTCAAACCCAATGAGGACTTAGAGATGTATCGAATAAACGAATTTGTTCTGCAAAACATCCACCATCTAACTTGTAGCAGTTAAGACACACTGATAACATCCTGGCATTAGATCTCAAAGAAAAATGTTTGTCGTCCGTAGAGTTGTTGCCTGATCTGGAAAGAACTGTTTTGTGCGTGATGCATGACCAATAAGTTATTTCACTGGTAGTTATAATGTTTTGGTTCATCAATGTATGTATATGTAATGAATGGCAGCAACACTGCAGTGTTCTGAATCTGATTTAGATATGAGAGGGTGCAGAAAAGTTCTCATCTTGACAAACTTCTTAAAACATCTAACATGAGAAATTTGTTTTGAATTTCTTCTTGGTTGGGGTGATAACTTTTCAGCATTCCCTCGTATATCTATGCAATGAAAGACAGGTACATTGGTGGATTTTGAATTTAATTTATGTATGTATATAGAGTAAAAGGCAGTAACAATGTTGTCGTTTTTATTCGATTCAATATATATAATGAATGGCCACAACACTGCACTGCTATGAATCCGTTGTTGGTTGGGTTGATAACTTTTCAACATTCCCTCACATATGTATGTAACGAAAGACGAGTATATTGGCAGATTCTGAATTTAATTTATGTATGTATATAGTGAAACAATGTAGTGTTTTTATTTGATTCATTTACATATATACAATGAACAGCAGCAGAATAACAGTGTTCTGAATATGATTCCTCTTATATTTTTCATTCGGAATATTTTTTCCCCTGTTTGTTACACGATACTATGCCAGTTGTTTGTTTAAAGTTTACTGTGTCAGATATGCCTGCAATTTGCTCTGCTTGTCTTTGATGTAGCTTCGTTTTTTGACCATTTTTCTCAAATATAGTTAAGTCACTTCTTTATTAGAATGTTTGAAATTATCTTTTCCTTAATGTTTGTCTTGACATTTTTCTTCATTTGTAAGAGGTAAGCAAATGTAAAATCATGAGGATTGAAATTTTCGCTTCTTGGTTGAAAAGGAAAACTAGTTGAAAAGTAATCAATATATGGTTTGTCCAACAAAGAAGCAGCTTGCATTCCTTTTCATTACTTGTCTTATTTATTTTGTGACTTGTATTTTTTGTTGCTTTGTTTTTTTTTTTTTTTTTTTTTTTTTACATCTCTTCATTCACTGCTACCATTTCTGAAAGATAAGACTTTTATGTCTTGAAATTACTTCCCAAGATTTTCATTGAACAGCTCAATTTTGAAACACTTAGAACAATTCTCCTCTCAAATGAGTCATATATAAGCATATATGAATGTATACAGATATGAATTTATTTTAGTATGTCACTATAGATGCATATATAAAATGTGTGTATATTTATGTTAGTATATCTGTGTGTATATATATATATATATATATATATATATATATATAAAAGCCTGTATCGCTCTCTAAGTATGTATTTACATGTTTGCGTGTATACATATATATATGTATATTTTTATACATATATATATAATAAGCATATATTTCTCTTTAAGTATATATTTACATGTTTGTGTGTTTATATATATATATATATATATATATATATATATATATATATATATATAGCATATATTTCTAAGTATGTATTTACATATATGTTTGCATGTGTGTTTTCACACACAGACACACATATATAAAATAAACATGTATCTCTAAATATGTATTTACATATGTGATTGTGTTCATATATGTATATATACATATAGCATGTATCTCTAAGTATGTATTTACATATGTGATTGTGTGTGTATGTATATATATATATATATATATATATATATTAGGTTGGTGCAAAAATAATTTCGGTTTTTGATGTATTTTTTAACGTCAAAAACCGATATTATTTTTGCACCAACCTAAAATAAATATATATATATATATATATATATATATATATATATATATAAAAGTGATTTTTATTTATTAATCTGACAGAATAATGTTTTAGTAATAATAATTATATAATGTGTACATAAATTGTTCACTTAAAGTTATAATTTATTTTTTCATGTCTTTTTTTTTGTTGTTGTTGTTTTCTTCAGTTTCCGTTGAGAATTTTAAACACATCATTTAATTATTTAATAAGTAAACTGGGATATGGTTCATGTAAAACTTCAGTAAAGTGTCTGCTTAATGAGATCTTTCTTTCTCTTTTTCCCTGTATGTACCATATCCCTTCAGAACATGAGTAATCATAGCTCTCCACAGTTTCCTCTCTTTTGTTGCCTTCAGTAATACTTCGTTGTGACCGCTCTTACCCCAAACTTAACAAGTTGAATTTCTTGCCATTTTATTTTTGTATCTTTTGTCTTCAATGTGCCCTATGAGTATTAAATTCTTCAAGCCTTTTTTTCTCTTATGTCCTCCAAATTATTTTCTGATTGTATTATAACAATTCTCAAAACATTAAAAAACTGGTGACCTTAGCTGTAAGTATGAATTTTTACATATATGAATGGCAGTTAAAAAGTAATGCTTTTTCTAATTTAAAGGTATTTGTCAGAACTGTTTTTTTTTTTTCTTACTTATAAACCATGAAATGTCTACAAACCTGGAAGGAGAAAAATTAACCTCTTCCTACAAATAATTCTCTTTCAAAATAGCTGCCTTTTTGAAATACATGAAGAAAGTAAAGAGCTGTCTTAGAATTTTTGTTTTTGTCAGGAGAAATTGCTGTAAAGATTCAAAGAATTCATATTTATGGAAAGGCTTGTGGTAATAAAATAAGCACATCCCATCTCCCCTCTTGCTTGTAACCATCCATTATAATAAAATATGTCTTTGGTGCTGATGCTGAATTAGTCAAATAAAGCTTCTACTTAGAGTTGTTGCTATGCTACAAGGCTGTTATGGATGCAAGCACAGTAAGAAGATGGGTTAGTAAACTTACTAGCAATCCAAAAGAGAGAGGAAAAACTAAGCTTTGTGGTAGGTCAGTTGCCACTGTGTATGATGATAAAGGTCAAGCAGGCTGATTACTCACAGTACAGCTGCTGGAAGGATCATAACTATGAAATGCTGTGGAAACCTTCAGGTGTGGCATGGTAGTGCCTGCAGTTTTCTGTAGTCTTTTGGCTATTTGAAAGTCTGTGCAAAGTGGATTCCCAGAATGCTGACATTCCATGGAGAAGCAAAAGACAGTTGCTTCTGAAGAGCTTTTCGAATACTGACCTGACACATTCAGATTTTCATTTTTATCGGCCCATGAAGAAGGTACTCATCAGCATTATCACCCTCTGACCTCCCTGTGGTTGGTCAGAACTCCATTGACAATCTCTTTTCACGCTGTTTGGTCCTGCATTACTGTCCCCAGGTCCAACTATGAGTCCTGAGCTATGGTTTCTGGGAAAGTCAGTTTTCATGAGAAGACACTTGCAGAAGGATGCCATAGAAATAAGAGTGAAATGATTCCCCTGTTTGCTCTGTGACAGTGGCTGGCAAACTAGTCATTTTTGTTTGGGCTTAAAAGAGATTTTCTCCCAGTTCTCCATAAATTAGGAGGTATTGAAAGGATCCAGCTTAGGTATGACGATAAACTATATCCGCGTCCTGGGTAAGACGATAAACTACGTCCAACAGCAAGGCCTCAGATCAGGAGGTTTTGAGGAGTGTGGAACCCCTTCTTAATTGCTGGTGTTCCCAGGTCCACCCTGGGGTGGTAGCACCTGTTAGGGTCCCAGATATGGGCAAATAGTTAACCCCTAAACTTGGGTTAAAACACTATGAAAGTGTTTAATGCCAGAAATACTTTGGAAAAAAAAATTTATTACCAGCAATAAATTTTTGGAAAAAAAAGATACTACCAAAAATACATTCTTGAAAAAAAAAAAAAAAAAATTACCAGCAATAAAAATTTTGTCACCATTATATAACCCATTGAGGTTGATATGCGTAAACCAAACCAAACTAAACCAAACTGAAGGGACAGCAGTTCTACAATGATAAGAGGCAACTTTCACATGATTAAGAAAAGCAGTCAAGAAACTTCATTAAGACTGACATCCATGCCCTCGTTCAAATGAGAACCATTTGCAAAGTGGAAGGGAGCTATTGTTGACTTGATTTGGAATTGTGATGCTTTTGTGCTGATTTTGTTCTAGTTTGTATGCTTTTATTATTATTATTATTATTATTATTATTATTATTATTATTATTATGTCTGTTGCAATAAAAGAAGAGCAGGCATTATTTTTTGACTGGCCCTCATAACTATTGTCAAGAGTTTACATTCTCCACTTGGCATCTTGGCATTGTCATTTGATTAGTTAATTCCAATCTAACCTTACTGAATTAATGCCTCATTTCTGGACTTACAAACATTGGCTGATTGACTGGAAAGGTTGTGAAGACAAGGGTAATATGTGATGGCAATGCAATTTTTCTTGGCCTTCCTTACAATGTGGCTGTAAACCAACAAGGCTAGTGAAGTTCTGGGTGGATGCTAATGATGCTGGTGGGGTGGGCTTTCTCTGAAGAAGACCATGTTTACCACACAGCTGTTGTTTTTTTTAGCTGTGTATATATGTGAAAGTGTTAATTATATTGCCAATGACATAGTGTTATTGTGTCTGTTGAATCAATATAATAGTGACTTGTATAAGATTTAACAGATAAAGCTGCTTGATTTATAGCAGTAATTTCAAAGTGTCAGAGGAATCTTTGTCACACAATCTCTGACTTATAATTGAAACTGTGGCAAAAGTTTGCACCTGCTCTCCAAAATAGAAATGAGAAAAACATGGATATCAGTCTTGTATAATACATGCCATAATGCTAATACTTTTAGAATTTTATGCAGCACTTGGAAGATCAGCAAGTGCTTTGGTGAAACTGACAGCTATTGGAAAAAAATAATGGTATAATAATAATACTTCATTGCCAAACACAACTTAACAGGCATTGTACCATATCTTGCAATACAGGATGCATTGGGTAAATTGTTGCCTTTTTATATTTTTAATTTCATGTATGCGTGTTGTTTGCTTTTGATTTTATTAACTGCACAGTTTAGTTCGGTGAGTTAGGCCCCATCTGTGAGAAAAAGAACTGTATGGCATGTTGTACTACATGGTATTTGCACTGGAAGCTCCAATACGAACATTTTAGAGTGTTTGGGTGTCAATCTGAGGACAGTGCAGAGAATTCATAAAGAGTTGGATGAGTCTAATGGTGATTATGAAGGTGTTTGGAGTGATCACTAGTGATGGCGACATTGGGCTTCCATTCATCTTTCCACAATGCCTCAGACTCAACACAGAGCCCTACATAAAGTGCTTTGAGGAGGTAAACAAAGAGAGCATCCAGAAGAGTTGCAGGAGATTCTGAAATTGTCTGGAGGCCATGGTTGAAGATAAATGCAATTTTATTGAATAAATTTAATCTTTAATATTTCAAGATATTTTTGTGTAATTTTGATAAATATATCTGTTAAAATGAGATATCAGTGTTATTTTCATTTTTGTGTAATTTAGATGAATATTATCCATCACACCTTTTATATAAGAGACATTTTTTTTCCTCTATAACCACACTTTTTCTTTTTTTTTTTTTTAAATGACCATATTCCTCATGATGTAGCTGGTAATGTCTCTCCACAAATTCCTTTACTTTATTATCTGTGAACTGCCATGTCTCCTTGTGAAAGATTGTGTAGTGGTTTCATGTTGCCTTTTCCATGGTTTTGAATTCAGAGTTCTTAACTAGCTGCCACCCATGGACAGAGAGACTAGTCTACTCCTCTATTTTAATCTATAATTGGTGGAAGCAGAAATGGATTCTTACCTTTCCCAAGAGCATTAGTGTAAAAGGATACAACTGACTTGGCCAGAGCTTGAACTTTTGATTGCTGATTCCAGTTTCCATGCCTGTATCCATTATGCTACCTGCACAGTCTTCTCCTTAATAATAGTAATAGGATATTTTGCTTATTGGACTTCATCAGGTGTCTGTTATAGTTTGGTAACTTTTGGGAATTTTGAACTGAATGCTTTATTTAAACCAATGGTGGGGGGAGACAGTTTTTCAATCTGCTGTCTATGCTAGAGGATATTTCATGTTGATTAATTCATATTAAGTTGTGCTTGTGATGTCTGTTCCACTAAACCTATAAATGTCTTTTTGCACTAATCAATCCAGAGATTGAACTTACAGTAGCCTGGTAACTATCCACTCTTTGGTTAAGTGGATCTACTGCAGTAGTTTGGTTTGGTTTATTTTGTTTTATGGCATATCAACCTCAATGGCTTATTTAATGCTAACAAGAGTCTTAGGATAGGTTTGTATGAATAGAATATGTATTCTTTGTAAGAAATCAGTTTGTAGATCAGGTTTCATTGACATATTTTTGTAAAGAGGGTTTTTGTAGAGAGTTAAATCTATTGCTGGTAATAAATTTTTTTTTCCAAAAATGTATAGCTGGTAATATTTTTTCAAAAATGTATTACTGGTATTTTTACCATAAGAATTTATTTTAATACTTTCATAGTGTTTTGGCCCCAGTTTGGGGGTTAACTATTTATCCATACCTGGGATCCAAACAGGTGCAACCACCCTGGGTCAGGGTGGGCTTGGGAACAACAGCAATTAATTTCTGGTGTTCCCAGGTCTACCCTGACCTGGGGTGGTATTACCTCTTAGGGTCTCAACTATGGGCAAATAGTTAACCCCCAAACTGGGGCCAAAGCACTATGAAAGTGTAAAAATAGGTTTTAATGCCAGAAATACTTTCATATGGACATTATGTCTGGTGCAGAATTCATTGAAAAATATCTAAATTGCCAATTGTATACAACAACTTTTTAAAATCAGTGGTTAAAAATGACTTTCAGCATCTTAGTTTGGAAAAGAATATGTGAAATGGACTACATAATCATAAACAAAGAACTGGTGCCAAAAAACCAA
>OZ010608.1:49240271-49257771 GCA_963932145.1 Acanthosepion lycidas | reverse complement strand
TATGATGATAAAGCAGATCTGGTACCAAGGCCTTTGATTGGGAGGATTTGAGGAGAATGGAACCACCTCTTAATTCCTGTTGTTCTTAGGTCCACCCTAATCTGGGGTGGTAGCACCTGTTAGGGTCCCAGCTATGGGCAAATCATTCACTCTCCTGGGGTCAAAACACTATGAAAATATAAACATTTTTATGGGAAAAATACCAGCAATATATTTTGATAGTAAAAAAAAAAAAAAAAATTACCTGCAATACATTTCTTTAAGGGAAAAACAATAATTCCAGCAATAAATTTTTGTAAAAGAAATTATTAATGTTCCTAAGGAAATTAAATTCTGGCATTAAATTACCAATAAGGAGTTGATTTCTCACTAAACAAACAAATAAACTAAGAGAATTAATTTCTGCAAACTGTTATTATATTTTAGTTCTCTACTCACCAGTTTTATGATCAAGAAAATTATTTTGAGAAATTTAGTTGCCTTTTGTAATTTTAAGATGCAGCATTTGTTCAAAGTCGTAAATAAAGTGTAAAAGAAACCTTTTTGTATACCATTTGTAAGGCATCTGATTTGCTGCCAGAATCGACCGGTTTGTTATTGAGCTGCCTCTAAAAATTCAAAGCTAATGTTTGCCTCTGATTAAATATTAGTGACCATAAATATGTTATAATGGACAAAGTAGATACGCTTTTTTTAGGAATGTGATAACTTGTTTGATGATTTTAAGAATAGATAATTAAACTTAAGCTTCTTTAGACGATACCTTTCCATTGCACTAAAATTGGAAATATGCAATAAAATCTGTAGTAAGTGAACATGAATGTATGGTTTTAAGCATCTAAATATTGTAGTTTAATCCAGGAACACAGATGAGCACAAGATTTAGAATAGACTTAATTCTTAGTGATAGTGACAAAAAATTAAATTGTAATATCATTGAATATCATTATAATAAATTATCTCAGTCCTGTGTATGATGATAAACATCATCTGGCAGCAAGGATTCTAATTGGGAGATTGAAGGTTTTGAGGAGTGTGGGACCACCTCATAATTGCTGTTGTGCCTAGGTCCACCCTGACCATGGTTTGTAGTACATGTTAGGATCCCATGCAAATAGTGACCCACCAAACAAAAACACTATGAATGTATAAGAATACATTTTAATATTAAAAATACCAGCTATACATTTTTATATAAAAAAAAGACTAACAGTACATGACAAGCATTTCATTTTATTTGTACATGAAGGCATACAACTGCGTTAAAAATATATTTAATTAAAGCCAATAAATTGTGTTCAAATTATTTAGATTTTAGCATTAAATAAACGCATAATTGTTGATAAGCTGATAAACAAGATCAAACAAGCAGCATGAACTTTGTTGACATTAATCCATATAATATCCTACAATTTCTTAAATCAAACTATATTCCAAAATAATTAAAAAAATAAAGACATAAAACACACATCTCACCACCCCTAGTAATTGTCTGCACAAACTTGAATGAACAGAAAAGCTGAGTATCATCTGTCATGTGTCCAGTTGTGAAAGCATAACAACATATCATATTGTTATTACTTCAAAGCTCCCAAGAAAATTAAATTTCAGCATTAAATCACCAATAAAGAGTTGATATACCATTAAACAAATGACCTATCAATCTCAGTTTTAAATAAAGATATGATTATTACTACTAACATTGTGCATTTTGAATTTGGATATTAATGATGTTTTTGATATGATACATGGATAATGCTGGGTATTCCTGCTAATAATAATAATAATAATAACTGCTATTTCACAGACATGGCCATCTTATCTAATAAAAGCATCTTGACAAAAGAATTTCATAAATTTGCAAAATATAAGAACTTACAAATAGTAATCACAAGAATATGGCACTACTAACATTCAAGTAATAATAGGAGCACTAGGTTTGGTTTGTTTTATGGCATATCAACACCTCAATGGGTTATGTAATGTCAACAAAATTTTTATTGATGGTAATATTCTTTTTACAAAGTATTTCTGGTATTAAAACCTACTTTTACACTTTCATAGTGTTTTGACCCCAGTTTAGTGGGGTTAATTATTTCCCTGTAGCTAGGGGCCTAACATGTGCTACCACTCCAAGTCAGGGTGGACCTGGGAACACCAGCAATTAAGAGGTGGTTCCACACTCCTCAAAACCTCCTGATCAGAGGCTTTTCTGTTGGACGTCGTTTATCGTCTTACTCAGGATGTCGATATAGCTTATTGTCATACCTAGGACGGAGGAGCACTAGGAGTGATTAAGAAGAATACTGATACATATATTAAAAAAAATCCCATGAAACTCTCTTATTTGTAATTCCAATAGGTCCAACAAAGTAAAACTGGCAGTTTCTCTAGAAAATGACCTGCAATCAATTATTAACTGGGGCAAAGAATGGGTTGTCAATTTTAACACTTCCAAAATGAAACTATCTTTTAATCAACAGAGAGAACCTTTTTTTTATATTCCATCAGCATGGGTGATGATAACCTCCAGGAGAGCAAATCATTGTGCCTGCTAAGTCTCATGGTTTCCACTGACATGAAATGGAGTGATTATATTGACTCGATTGCTAGTTTTGCTGCTAGGAAAGTTGGTTCAATGTGTTGTACCAGACAATTTCTTTCTCATCAGAATTCATCTTGCATGTTTATAAATCTACCATTTGTCTGTGCATTGAATATTGCTGCCATATCTAGTCTGGTGATCCTGCTATATATCTCGAGATTCTTCACAAAATCCAAAGAAGGGTCTGTAATAATATTGGTCCTGACCTAGCATTTCAACTTCAATCATGTGGTTTCCCTCTGCCTTTTCTATAAGTATTTTCATGGCAGCAGTTATAATAATCTCTGCTCTTTGGTATCTAGATGGTATAAACTTAAGCATCCTACTAGATTGGCAACTAGTCACATCATTTTATTGTTATAATTGCTAGATGTAACTATAAGTTTAATTCTTATAGTTTTTTTTTTCTCTCACTTCTCATCTGTGGCACTCTCTTTCAGTTTCTTGTTTTCCTGCCATTTACAATCTTCAAAAATTTAAAGGCAACATCAGCTGCCATCTTTTGTCTTCCTGAAACCTCTTCTTTTATTATCCTTTCTCCTCAATAAAGTTTTCTCATTCTCTTTCACTGCCAGCAAATCCTTGTGTCTTAGTGGCATTATTGCTTTGCTTGGGGTGAAATTAAAAAATAAAATATCTATCTGAGATAAAAAAAAAAGAAAGAAAAGCTTCAATGAGCACTGTTCATTTGTTCAACTAGAACTTTGTCAATGTAAGACAAAAAAACCTTTACCTCAGGTCTAAAGTAAAAGACTTTGTAAAGGTTTGTATCAAAGAGCAAATCAGGAAAACTGCAAATAGCAAAACAATAGTGCCATTATCTTGAAATGTGTCCATAAAATAAGCTTTAGATTAAAGGTTTGTATGAAATGAAAATATTTTTGATATCCTTAGTAAATCAAGAAATAGTGGTAAGCAATGTAAATAAAATTCATGAATTTTTAATATAAATATAAGATTCTATTTATGGATTTTAATGAAGGAAGACTTGAGAACACACATTGAAACCTTGTAATCAAAACAGAGATAAAAAGGTTTGAATAATTCATTGACTAATGAAGATAAATGTGGAATATATATATATAATTATGCTGGAAGCAATTTATTACTGTGACTTTGGACCAATTAGAGTGAAGAGGTCATGTCTATAAACACGGAATATAATCTTGAAGTTCTTCACTTTGAAACTTGGAAAAAAAAACAAAAAAAAACAGTTCAGTTGAAGATGAGTATAAAATTTATATCTACTCTGTATAATATTAGAAGTTTATTTGTACGTTTGTCTATTCACTTTCAGTGGCCAAAATGGTGCCTTGTAAGCAATATCATTTAATTAAGGGACCCCCCAAAATATATGCTCATGCAAAAAGAAAAAAAAAAAGAGAATTAATGGGATATGCAAATTTCTTTATTGCATTGTTGTTTGTACTTCACTAAAGAGGAAACAGTTTTTCTTGGGAAGCAAAATGATATATTGTAGATATAGGTATTACATTTTAGCTCCTGGATCTGGTTGCCAAATTTGATGAAAGTCAGTAGAAATTGTTAATACATAAATTGTATTTTAACATGATGTCTAAATAGGTAATGTATTATTTTTTATTTTCTCTGTGTATTATGTATACAAATAAAATCATCTAAAGTAAAACTCCTCTGGTAACAAAAATATCTTTAATTATATTCAACTAGAATTTGCATGTTGGTAAAAGGGGTAGGTCAGTATTCAAATTAGACATTGGAGATACTAAAAGTAAAAAAAATACAATGATTTAAATATCTAGGAAGTTTTTTTTTAATAAAGGACATAGTGTGATACTAAAGCCCAAAGGCACATTGAGATAATGAAAGATGTCTTTTAAAAGTTCAGCAAGGTGTAAAGAAATAGACAAATTATATTAGAAACAGAGAGAAGACTACTGAACTGTTATGTAATATCAGTTCTCCTATATGGCACTGAGGGGTCAATAGTCAGTATTTGAATAACAGAAATTATTAATGATTTTTGGGGGTGAAGAAATATTTATTATATATTTCTTTTTTTTTTTTCTCCTCAAGTTTTCTTCCATCTTTTCTTTCTTTACACATTTGTTTATCCTTCTTTTCCTCTCCAACAAATCCTTTTTGCAAATCAGGTAGGATTTATATTCTAAATTCCAGTTTCCGTTGACTGGCCAATTTCTTTTTTTTTTTTTTTTTATCTAAATGTAATGGAAACATAAATTGGTTATATATCTGAAACAAAGAGAAAAAAAAAATTACCGTTCCATCTCTCCAGAAAGAAATGTAATATTTGGCAATTTTTATTCATTTCAATTTTTACCTACTTTTCAATTGTCATGTTCTCATTCAGTATTAGAGTGAGCAGTCCTGTATATATATATATATATATATATATATATATATATATATATATATATATATCTTTCTTGTCACAATCCCTACGTCCTGTAATAATTTGATTATAGGCACATCATATCGAAATACTGCTTCCAATATGACCATGGGAGTTAAGCAGCATTGAGCTTAATCAGTATCTAGATGGGTTAAAAAGATTGCATGTGCTAAGAGTTCTCCTCCAGAAATTTTTTCAGTGAAACACATTATTTTTTATATCTTTTTTCTTATTGTTTTCCTCTTCATGTTTTCTTACTTCCAAATTTTCCTTCTACATACATTTTTTTTTATCAATCTAAAAGATGGCCTTTTCCAAAATCCTTCCTGCTTTAAATTGTGTAGATTTCTCAGTTTCTTTCATTTTACATTCTCTCTCTTCTTTCCTGTTTTATCTTCTCTCTCTTCTTTCCTGTGTTTCAACTTCTCTCTCTCCTTTCCTGTGTTTCAACTTCTCTCTCTTCTTTCCTGTGTTTCAACTTCTCTCTCTTCTTTCCTGTGTTTCAACTTCTCTCTCTTCTTTCCTGTGTTTCAACTTCTCTCTCTTCTTGCTCGTGTTTCAACTTCTCTCTCTTCTTGCTCGTGTTTCAACTTCTCTCTCTTCTTGCTCGTGTTTCAACTTCTCTCTCTTCTTGCTCGTGTTTCAACTTCTCTCTCTTCTTGCTCGTGTTTCAACTTCTCTCTCTTCTTGCTCGTGTTTCAACTTCTCTCTCTTCTTGCTCGTGTTTCACCTACACTCTCATCTTTCCTTCTTTTTACCTACACTCTCATCTTTCCTTCTTTTTACCTACACTCTCATCTTTCCTTCTTTTTACCTACACTCTCATCTTTCCTTCTTTTTACCTACACTCTCATCTTTCCTTCTTTTTACCTACACTCTCATCTTTCCTTCTTTTTACCTACACTCTCATCTTTCCTTCTTTTTACCTACACTCTCTTCTGATTTGCATTCTTTCTCTTCCTTACTCTGTTTTTACCTTCTCTCTCTTCCTTACCCTGTTTTTACCTTCTCTCTCTTCCTTACCCTGTTTTTACCTTCTCTCTCTTCCTTACCCTGTTTTTACCTTCTCTGTCTTCCTTACCCTGTTTTTACCTTCTCTCTCTTCCTTACCCTGTTTTTACCTTCTCTCTCTTCCTTACCCTGTTTTTACCTTCTCTCTCTTCCTTACCCTGTTTTTACCTTCTCTCTCTTCCTTACCCTGTTTTTACCTTCTCTCTCTTCCTTACCCTGTTTTTACCTTCTCTCTCTTCCTTACCCTGTTTTTACCTTCTCTCTCTTCCTTACCCTGTTTTTACCTTCTCTTTCTGTGGTTTTATCTTTGCTCCCTTTGTTCCTCTCTTCTTTCCTCTTTCTTAACTTCATCCACTTTTGTTTTGCCCTCTCTTTCCCTGTTTTACCTTCTCTCTAAATCAGATCTGATATGTTTTGTTGGGCTAGAACTACCTTATTCTCACTTTCCTACCTTGACAGATTTCAAAATCATTTACAAGGCTTTTGTGTCTGACTTATTTTCCACCCTACTGTCAATTTTCTATAAGTTCAATGGCATATGCCAGTTGTTACTTTCTTGCAAATGCTCAGATGAAGTTAATACTTTAGTTCCACCAAGTCAAACCTTTACAGATTTATCTGATTACATTGACAATGCTAAATCACCTGCATTCCCTATATATTCACTTTTTAAGAAGGATTCTCCACTCTGATATCTTCTTGCCAAGCACTGCTACTCTGTAGAACAGACTTCCATGTGGATGCTTCTCTGAACATGGCATGCTATAAGTCTAGGGTTCATTGTTATATGTCCACCATAACCTTGTAATCTTCACTTTCTGCTTCTTCCTTCCTCTTCTAATATCAAACACCTCAACTTTGAAAGGCTCTTTGGCCTTGTATTGAGGCAACTTAAGTAAAAACAAAAGAAATTAAATCAACTTGAAATGTATGTTGTCACCAATTTTTTTCCAGCTTAGTTCAACCTTGACTTAGTTAAGTTAGCAGAGCTAAAAAGAACGGTTTTCTCTATTTATTTGTCATTAAACTGTTGTTTGTTGAATAAACTTGGAGAATCAAATGTGCCTAGTGTTTTGGGCAAGTTGGAAGCAAAGCTGCCCAAAGTCTACAAAAGGAATAACATTTGATTCTTTTTGAAATTGAGATTGAAGCTGACAAATTGTGTTCTTTTCTGGAGTATTTTCAAATTCCTTGAGGCAGATGAAGGTTTTAGATGTATGCATGCCTCTTGGGATTGTTCTCTGTTGCAGAGGCTTTGGGACAAATGCCAAAAATGAATTCTTTCTTGAATTTCTCCTTAATTTATGTCCAATGGCTACAATTTATTTCTTTATTTGTATATAAGTACTTCACTCATAATTTTTTATCTTTTTTTCACTTCTTTTCTTTTATGACCTTTGTCTTTCTCTTTTGTTTCTTTTGTTGTATTGTCTCTCTTGTTGCCTTTTGTTTTAGCTTCTCTTTTTTCCGTCACTTTTTCTTTCTCTTTTTCCTTTTTTCTTTCTCTCTTTCCTTTTTTCTTCCTCTCTTTTCTTTGCTTTTTTTCTTCCTCTCTTCTTTGCTTTATTCCTTGTTTTTGCCTCCCTTTTTTCTTTCTTTGTTTTTGCCTCCCTTTTTTCTTTCCTTGTTTTTGCCTCCCTTTTTTTCTTTGCCTTTTTTGCCTCCCTTTTTTTCTTTGCCTTTTTTCCTCTCGTTTTTTTTTCTTCTTTTTTTCCTTCCTTTTTTCTTCTTTCCCCTTTATTCTTTTCTTTTTTTGTTTTTTTGTTTACCTTTCTCTTTTATTTCCTTCCTTATCTCTGTATATCTTTATCCAATGTTCCTTTTTCTCTCTTCCTTTCCTTCCTAGTGTTTTTCTCTCTTTTTTTTTTTTTTTTTTTTTTTTTTTTGGACTTTCTCTTTCATTTCCTTTATATTCCTGTTGTTTCTTCCTTTCCTCTCCTCTCCCTATTGTTTTTTGCTCCTCCTCCATTTTTTATTCATTTGTTTGTTCTCTCTCCCTCCATCACTCATGTGGATCTGTTTGTGATATAATGGATAGTGGCTCAGAATGAAAAGTCAGAGAGCTAAGTTCAAATTCCTGTCATGTTCATTACAATCACTTATGCCCAAATACCTTGACAAAAACATGAAGCTATCTTTACTTCCCAGTTATGGGTTAAATAGTAGGACTTGTATCTGAAAAAGTCATTGTAATTTCCTAAAAAAAAAAAAAAAGAGAGAGAGAAAATTGTTAATATTCATTTGAAAAAAAAAAAAATTCTTAGAATCCAATGTTTCAGCTTGCTTTAAATAGCCCACGAAAGCATGATAAATGGAAAAAAAAAAAAAAAGACAAATCAATACATCAACCTCTCATCATTTGTTTATTCCCTCCGTCCTTCATTAATTCATTCACTCCCTCCGTCCTTCATTAATTCATTCACTCCCTCCGTCCTTCATTAATTCATTCACTCCCTCCGTCCTTCATTAATTCATTCGCTCCCTCCCTCCTTCATTAATTCATTTGCTCCCTCCCTCCCTCATTCATTAATTCATTTGCTCCCTCTCTCCCTCATTCATTAATTCATTTGCTCCCTCTCTCCCTCATTCATTAATTCATTTGCTCCCTCTCTCCCTCATTCATTAATTCATTTGCTCCCTCTCTCCCTCATTCATTAATTCATTTGCTCCCTCTCTCCCTCATTCATTAATTCATTTGCTCCCTCTCTCCCTCATTCATTAATTCATTTGCTCCCTCCCTCCCTCATTCATTAATTCATTTGCTCCCTCTCTCCCTCATTCATTAATTCATTTGCTCCCTCTCTCCCTCATTCATTAATTCATTTGCTCCCTCTCTCCCTCATTCATTAATTCATTTGCTCTCTCTCTCCCTCATTCATTAATTCATTTGCTCTCTCTCTCCCTCATTCATTAATTCATTTGCTCCCTCTCTCCCTCATTCATTAATTCATTTGCTCCCTCTCTCCCTCATTCATTAATTCATTTGCTCCCTCTCTCCCTCATTCATTAATTCATTTGCTCCCTCTCTCCCTCATTCATTAATTCATTTGCTCCCTCTCTCCCTCATTCATTAATTCATTTGCTCCCTCTCTCCCTCATTCATTAATTCATTTGCTCCCTCTCTCCCTCATTCATTAATTCATTTGCTCCCTCTCTCCCTCATTCATTAATTCATTTGCTCCCTCTCTCCCTCATTCATTAATTCATTTGCTCCCTCTCTCCCTCATTCATTAATTCATTTGCTCCCTCTCTCCCTCATTCATTAATTCATTTGCTCCCTCTCTCCCTCATTCATTAATTCATTTGCTCCCTCTCTCCCTCATTCATTAATTCATTTGCTCCCTCTCTCCCTCATTCATTAATTCATTCGCTCCCTCTCTCCCTCATTCATTAATTCATTCGCTCCCTCTCTCCCTCATTCATTAATTTTTTGTTCCCTCCCTCCCTTTCTCCCTCCTTCATTAATTTTTGTTCCCTCCCTCCCTCATTAATTTTTTGTTCCCGCCCTCCTTTCCTCCCTCCTTCATTAATTTTTTGTTCCCTCCTGCTCTCCTTCGTAAATTCGTTTTTTCCCTTCACTCTCTCCTTCATTAAGTTGTTTGTTTCCTTCCCCTTCATTTGTTTATTCCCTTCTACCTTCGTTAATTCATTTGTTTCCCCTCCTTCATCCATTCATTTGTCCCCTCCCTCCCTCTCTGATTCATTTGTTTCTTCCTTCCTTCCTCCCATTGCTCATCCACTCCCTTCATTTTTGTTTTATTTTTCTCTTATTCTCTCTTGTTTTACTTCTATTTTTTTTTCATTTTCTTTTCTTCTTTGGTTCCTTCCCTTTATCCTTTCTTTATACTTTCATTCATTCTTTTTCCTCCACTGCTATTGTCTTTGTGTTTGTATCAGTCAAAGACTTCTTCAACTGAAAATGAAATAGTCCTCCTCTCTAATATTTTTATCTTTTTCTTTTCTGACTTTTCCTCAATGCCATTCCCAAATTAAATGCTCTTTTATTTTGAATACAAAGAAACAAGATAAAAATGAAAGCCCAATAGGTTTCTTTGAGAAAAGAAACTCATTTTCAATTTATCTTTCTTTCTTGTAGGATGAATGCATAAACAAACACACCTGATTTACACTTGAGAGAAAACTCACTTGTATGAGAACTCACAAACTGTTTTGATTGAATTTAAAAATTTAACCTTTATTTTCCTTGTTAGCATCAAACTTGTATTTCAAGTTCTCATGAGGGAAATTTTGTATGGTTGTATGTGAAATTTTTTTCTTCTAGGGTGACAGACATGAAGGGATGCTGAAAATTTCTTGGTCCAAGACACTTCCCAAATTCTTACCAAGTGAACAAACATGAATTTTTTTGGTTGGTCTGAGAACTTTTCAGCACTCTTTTGTAAATAACCAGAAACAAAATAATTATGTGCATGCATATATATATATATATATATATATATATGTCTGTATGTATGTATGTATGTATGAATTTTATTTATTCACAAATTATAACATAAAATTAACATGTTATAACATTATTTGAATAAATGATATTTGCTCTACTCTCTATTGAGCACTCATTTAAGAATAGTGATTGTGGTTATTGGAATTTTATTTTGTCTACACCAATCCTATACTTGGATATACATATATATATCCCAAAAAGAAATCTCTTGCTTGCATATAAGAAAAATGTTAAAAAAAAACTTGTGTGTGTCTCTCTCTCTCTCTCTCTATATATATATATATATATATATATATATATAAAATATAACCATGACCATCACGGACATGTTCAGCCCTTAAACTTAAATATATATATATATATATATATATAAAAATTGAAATAACACTGACATCTCATTTAACAGCTATATTTATTAAAATTGCACAAAAATATCTTTAAATGATGCAATCTGGAGAGTAATGGGGCCAGGCGTCCTTGAAGCATTTTATGTAGGCCTCCCTCTTGTGTTTGAGGCCTTCACCAACAAATTCGGAGTTCTTTTCTTATCAAAATAACCAGAGTGAGTTTTCTGAGTTGCAGTACCTTCATAATCATCATTAGACTCATCTTATTCTTTCTATATTCTCTGCGTGGTCCTCAGATTTACATGCAAACACTCTAAACATTTGTATTGGAGCTTCTGGCCTGAATGCCAAGCAGTACCGTATGTTATTTTTCATATTTCTGGCGGAGTGGATTGCATTATGATGCTCTTTTTCCCACAGATTTCTTTTGCCCAACTGATCCTTTTATACTGTGCAGTTGAAAAAAATAAAACAATGTCTCTGTATGTGTATATATGTATGTAGGGTAGGTCTGCTCAGTCACCAGCAGTCACACCAACAGCCTATTGTATATGAACATTTCATTATGGCATGCTTTGGAAGCTCGACCTGCCCTAGGGTGTGCAAGTTTAGGTCGGGCGTGACAAGGTATATGAAAGGGCACATTGGAAGTGATGATGATCAAAGACTCTTTCCACTACCTGGAGATGATGTGATATGCCACATATGTGACAAGAAATGCAGATTGATGGCTGGCTTTATGAACCACTATCGTTCACACAACCAAAGAATGCAGCGTTGTGGCCTGGGGGAGTTTAAGTAAAGGGCTGAACATGTCCGTGATGGTCATACTCGCTTTGCAAGTTGACAGCCACCATATATATATATATATGTGTGTGTGTGTATCTATATCTATATATATATATATATCCAAATGTAAAGGAATGAAATGAATAAAATTCAAACGTTCATAACATTAATTTAAAAAAGGGCCCAATACAAGTGTAGAGCAATATTATAAATCGTTACATTAAAACATGCAAGTAACTTGCATGTTCTAATGTAACAGTTCATAGTATATATATATATATATATATATATATATGTGTGTGTGTGTGTGTATATATATATATATATATATATATATATATATATATATATGTGTAAGAAATGTTTGGTCAGATTTTTGGATATTGATTGAGCTGACTTTTCAGCACCTCTACACACATCTGTGTACGTGGAAATGTATTTTTGATGTTTATATATTTTTTTAATGTCTCTGATATTTACAGAAAATAAACTTGTATAAATGCAGATTTCTTCCATAAATATAAGAATCAACTGAATCGTAGTAATTATTTTTCAAATTCACATATGTATACAATAATCAAATTCATTGATTTCTTCTTCCAGGAAATTGTATCCTTAATTTTTACTCCCTAATTACTTATCTAGTGTCTCGGAAATCTTTTCTGGATTCTGTGGTATCAACCAATGAATAATAAATTTTATCAATCAGTTTTTACTTACTGATTTTTGAATAAGTTTTCTTGCTTGCCAAAGGGTTAATATCTACTTTTATTTAACTCTTTTCAGGCCTGTGACATCATCAGTGTTTGCTGGGGCAGAAAAAGTGGTTTCTGGAAGTGATGATCGGACAGTCAAGGTTTGGGATTTGAAAAATATGAGCTCTCCTATTGTGACCATTCGAACAGATTCGGCTGTCAATCGGTAAGAAATAAATAAGAATTTTTTTCTTTTTATAATTCAAATTTACCTAGCACAAGGCTCAAGAGCCACTCAATTACTATCTAAATGATAATGAGAAATGAGGTATATGATATGAATAAAAGAGAAGAAGGTAAACATCTGGATTATTGATGGGCATCTGAAGTATTTTATAAAATGTATTGGGGTGTTTTAACAGAGGATGGAAAGGACAACACTGAAAACTGAAAGTGCATTGAGATAGTGAAAGATTCCTAGCAAGGCTAATCTAGTTGATCATAACTACCGAGTTGGGAGTTTGATCCTCACCAAGTGCAGAGTACAAAATTTGACATTAAATAACTCAGCAATATTTGACATGTCATAAAAATCAATTAACTAAAAAGATGTGACATGTCAGATACCTCAGAGTGGGTTGACCGTTAATAATAAGAAAATCAGCAGCCATGTTAAAATAGCGAAAGATGCCTTTCTAAAGCTAAACAAAGTATTAACAAACAGGAAAATTTTGTTAGAAACAAAGAAAAGAATACTGAACTGTTATGTAATATCAGTTCAGTGGTGGTGAATGCTGGACAATCTCCTCAAAGATGAAGAAGAGACTTGAAGCAAAAGAAATGAGGTTCTACAGAAGGATGCTGAGAATACCATGGGCCAAACATGTGAGCAATGACAAAGTTTTAGAGAAAATGGAAACAAAAAGGACACTTACATGTAGTATCAGAAAGAGATTTGAAATTTCTAGGGCACATAATGAGGAAAAAGGGCTTGGAAAATTTTATACTCACAGGACAACAGACAGAAAGGAAAATGGTGCATAACCTACATAAGCTTATGTAAATGGTTGGTAGAACAGGGATTAGGAGGGATAGCAAAGAGAATTTTTAAGAAGAACTACAAAAGACAGGAAATTGTAGAGTCATGATTGCCAACACCCTGAAGAGGCATGACAAATAGAAGAATTGGTTCTTCTTCAGACTTGTTATATTATATACAACTGAGAAAATGTTTCTTTATCTAGTAAGCTACATGTTTGTTGGTGACTCTCTCATAATATAATGTTAGCACTTTGGTTGGTTTGGATCAATCATAAGAACAACATCTAGAATGACTCTGCAATCCAATTCTTGAATTACAATCTCATCTGTAGATAATGTGACATGAGGGACACAAGAGAAAGATGTGATTTTATTTCGATCTTGAGTATTTCTATTTTATAGATGATTCTTTATGAAGCTTGGTTATCTAAGCAGGATTCACTTTGAATGAAGGGGAACAGGGAAGTAAAGGAGTGGATGAAGGGATTTTTTTTTTTTTTTTTTTTTTGAGATCAAGTGACAGCAAACTGAACATTAATTATTTCTGGATACTGGTCTGTATTAATGGTCATTTTTGAGATCAGAAGAGTCCTAGTTTGCCCTTTGTGGAGATGGACTTGTCTGTCATGTGGTTTGGTTCTGATTCCACCCATTCATATTACCAGCCACACATCGGGATGTGTAGATAGGCAAAGAATTGGAAGGAGTTAGAGCTGATCTATGAGATCCATACAGGCAAGGCACTGAATAAAAACAGAAATTTTAAATTGGCTTTGTGTTATCTTTTCTATTTGTGGAATTTCTTTTAACCTTGTGAGCATACTGCAGGTCCTTTCTCAGCTTTTGGTGCACACCTACAAGAACGGAATGCACTATGAGAAAATCATATTAACAGATATATTTGGGATTAGGGAGTTAGCTTTGGTCAACCTTTGGCAGGAGTTGATTCAAATTCCACCCATTTGTAATGCCTGTTACACATTGGGATGTGTTGATAGGTGAGGAGTTGGAAGAAGGAGAAGCTGATCTTTGAGATTGACATTGAAGTTATCCCAAGCATCCACTCAACCCATCCACCTTTCTAAAAATAAAAAAAAAAAACAAAACATCTCAATCGAATATTGCAAACAGGTATTGAATTCTCATTTCTCATCATGGTGTTTGTTTTAAATCAACATTACCTTGTGGACATGCAGCAAGCATTGAACAAGAATGAGAGCTAAATGTAGGAAAATCATTGGCTGGTTGGTGGAAAGCTTGGATGAGGCTGACATTGTATGCTAGGTCAGCTACTAAGAAAGTCAATTCACTGTGTTGTGCAAGACAATTTTTCTCTCCAGAATCTATCGTACATATCTATAAGTCTACCATTTGCCTCAGCTTAGAATATTGCTACCACATATTGTCTGGTGTCCCTGCTATTTATGTAACCCTCCTTGTTAATATCCAAAGAATCAGCAATATTGTTGGTCCTGATCTGGCATCTCAGCTTCACTCACTCACTCACTACTGAAAGGTTGCCTCTCTGTGCCTTTACTATAAGTACTTTTATGGTAATTGTTCAGATTAGCTCTTTCACTATGGTAGCTAGACTTCATGAATTTAAGTGCAGTACTAGATTGCCATCAGTACCTCATCAATTGACAGTTGAGCTGGCTAGATGTAGCCATAACTTTTATGCTAACAGTTTCTTGCACTTCTTGCTTGTGGAACTCTTTTCTGGCTCCATGCTTTCTATCCAGCTTTAATCAGCAAAAATTTAAATGCAATTGCCAATCGCTGTTTACTGTCCTTATTACTCTATTTTTTTCCTCTCAATATTAATGTTTCTGTCCCTAATTCTTCCATACCCTTTAACCTCTTGTGTTTTAGTGGCTTTACTGCCTTTCATGGGATGATACCGATTTAAAAAAAAAAAAAAAGAAGTTTACAAATGCATATGAAACTGGTGGAGGAAGAATTTGATTTTGTCATCTTTGTGCCTTTTGTAATCTTCTATCATCTCTTTGATGGTTATGCTTGACCTCACCTCTGTTGATGGCCTGCAATTTGCTCTCAGTTATTTGGATTAATCTCTATGAATTTTAAGTCATGCTTGCAAACATCCTTAAAGTGAAGTTCAGAGCAGTCTACTAGGCATCACATAATTTGGTATGTGACTATTATTCATTTAATGTATGTAACCTATCACAGTCATACCTTTCCCAAGAATCCAGGGCAATTTCCTGATAAATAAATGGAATCTGTGGATAGTCATAATTGCCTATATCTTGAAAGGACATGACAATAAAAAAAAAGAAAAAAAAAAAAAAGATAATAGTATCAAACTGGGTTTTTTAGATCAGGGTTTCCCAACCCAGGGATTATCACCCACCAGTGAGTGATTTCTACTGTTTGGTGGGTGATGTACAGCTGAACAGAAAATGGTTAATATGATTTTAAGTACTAAGTTTATTTCAAGATATGCTACCTGGAAAAAATATTCAAAGGGAATATGCAAAGAACCTGTAAGAAAAATAACAAAACAAAACAAAACCAAGAGGTCTAATGGGAATAACTGGAACCCATTCCTAGATAAGATATAAATATCCCCGCAAACAATGAATATTTTGATATTTTCTATAATTTTGAGAAGGGTTAACATTCAAATAATTATTCAGACAAAAAAAACATTGTTTCAGATATAAATCAGATAAGGGAAGACCAAGAACAACAAAAACATTTGCTGAATTTTTATTAGTAGTTTGTAGTGCATATTCTTTTTAATTCTAATTATGAATAAAAATTGTTTAATTTTTTATCAATACTAGCAATACTAACACTAACCATAAAACTAAATTATATAGAGAATTTTCAATAGTCAAGTTTGCTTTCATTTGTTCTTTGATATGGTAGTAGCTGCAGCAGCCACATAATTCAGCATAACTTTCTTTTGGTATTTTTTACTACATCATAAAGTCAGTTTATGAGCCAGTAACAAACTTTTGCCAAACAATTTTGGTATGCTTTTGAATATTTACTATACAGGTGGGCAGTTGAAAATTTCTCCATGTGAAAGTGGGTGATGACACAAAAAGAATTGGGAACCACTATCTTAGATGAAGCATTCTCAGTTATTAATATTTGGACTTTTATTTCTTTTGGTTTTATACTTAGTTGTAGTAATAGATGTAATAGTCTCGAATTTCCAAGGAACCTTTGATAAAACATTGTATCAACACGGTCTATATTTTGTTCTCTTTGACTTCTCAAGACTCAAATCATAAGTGAAAGATCATGAAAAATATTAAGAATAATTTCATGAAGCAGCTGATGGTAGTCCCAAGAAACAACTTTGCAGACTTTTGAAAAGTGGAATGGTTACTGAAATAAATGTCAAGTCCCAAAGCCTAAGTTCAGGATTGTCCCACTGGATCAATCTCTGTGAATTTCAAGTCATGCTTACAGACATCCTTAAAGTGCAGCCTACTGGGCATTGTCCTGTGGTTAGCTCACCGTACATAACATGCTTTGGCATGCAATAAACTACATACTGCTTGGACAATTTATCATAAGTAATTTTGTATTAAATCTGAAATTAATAAGCCTCCACATTTTTGGCAAAACTCTAGTTCCTGTCAATTTCCATCTTATCACTTTTGCCTGAGTTCACATCTTCCAGTAAACTGTAAACTCTTTCCACTTTAAACTTTCATTTATATATTGTAATGGAAGGCTATTTTGTTTTTTAGCCATCACTTTCATTTTTTATGCAGAACAGCTTACAATCTGTATTGAGTAAACTTTTACTGCAATCGAAAATGTTAATCTTCTTAGCAATCATGGCTCTCCACATCTTCCTATCTTCTGTAGCTCTAAGAAACGTTTGTGCATTTACTAAATGTGTTAGATGCTGTTTTCTTTTGTCTTTCTTGTCTTCAGTATCTCCTGTGAGTGTTAAATGCTCTTTCCTCATTATGTGTCCCAGAAATTTCAAGCCTCTTTCTAATTGCATGTCTCCTTTTCATTACCATTTTCCTTAAATCTTTCTTGTCAGTGGCATTCACATCATCCTTCTGTAGAACTGGATCTTCGAATTGTTGATTTGAATCTGGTTTTCATCTGTGAGGAAATTGTTCTTTACTGCTGTATAGCTGGATATATATTACAATGCAA
>OZ010608.1:49190271-49227771 GCA_963932145.1 Acanthosepion lycidas | reverse complement strand
AATATTTATATTGATTTAAGTGTTTTATATGATTTAATTTTAAACTAAAATGATTTTATGTTGTTTCCTTTTTAAAGGTTCCTGTATATTATTTGGCATAACTTATCCAATAACCGTCATACAAATTATCTTGATTAATTTGTGTTTGAAAGCAGTTAGCAGGTCCACTGTTTTGTTTTTCTTCCTTTCTTTTTAGTATCTTTTTCCTATCTTTGAAGTGTTAAACGAGTGCAGTTGGTTCAGTCCAGAACATTTTTGCATGTCTTTCCCTATGTAGGTGTGAACATTTGTTAGAACATATTGATTGACACATCAAACAGTCTTTGCACTCGTTACTGTATAACTTAACTTTCTTGTGAACAAAGGTAGGTAACACGTAAGTGAAGACTTTGATTTTAAAGTCAGAATTTTCAAAGGCTCAATGGAATTGAGATTGCAAAATTTCTGTGTAACTTGGCAACGGTCCCTCATGCCTCTGTTTAACTGAATCTTTCCTTTGTACTTGGATATTTTAACAGGAAAGATATGATCAGCATGAGGTAACAACAGTTTTGGTGCTATCCATTCATTTTTTTTTTTATTTACAACGGTTGATCTGAAAAGGATGTTTCTTATTTTATTATATTTACTTCCAACATTGAATGTTGATAGTATAGCAGCAGAGGTTGAACTTTCCAGCCATTTTTCATTTTTATTTACTTTTGATTTTTAACTTGTTACAGATAGTAGATGAATGTCATCTTGTAAAATGGCATCTGACATTAGATTGTTTACAAAGCAATTTCTCCATTTCTGAATATTTATGGAAATCAAATAATGGATGTTAGCAAAGTTCAGTGGTGCTAATGTTTCTTCAGTGGCAACAGTAGATTGTAGAGATTAAAACTTCCCACTAGTCACGTTTACTTTTCATTTTTGCTTTGTTACAGATAGTAGATGAATGTCATTTTCTAAAATGTCATTGGACATTAAATTGTATATGAAGCAAAAGTGCTTCATTGAATTTCTTCACATGGAGAAAATTGCACCTATCAATCGATACCGGCTGAATATTTATGGAAATCAAATAGTGGATGTGAGCACAGTTCAGTAGTGCTAATATTTCATCAGTGGCAACAGTAAATTCTATGACAGTTTATATTTAAGATTAGTGCATGTTCAATGTTGGTGAAGAGGCATAACCAGTGGTTATGATAATGTGAAAAAATAGCATTCTGTAGATAAAAACTTGCTCTATCCAACAGTGTTATTGTACTGCCATTATCTGTTTCAATTTCTATGGCAAATAAATACAATGATGTATGAAAATGATGGTAAATACATTGAGTCAATTGCTTCGTCCACCGCAAGGAAAGTTGGCTCCCTGAGCCGCGCCAGGAAGTTTTTCTCCCCGGAGTCGATCCTCCAGATCTATTAGGTTGGTGCAAAAATAATATCGTTTTTTGACGTATTTTTAACGTCAAAAAACGATATTATTTTTGCACCAACCTAATACAAATCAACAATTCGCTCTTGCATGGAGTATTGCTGCCATATATGGTCTGGTGCCACTTCTGTTTGCCTCGGGGTTCTTGATAGGCTCCAGAGGTGGATATGCAATGTATTAGGTTGGTGCAAAAATAACGTAATAATGTCGTTTTTTGACGTTAAAAAATACATCAAAAAACGACATTATTACGTCATTATTTTTGCACCAACCTAATAGTTAGCCCTGCTCTGTCGTCTCGTCTACAGTCACTTTGTCACAGATGCGTCGTCGCCTCCCTCTGTCTGTTCTACAAATACTTCCATGGAAATTGCTCCAAGGAGCTGCATTCGCTGGTTCCCAGACGTCATGAGTTCAAGCGCCATATGAGGCTGGCATCCCGCTCTCACCCCTTCACTGTCGAAACTCCTAAATATAACCATCTCTTCTACTCCAATAGCTTCATGTCTCGCACCTCTCGCCTGTGGAACTCCCTTCCCTATTCCAGTTTCCCTGAGAGCTATAATCTGCAGCTATTCAAGTGTAATGTCAATCGACATCTTCAGTTGCCTTGATCTATCCACTACCCTCATCTTTTCTTCTATCACTCTTATCTGATCTTGCTCTAAATTTTATGTAACCCCTTGCGTCCTCGTGGCTCCCGCCTTGCTTGGGGTGAAATGCTTAAAAAAAAAAAAAAAAAAAAAAATAGATAAGAAAGCTTTAATTTGGTGCATCCCTTGTATTTTTCACTATTAATGGCAGTCAGTCTGATGAGCTTTTCTCCTTGGTACCTTGACCACATAAATTTAAGCATTCTACTAGACTGGTAACTATGTTTCATTGTTTTAATATGAAGTAGCTCAAAGTAACCATTGTTCTAATCTAATAGTTTCTTTTCTCGCACTTCTTACCTGTGGAACTCTGTTTCTTGCTTCCCTGCAACCTACAATCCTTAAAAATTTAGATGCAAGACACAGATGAGATATGAGCTACAAGCAAGAAACAAGACTGATAGTAATTTCCTATATCACAAATAATAAAACATAAATGATTTAAAATGGCTGCATTTTTATTTTTATTTTTTTTTACATAAGGTGACATTAAAATTCATTGATTAAAAACTCTATTGGAGTTACTATTCAGTGGCTAACCTGCATATCTAATGTAAGTCAGCCAGGTATGGCAAAAGGCCTATGGCATATGTCCATCTAATTAAACAGCTATTAACTCATGTCTATTGAAAGATGTATTTCAGCTCTTAATCAACCATCTGTGGTAAAAGGCATATGTCCACCTGTAAAAATTTAAATGCAACATCAATCATCATTTTCTGTGTTCCTGATTCCTGTTTTTTTTATTTTGTCTTTTCTAAATTATTCTTATTCTCACTCATTCTGCATAATCCCTTACGTCTTAGTTGCATCATCACTTTGGATTATCTAGGCTGACAGCCACATCACATTGAAGAACCGGTTCCCATATGATCATTAAAGTCAAGCAACAGCAAGCCTGGCTAGTATCTAGATAGTAACTGCTTAGGAATTACCAGGTGTGCTTTGAGGTTAGATGTGCAAGTGGTGTAATTGATAATGGCTCAGAATTGTTAATTGGAGAACTGAGTTCCAATTCATGTTGGGTTCATTATATTTCTTACATGCTAATACTCTTGGGAAAAGTATGAATCAACCTCTTCTCCCTCTAGCTATGGGTTAATTAGTAAGATTTGCATCACTAAAACAATTATTATCTTTCAAAAAAAATATTAGATTTCAGGATTAATTAACTCACAGAGGTTAATATGCCACTAAACAAAAGCAACCAATCAAATATCTGGGTTGACCACTAGTTGACCTGTTGACATCGTATGAGGTGTGGATCTGCACCTGGAGACTATGAAGACAACGTCAATGCTCTCCTGCACCAGTCCTCTCTAATGCACTGGTTTGACACTGAGTTCAAAATTTGTTTTGGCATCATCTGGGGTGAGCTCGGTACATAATGGTGTCACCACAGATCAACTCCTCTTAGAACAAAGGTTTTTGATTTGGACCATCTGGCATAAATCATATCACATAAATCCTGGCATAAATCACATATTGCACATTGATTTCAATTTTAACAGTAATGTATTTTTTCTCTTTGTTTTTTTTTTTTTTTTTTTTTTTTTCAAATCATTTCACTACAAGCAAGGCAATAATGCCACTAAGATGCAGGAGGTAACAGGAGTGAAAGAGAATGCTTCAATGAGGAGAAGTGAGAACAATAAAGGAACAGGGTTCAGGAAGACGGAGAATGGCAATTAGCATTGCATTTAAATTTTTGAAGATTTTTAGCTGGCAGGGAAGCAAAAAATTGGAAGGGAGTTCCACAAGCGAGAAGTGTGAGAAAAAAAACTATAAGAATAGAACTAAGGTTTGCATCTACATTGTAGTGACCTACTGCAGAGGACAAAGAAACCCATGGTTCATGTATTTTTTGCAGCACTAGAATAAAATCAAGAATAAAATAACTTACCTCTAGTGCAAGCAAAAATTCAAACATGCCTCGTAGTGTAAACTGTCCAACAGAAAGAAATGACAGTTTTGCAGGTCACATATTTAAAATAGATCTTGGAGTAAGATACTTTCTTGCGAGATAATCTTTGCACATATGCAAATTTTGGCTGTCAATGGTAGATAAAAATGGAAAAAATGGGGCGATGAGTCAGTAAAGAAAAAGACAGTTGACTGCTGTGTTGAACTGGCTGCATGTGTAGCAGATGAGGAAGAGAGAGAGAGAGAGAGAGAAAAGAAACCGATTACAAGCATTGATTGCTACAATAAATTTAAAGGTTTTTTTGGGGTTTTTTTTTTTTTTTTTTACTGCAAACAGTAAAATAGTTGCCAATCTAGTAGCATGCTTAAATTTGTGCATTCAAGGGATTAAGTAAAGAAAATCGTCAGAACAGTTGCCATGAAGATACTTGTAGAAAAGACAAAGGGAAGCTGTGTCATGATGGTGAGAAAGTGACTGGAGTGAGATGTCAGGTCAGAATTGATTAGATTCTCGATTTTGATTTTGATAACAGAGTACACTGACGTTTGTGAAGGGGGGGGGATAATTATCAAGAATTGCTGGCTTGTTTGAACTTTTTATTCTGCCTAAAATCAATTTCAATTTAGCTTATAATTTTCATTATTATTTTTTTTTTCTGTAAACAGAATCCAATGTTGCGTTATCTCATCTGTTTAGGATATTTCTTCATTTCCTTTTTTCTAATAGGAAAAGTTCAGACACTACTGTAGTTAAAAGCATATAAAACCTGTCACATCATGTCATGAGTCCTGTAACCTGTAATTAGGATCATAAAAGTCACCACACGTGCTGCAGCCATATCAGCAAATTTCAGGCTTTTGCCAGTGGGGTGGGGATGGAGGTATATTTTACTTGGTTTTTATTTACAGTATTTTGTTTGTTGAATTACAATAACCTGGTATCCAACTGAATTTTTTGTTTATTGAAGTATTTATTTAATAATCAGTTATGAATTAAAACAAATTACTATACATGTATTCAAATTTAGAATCCATCAACATTTTCTGTTGCTATTAATTAAATTTGTATAACTTGTATATTTAGTCTGAAGTACTAAAGAATGAAATGCGTCACAAATTTTTTCCACTCTGTCATACATTTTTTCCCAATATTTTTCTTCATATATAAAAATATATATCATTATCTCATAACTCCTATGAAAATAATCCATGTAAATGTATATATACCAATATGGAAGAGAATGAAGATTTTCAGTAATATATGCATATTATTTGGAATTCAATTTTTGAGTTGGACAATCTTGGAAAAGTCTGGAATGTCATTCTGGTTTATGGTAAACAATTTCAAGAACCATTGCCCTATAATACTTGTATTTCAGATAAAGCTTGAAACTTGGAAAAATATTTTTCATAAAATTACTACTATAATTGACAAAGAAAAATGAAAGTATCTTAGCCAGAGCAGAAAGTATAAAAATAAATTGCCAGTAGAGATTAAAAATACTAATAAATTAGTAAATCGCAGTACTAGATTAGCAGTTAGGTCTCACATTTAATTGCTGAAACCATAAGTTTTAATAGTTTCTTCTCCTGTACTTCTCACTTGTGAAAAGAACCCTCTTCTTGCTTTCCAATGCAATGCCAATTGCCATCTTCTGTTACCTTGATCCTATCCTTATATTGTCCTCTCTTTTACACTCAGTAAACCCTTGCATCATACTGGTTTTTATCACCTTGCTTGGGGTGAAATGATTAAAAAAAAGATCAATGAAAGGCATCAGTCATTTCCAATTAAGATTAAAATATCTACACATGAATGCAATTATATAACAGCAAAAAGATTATGTGTAAATAATATTACAGTCAGGGTTGGCAAACTTGTTTGGATAAACATGTTCATCTGCTTAGAAAAATGAGACTCGTGCAAAAAAACCCCCAAAAAACCCCCCAAAAAACAGCCTGTAACCTTGGAGCCTTGCAGGCAGTGCTCCTAGATAGACTAAAAATAATGGCAGCAATATTAACGAGAGGAGTTATGTTATATTTTGGTTTTCATATAGCTGAGTAAAAAGAGGGGTAGGACAATAAACTACATCCAGCAGTGAAGCCGTTGATTGTGAGATTGGTAGTTTTGAGGAGCATTGAACCACCTCTTAATTGCTGTTGTACCTAGATTCACCTTGACCTGGGGTGGTAGCATCTGTTAGGGTCCTAGCTATGGACAAATAGTGAATGCCCAAACAAAAACAAAACATTATGAAAGTGAAAAAAAATTATATTTTTATAGTAAAAATACAGCAATATATTTTTTAATACAGAAATAACCAACAATAAATTTTATAGAAGAATTACCAACAATAGATTTTATAGAAGAATTACCAACAATAGATTTTATAGAAGAATTACCAACAATAGATTTTATAGAAGAATTGCCAACCAAACATTTTATAGAAGAATTGCCAACAATAGATTTCATAGGAGAATTGCCAACAATAGATTTTATAGCAAAATCACTTTTGTGATGTCAATGAACACTTGTCACTTTCATAATGCTTGTTGTGGTAGAGACTTTATAATCACAGATACAACTATAGTAATGCTGTTGAACAATACTGGTGTCAGATGCCTTTGAATAACACTCACATATAATAGTACTTGCTCAATAATACTTGCTTGTAAAGTAACCACTGAATAGTGATCCATATAGTGATCACTTAGATGCCATGTATAATTCCCATATATACATTTCCTTTATCATCACATGATCTACTTATTCAAAATGAGATCACCTGTGTTTGCTCTTTGGTGATCTGTGTTCAAATTCCAGTGTCAGCAGTGACACTTTATTCCTATATAACAATCACTGACAATACATTTTCTGCAGTTGAACACATACAATTGGATTCAAAATATATTTAGTTGAAGCCATAAAATTGTGTTAAAAATATTTACATTTTGGCAGTAAGTAACCCATAGATGTTGAATTTGTGAATATTTTATAGTTTTATTATTATCATAATCTTTAATTTAATAACTGAATAATAGTTGTGAGTTCCACGACTATAAGATACCTGTGGAAATTCTTCTGTTGTATAATTAAATATTTGAGCTTAACAGTTTTAACAAAATAATGTAATAACAATCATAAGTATGAATGTAGGTCATTATTTGAAGAAGTAAGAGGTTATACATGAAAAAAAAATAAAAAATTGACATGTTTTTCCATTTCACTGAAGCAGATGCTAAACACATGATAGCATTATTGTCTTGTCTATTTTCCTTTTTTCTTTTTATTACCAGTTTCTTTCTCTCTCTCTCTCTCTTATTAAAGCCAAGCAGTATCTCTGATGTATCTTTTTCTTTCATCTTTTCTCGCAATCAAAATGGAATGGTCCATTATTTATTTAAGGTAATGGCAGGGTGTAACATGGTGCTAACTAAGGAATTAAAAAACAAGCAGAATTATTATTATTAAGTAAATATGCACATGCGGAAAAGTTAACTGGAAGAAGTGATTGTCTAAATAATTTCATTTCAGACCCAATGTTGCATTTATATGTAAAGTAAGGAAGTGGTAGCTTTCTTTTTTGTTGTAATTGTCTGTTAGTGAGCTATTCAAACTAAGCAAAGTTCAATAAAAGGTTGCTATATAGAGCATCAGTTGAGGACTATGAATGGCTTGCAAGATGAGTATTCTGTTTCATGATGGACAGAAATTCAACTTGACAATGTTACATATACATAAAACTAATATTCTTAGAGATATTCTCTCTCTCTGTCTGACATTATGAATATTTAAACAGAAGAGAATGGTAAAGTTTGTTTAGTTAATCTTATAGTTTCGGTATAAGAAAACTAGAAGATGCTTACTGCCAGTATGTCTTTTGAATATGATTGGCAAAAATTCTGAGTGACATTTTTGAAAAGAAGACACAAAGAAGATGAGATATGAGCTACAAGCAAGAAACAAGACTGACAGTAATTTCCTATCTCACAAATAATAAAACATAAATGATTTAAAATGGCTGCATTTTTATTTTTTTTATTTTTTACATAAGGTAACATTAAGATTCATTGATTAAAAACTCTATTGAAGTTTCAATTCAGTGGCTAACCTGCATATCTAATGTAAGATATATATTGGTTCTTAGTCAGCCAGGTATGGCAAAAGGCCTATGGCATATGTCCATCTAATTAAACAGCTATCAACTCATATCTGTTGACAGATGCATTTCAGCCCTTAATCAACCAGCTGTTGTAAAAAGCCATCTTATTAAACAGCTATCAACTCCTATCTATTGAAAGATATATTTCAGCCCTTAATCAGCCAGCTGTGGTAAAAGGCACATGTCCATCTTATTAAACAGCTATCTACTCATATCTAATGAAAGATGTATCTCAATAGGTACTTTCAGACACTAGTATATTCTGGACCTACGTCTACCTATTTGACTCTAGTGTAAACTCTATACATATGTACCTTTTTCAAATGTAGTGCAAACCAGCTGTATGTGTACCGCTTTTTTGACTGTAGTGTGAACCAGAACTATGAAACTTATTTCCAACATTGAATAATCCAGCAAGGGTCGATATAGTGTATTGTTAAATTAATCAACCTGTCATGTATTGGCTTATCTGCTGCATGAATGTTATATTAATGCAGATGACTATGTAGTATGACAGAATTAGTTGATATTACAAGTTTTGCTGCTGAGATGAATTTTAATAAGGATTCCTTTTGTCTGAATTTCCAAGATGAGGAATTATCATTATTTACATGTGGACTATTGTGCTCATCTTTGTTGTTATCAAAAGAGCTCCTGTGGAATGAAGTGAAAATATTGAACAAGGAAGAACACAGGAGAGTTAGACATCTGAAAGAATCAGTGCATGTGCTAGGCTATGAGGACCTCCTTAATAGAAATAAATGATATGGGAGCCACTAATAAAAAAAGATATATTAATGACAGCAGCAGCTGTAACAGAAGTGAATGTTTTAGTGATTGCAGTTAAGCATGACAAGCAGCAGCAGCACTCATCAACAGGCAGCTTAGGTTTAGGGCTCCAAGATCTCCACAGAGAATTGTCCCATGGCACAATAGCCTAGTGGATTAAAGCATTGGTTTGTGAATTTGGTGACATGGTAATTGAGTTTAGTCCCTTGTGTGTGCTTTGACTAAATGAAAATGGGGCAAGCAATAACTGAGCATTACTAAAATAAGAACAAGATGAGTTATTCCTAGATGTAGAATGAGAACAGTCTTTTCCTGTATATTAAATAAAGGATTCTGTTTGAAATTCCCTGGAAGGTACCGTCCTGGGTATGACATTAAACTGCATCCAACAGCAAGGCCTCTGATCAGGTGGTTTTGATGAGCGTGGAACCACCTCTTAATTGCTGGTGTTCCCAGGTCCACCTTGATCTGGGGTGGTAGTACCTGTTAGGGTCCCAGCTATGGGCAAATAGTGAACTTCTAGTTTTTCCAGATCTTACCCATGTCCTGGGTATGACAGTAAACTACATCCGTGTCCTGGGTATGATGATAAACTACATCAACGTCCTGGGTATGATGATAAACTACATCAACGTCCTGGGTATGACGATGAACTACATCCGCGTCCAGGGTATGACAATAAACTACGTCCAACAGCAAGGCCTCAGATAATGTTTTTGAAACAATAATGTCGCCAGCTATATGTTTTTTTGAAGAAATAATGTTGCCAGCTATATGTTTTTTTGAAGAAATAATGTTGCCAGCTATATGTTTTTTTGAAGAAATAATGTTGCCAGCTATTTGTTTTTTTGAAGAAATAATGTTGCCAGCTATATGTTTTTTTGAAGAAATAATGTTGCCAGCTATATGTTTTTTGGAAAAAATAATGTTGCCAGCTATATGTTTTTTGGAAAAAATAATGTTGCCAGCTATATGTTTTTTGGAAAAAATAATGTTGCCAGCTATATGTTTTTTGGAAAAAATAATGTTGCCAGCTATATGTTTTTGGAAACAATAATGTTGCCAGCTGTACACTTTTGAAACAATAATGTTGCCAGCTATATATTTTTGAAAATTAACATTGCCAGCTATACGTTTAATAGTACGGTATATTTAATATATGTATAGGTATATATATATTATATGTATATAAAAACTTAATTTGGCATTAAATGACCTACAGTGGTTGATATGCCATAAAACCCAACCAACTAACCTGGAAGGTACCCAAATCAATATACACTTGATAAATTGAAATAATGACTGAAACATTGTGATAGCAACACAACATTGAAGACAATAATCTGTATGCAAATAAAATAAATGAAAAGTATTCTGTTTGATATTTTTCATTTCTTTTGTTGCTTTGCCCTGTCAAAAAAGATCCTTTCTTTCTATAAAGACAGGACACCTGAGGAAAACTGTAGACAGGATCATCTCAAGTATTATGTTGATCTTATCAAATGCATAAAGATGTTCTATTGTCTGTAAATAATTTTGAATTTTAATGACACATCTCTAAAATAAATGCAACATCAATCACAGTCTTCTCTTGGTGTGATCCCCTTTCTTCTTTTATCCTTTCCTCAGTCCCCTCAGTACACAGTCTTTTTCCTCACTTTTAGTCTCTGTAAACCCCAGCTTGCTAGTGGCACTCCCGCCTGGCTTGGGGTGAAATGCTTTAAAAAAAAATATCCTCATCTTTGTCTTATATTATCACAACTTTTCAGGCACTGTGTCCTTTGGTCTTTGGGTGTTTGCTGTTAACCTTCACGACATTTCAATCTCAACCATTTCATGATTGCAGATTTTTAATTATGGGAGATAATCTATTGATTGATTTGTTTTCTACAGCTTTTGCAGGTTATTTTAAATAACCAGGAAATATTTTTAGATTGTAAGAATATTTATTTATTTATTTATTTTTTTTTTTGAGATAATAATGATTCGATGATACATGTCTTACTAATTAATCCATAGCTGAGGGGAGAAAAGGTGGATTCATACCTTTCTTAAGGGTATTTGTGTATAAATGAATATAATGGACTGAACAGAAATTGGAATTCTGCTCTGATTAACAATTCTGAGCCATTATCCATTGCACCACCTGCACATCTAAGCTTACAGCACCTGGTATTCCCAAGCAGTCACCCATTTTGGTACTGACCAGGCTTGCCATTGCTTAACTTTGGTGATTGTATGGGAACCCATGTTTGAATGTGGTGTGGCAGTAAGCTTAGATAATCTATTTGTGTTTTCAAAATCTGTTAATCTCTAGAACAAGACAATCAGTTTTATTTTTTTACCCTAACTGAAGACATTATTCATGACATTAAAGAGTGCTTTATAACAATAGCAAACTATTTTTGCATATAAAATTCATGAAGATTCTTATATTTTTAGAAAAACAATTGACTTGGAAATAAGCAAATACTGATAAAATTTCAGTTTGATGCTTTGTTTTTTTATTTGGAACTCATATTTCTTTTCCTGATTTCATAATAAAATATCTTTTTTTTGAGTCTTTTTAATTTTTAATATCTCTGTTTATTTTTCTCATAGGCTGGCTTTTTCGAATACTCATAATTTAATAGCGATTCCTCATGATAACCGTAATGTACGTCTCTATGACATTACTGGAGCAAGGGTAGGACGCCTGCCAAAAAGCAACAGACAGGTAAGGAATTTTCAGATGATTATAATGGTTTTGATGGTTACTTGCATTTGCAATGGTTGTCTTGACATCTATTCTATGATGTTTCTAATAATAATTAAACAAATACTCTCTGTAAAGTCAGAACTTTTTTTTTTTTTTAGCAGATATTGGAAGCTATTTGATAATTCCATTGTGGAGACCCAATCCAACGTTATCCAAGAATCTCCTACTTTTACTTGAGATTTCATTTAATTTCTGAAATTTATTTTGTGATGGTACCTCAAGTGCAAAAAAAAAAGACTGACAGTCCAACCACCTTTAGGACTATCAATGACTCATCTCTATATTAAAGAAAGTATCATATACAGAGAATAAGATCCGAAATTCAAACATCCATTAGAGTGATAATGGATCATTTAAGTATTTTTTTCACAAAGATTTAATCAATACATAACTCACTGCCACTCAAATTAGGTTACTGAATGTGATGTAAATGAATGAAAGACAAGGTAATAGAAAGTGAAGATTATGAGGATAAGTAGGATACATAAATATTGACCCTTGAATTGAAGAGTTTATGATTGTAGTATTCAGGAAGGCAGCTGTGTAGGAGATTGTTCCATCATCATCCTTCAACTGCCCTATGGTTGATCAGAACTCCATTGACAATCTTTTTCCATACTGTTTGGTCCTGTATTGCTGTCTCCAGATCCCCACTGTCCAATCCTGAGTCCTGAGCTATGGTGTCTGGGGAAAGTAAATTTTCATGAGAATACACTTTCAGAAGGATGCTATAGGAGTAAGGATGAGATGATTTCCCTGTCCACTTGGTGGCAGTGGCTGGCAAATAAATTGTTTTTGTTTGAGCTAGAGAGAGATTGGTCTCGGTTTTCCATAAATGGCGTTAAGCATTGCTTGGGATCGCTGAATTTTTCTAAGTAGATTTGTATACATTCCATCCAGCCATCTTTCAAGACGAGCAGATAATGTCTAAGTTTCTGATCCATACAATAGGACTGGTTCAATCAATATTTGAAAGGTTTGGAGGATGGAAGGTTTCAGCTTGTGAAGTTTGTTACATGCATCTTATGCAAGAGCTTTGTGAATGTTGAAGTCTTTTTGAGAACCTATTTTGTAAGGTCCAAGATATTTGAAGTCCTCAACTCTTTTGATGGATGTATTATTGAGTGACTTCACCTCGGATGGTTCAGGGGCGATTATGATATAATCTGTCTTACTCATGTTGCAATAGAAGCCTACCTGGTTCACTGCTTGTTATTATTCCATAAAGTGGCAATTCTTGGAAAAAAGTTGTCTGAATGAAACTGTCTTAACTTTGGAAGACGGGAAATGAAGGTAATTCAGCACTATGGAATTGGTCTAACCAATGTTAGATAACTTGCTTTGTCATTGTTATGAAGGATATAGTGTAGTTCCACAATGATTTCTTTATGCGGTCATATCTGAGAATTTATCCTGTGACTGGTACTGTGTAACCTACTACTGTCTGTCTGATATTGGTTGTAGAGTCTGTGAGTTCAGATATACTCTCTTTCAGTTCAGTGATATTGCTGGATTATAATTGATAACTTTGGAGAGAAGAAAAAAAAAAAAGAAAGAAAATTCTTCATCTGTTGAAAATATGAACTTGGCTTAATTAGAGTCGACATCAACAAACATTTGGCAAAAACATTTCCGTTGGAGATAGTGTTTACAGTTCACAAATTGGTGTTTGAAATTTTGTTTATGCAGTCAAGCGTGAAAATTATTTTATATTTGGAGAATACATATAAGGTAGTGCAGAAAAGTTTTTGGCCTGGTCAAAATCAGTATTTCAGTGACCCAATGTCAGAATATTTTTTTTTTTTTTAAGAGTTGTGAAATGATACATCAAGTGTGTTGAACTGTAGGATGAATATTGGGAATAGTATGTACATTTCTGTTGTAATCTAGGGAAGGTTACTGAATAGAATAATCAAACAAAGTTTGGTAATGAACAATAATACTTAGGACAAGAACAACATGTATAAGATTCACCAGCGGTGTGTAGAAGTAGTAGTCAACTGCTAGAAGTGAGTTAAGTGAATTTCACCTTGAATCTCCAACTCTAGACCAACATACAGTATTTACATGAATGGGGACAAACCTATTATCGTCTGTAGGTATGCTACAACAATTTCATTGCTTGATCATTATATTCTTGGTTGTGCCCAGAACTTTTCAGTACCTTATACAAAATCTGTTTAATTGTTTTTGTTTCCTTTTACGCTTATTTAAAGCTGGGATATCAAATAATAAAATTTGATTAGACAGTTGTTCCATTATGAATTGTTCATGTGACCAGTGATATCATGGTCATGATTTATTGAACAAATACAACAAAACTTTTATTCACTCTAATTATTATTATTTACACTGACACAATACTAAAGTCATATATAGAAATGCAATGAAAATTATTTTTCTATGGCAGTGCTTTGCAATTATTTATTAAGTAAATATATTAAAACTTTCATTCACTTTAATATAGAATTACACTTCAAATTCTAAAAGTGGATATCAAAATTCATTGGAAATGATTTTGGTCTAGAAATGCATTTCAATGATTTATTAAACAAATATAGTAAAACCTTCATTCACTCTAATGATGATGTTATATCACAATATAGAATATATATATGCTTTGTCCAATCTATAGCTGATGTGCTGATGGTCATATATATATATATATATATATATATATGTGTTTTGTGTTTGTGTGTGTGTGTGTATATATATATATATCCTACCTGCTTGAGGAGACCTAACTAATGCTCAAAATCTGGGTAGCGTGGTAGCTTGAATTTTGGAGTTCCTGATTACATTTTGCTCTACAACTCAAACTTTTGGGACTCTGTATTCAGCATATTTTTTTTTTATTGCACCTTCTTAAACACTGCTATTTACAGTCTCTTTTTACAATATACTATTTTATATTTATATTGTATTTTAAATTTATCTATATATATATATATATATATATATATATATATTAAGAACAGTTTTGGAAGAAAGATGTATGACAAAGTGGAAAAAGATTTTGTGGGATGCATTTTGTCCCTTAGACCTATATCGGACTGGCTTTGTTTTTGTAGATGTTACTAGCATCTCTTTATGTGCATGTGTAGTTGCATCAATGTAAACAATCCTAGTCTGATGAAGCCTTAAGAGACAAAACATGTCACATGACAACTTTTTCCACTTTGTCATACATCTTTCCTCCAAATATATATATATATATATATATATATATACACACACACACACCCACAACTTTTCTTAAGAACTTTTGAGTGTACAATGACCAACTACAATAGGTAGTTTCATGCATTTGCATGCAATCTTCAAGTAATCATCAACTGCTTTGTGATATGGAAATTATGGGAATTTTATACTCCCTCAGCAAGCTCAAGATGTTATGAGGGTAGCTGATGCATACATAATATGTACACACTAACTAAACTCACTGAGGGCTGAAAATACCCATGTGGCTAATATGGAAATGCTGAAGAATAACTATTACTTGGAAAAGTGAAAAAGTGGTCAGTCAAGTTAAGCCAGAAAGTTAAGAAAATTATACTAATGCTCTGCATTGAGCCCTTTTTCTCTGGTTTGCCTTTGTTGAAATGTAGCATATGCCCTTAGAGGTTGCTTATTTTATACTATTACTTGTATTATGTATGTTATTTTAATAGATGCAATTTAAGTAAATACTCTGTTTTTTTTTTGTTTTTTTTTTTTTAAATTAAACAGGATTAATTACATTTACTGGCCTAAATTTTTTGAGAAATTTTGTAGAAAACATATCTTTCTCTGACAGGAATCAAACCTGTAACCCCAAAGGGAGCCATCATTTCATCTGATATGCTGTTAACTAAACAGCGTCTGGTTAGCAAAGTCCGAATTACTGTTTATAAACAACAAATCTTTGATCTTTCCCAAATGATTATGCCTGAGTATGTTATATTATGAAAATATATTAGATAATTGTTGAACTTAATCCATTTCATAATATATTTAAGGGAAATTAAATTTAGAAGTTGTTGATGTACTAATTTCTTTCAGGATGTAGGGAAATCAAGATTCACCATAACTTCCTCTAAATAGTTTTTGAACTATTATCATTGTATACAACTACACACAAATATAAAACCATATTTCTGCATATATACCATATATAATCAAATATAGTGTGAGTTTTATGATCAGTTTTTCATGCAAAATGTAGGAGCTCACACTATACAATAGTAATTTTTTTTTTTAAGTTAAAAATATGCATTTTCACTAATTAGTTGCACTATACACAGGTAAATTTTTTTCTGGAGGGTTTAAAATTTTTGCAAATAATTCAGGGTTTGCACTATACATGAAGTCTACTTATACACAAGTATATTTTGTAGGAAATTTAAAACCTCGACTCCAGTCACTTTCTGGCACCTCGACTCCAGTCACTTTCTCACTGATGTGATGTGTCTTCTCTCTGTCTATTCTACAAATATTTTCATGGCAACTGCTTTGACGAGCTATTTTCACTGGGGCCCCAACTGCATGAATTTAAGCGTACTACATCTCGGTCCCACCCTTTTACTGTTGAAATAGTTAAATGTAATCGCCTCTTCTACTCCAACAGTGGTCTCCCTTCCTTTTATTTGCCTCCCTGATAACTATAATCTTCAAACCTTTAAATGTAATGTCAATCGATATCTTCTGATGCTTTTATCTTGATCCCTGTCCTTTTTTTTATCCATTTCCTTAAACACCCCTCTTTACTCTTACTTTCACTTCTTTGTAACCCCTTGCTTGGGGTGAAATGCTTAAAAAAACAAAACACTACATAAAGTCTGTAGTGTAATATAGCTGAAGGGACATAACAATATCTTTTGTAACTCTTAACAATGTTTATCTCTCACTCCCAGTTCTGTCGTCTATTTACATAAGGTCATTATGGTAATTGCTGTTAGTCTATTGCTTTCAATATGTCCTGTGGGAGGTAAATTTTCCAGGCCTCCTTTTATTATGTGTCCCAGAATTTTCAACTGTCACTTTCTGATTTTATGTATAATTGATCTTTTTCTTTCCATTTTCATTGAAACTTCCTTGTTGCTTTATTCTCAGCATTCTTCTGTAGAGCCTCATCTCTGTTGACTTTATCTTCTCTTCATCAGTGAGAGGATAAAAGAAAAAAAAAATTATTTTACATTAAGTAATTTCTCAACATAATCTCTTTTCTGCACTTGATTCTGAAGGTAGATTTTGTAGATTAAATATTATCCCATAAAAATAATTAAAAAAAATAAGCTTATAATTGTGTCAAGCTGAGGACTTATTGATCCAGCTTTGTATATTTACACATTGTTCTTTTGTGAGGAAAAATAAGACATGCAACTCGAATGGGACTTTTACATTAGGAAGGACAAGTTCTTGATATATTTTGTTCAATAAAGCTAAAATGCAAAAAAAAAACTAAGTTTCATAAATTGAGATTGAAAAATAGAAAGTTTTGAGAGATGAGATGTTAGACAATGACAAAGCTAGCAAGTAAGCAAGAATGATTTATTGTCAAATTTTATTTTCTCTCCTGGCTTACTTGAAAACTTTTTTTTTTTCCTCACTTTCTTTTGGAGATAATAAACAACGAACATTTTTATTTGAAGTTATTTCAGTGATGTAAAAATAAATGAGAACAAATTTTCAAACTGGATTGAACTTTCATCTTATTGATGAACACATGAGATTGTTTTGTGACTGATCAATATTTTACCTTTGTTATTTTGTATCCTTATTTTTGCCTTAAATGCAGTGTGGGCCTACACGACTTCTATTTCTGTTCTTTTTATTCTCTGTATTTGAAAAAAAAAGATTGATATATGAGATGCCGGAATGTTCTGGACTCAACCAAGTGGTCCTTTCAAAGAAATATCTGATATTAGGTCAGTTTTTTAGAAATGGGTTTTACAAAGAATTTTTTGCACTCCCACCACATGAAAAAAAAAAATTATTTCATTCCAAACAAGGCAATAAAGCCACTAGGATGCAAGGGGTTACTGAGTGTTAGAAAATATAAAAAAAAAAAAAAAAATTAAGGAGTTAGAACAATAAAAGAACAGGAATTAAGAATATGTAAGATAATGATTGATATTGCATTTAAATTTTTGAAGATTAAAGTTGGTTGGAAAACAAGAAGCCTAAAGAAAATTTCACAAGTAAGAAATGTGAGAAAAGAAACTGTTAGCATAGAACTTACAGTTGCATCTAACCAATTCAACTGTAAATTGATGAGACCTTTCTGCCAATCTAGAACTGTGCTTAAAATCATAAAATCACAGAGAGGAAAGTATATTAGAACAATTACCATGAAAGTATTTATAGAAAAGCTACAGAGAACCTATTTTATGGTGTTTGGAAAGTGACTGAAGCCAAGATGTCAGCTCTGGACCATTAACATTGCAGATTCTTCTTTGGATTTTTTATCAAGTATCCCTAATATATCATAGAAGCACCAGACCATATGTGGCAGCAATATTCAAAGCATGGATGAATGGTAGACTTATAAATATGTAAGATGGATTCCAGCAGAAAAATTGTCTAGTGCAACACACTGAACCAATTTTCCTAGCAGCAGACCTAGCAGTTGATTCAATATAATCTTTTTGCTTCATGTCAGCGGTAAAAATTAGTCCTGGATGGCAAAAAGTTTTACTTTCCTGGAGGTTAGCATCAGTATTGAAGAATGGAAACTGAGTAAGGCAATCACTAAAAATCTAGTTAACATAAATAATATTGTCTGCTGAATTATTTTAAAATTATTATTAAGAGAAATGTTTGTAAGATGGGGATTTAGCTAGTAGGTATAATTCTATTAGAGAAATGTTTCTCACTCAGTGAGTCCAGGCACTCTAACGTGCCCCAAATTAACAGAAGAGTAATTTATGAATTATGTTTATATTTAAAAAATCTTTATTTTTTTAAAAAGCTAGATACACCAAGCAATATGGCTTCCATGTCTAAGTCAAATCATATTTTAAAGTGGATGCTAAATTTTAAATTTAATGACTATTATTTCCTTATTAAAATTTAAAATGTGTTTTAGTTATTCTACAAATGCATCCTGAAGTAAAAATGATTGAGAAACATTGTAATTAAAGCAATAAAAGCAGCAGACATATTAAAATTTATTTCATTACAAAAAAGAAACAATTCATTACAAAAATAAATGGCTTGTAGATTTTTTGTATATAACATTATACTGGGATTATATCATATTTTGGTCACTGTGCACATTTTTTGTCGTTGATTTACCTATGATCAGAGATGACCGATAGCCAGTTTAGTTGTTTGTCTGCTTTATTTTCTTTTTTCAAGAAATCTTCCCCATTATCTGCAAATTCCTAAAACTTTGTTGTTATATTTCTTTATTACCATTTTACAGTAATATTTTTTATTAGCCCCTTATTTTTTGTTACAAATTGTTTGTTTTTTTGTGATGAGAACTATTGTCTTCATTTTCATTGTTACTGCAATATTTTGGCCATTGTGATCTTCGGGCTTCCTTCGGTGTATATTCATCTGGGTAACCCTACAGGGAATTCTGAATTGAACTTTTTATTTAAACTGTGGGGTGTAGACTGTCCCCATTCCATTGCCCTTGTCTAGGGATATCTTGTCTAGTTTTTATTTATAGTACTGCTCAGTTATTGCACACTTTCCAAAACAGGGATTGAAACTACGAAGGTAAACCGTTCTCATACCATTGTCCATGTCTAGAGATATCTTGCTTTGTTTCTATTTATAGTACTGCTCAGTTATTGTACATTGCCCAAACCAGGGATTGAACCTGCACATTTCCAAGTACAAACTGCCAGGTTCAGGGATTGAACTCATGAACCAACACTTTAATCCACTAGGGCATTGTGATGTTCCTTTTTTTTTTTCTTATGAAATGCATTTTAATATGTCTGCTTTTTATTGTTCTCATAATGGTATTTATATTTAATACTTCCTTTTATAGAATGTTTTTCTCTTGTTTTATTAATGAAGTTTTAGGAATTTGCAGATAATGTGGAAGATTTCTTGAAAAAAGAAAATAAAGCAGAAATACAAAAGATGCTTTTAGAAAATTCTCAAAATAAAATTAATTTCTATAAAAATTTGAATATTTTTAATTTTAATTTTTTTTTTTTTTTTTTTTTTTTTTTTAATGAAAATAAGATTTCAAGTTTGACTCAATTTAATCAACTACCCAATAATAAGAATATTTTGCTTTTTGGCTTGGCTTGGTTTCTTAGCTTCCGAATAGAATCCGAATATTATAAAGCAATCTCCATCCTGTTGGGAGCAAATTATAGCATTTGGCATTTCTGTAATGTCAGCTGGCATCAATTCATAGCAAAAACCATTACTGCTACTTTTATTAATCCACAGATTAATTGTCATGTTACTCATATTTATTAATTTTTTTTTTTTTTTTTTAAATCATTTCACCCCAATAAGCTGATAAAGCCACTAAGACACAAGGAGTGAAGAATATAAGAAAAAGAAAAACTTTATTAAGGAGAGAGCACAATAAAAGAACAGATAAAAGATAACGATTGATATAGCATTTAAAAAAGAGTTCAACAAGTAACAACTACAAGAGAAGCAACTGTTAGCATAGAACTTATGGTTATATATAGCTATTTCAATTGTAAGAAGATAAGACCTAGCAGCCAATATAGTACTGAACTTGGTAAATTCAAGGTACCAAAGTGAAAAGCTCATCAGAACAGTTACCATGAAAATATTTATAGAAAACATACAAGAAAACTACATTTTGTTGTGTGAAAGTGACTGAAGCCTTGATATCAGGTTAATGTCTTAATGAGAATATCTGATAAACAATTATTATATATATGTCTGATTGAATAAATTACAGACCTTATATCTGCTAATTTTTAACAATGCACAGCTTAGTATAAATACCTGTATCCCTGAACAACATATAGTTTTGTATTAATTGCACCCCTGAAGATGACCTTGGAAGAAGATCGAAAGTACTTGGGAAATGAAAAAACGAAAAAAAAGAAATTTAAATAGTTATAGCACATTTCTCTCATCCTTTAATATCAATACACGGAAGGTTATTCGTGAGTATGAATGGATTTTGTTAAAAATTAGCAGGCATAATGTCTGTAATTTATTCAATCAGATATGCCTAAAAGAGTATTTGCTGCCTAAATACACACACACACACACACATATATATATTAGTAAAGGTAACATCCGTTTGATCCAAGTGGATCTTAATATATCTATTTCTGATGCAGACTCGGTCCATATTAGGGTTGATAAAACAGACAACCGATATCTGTCTACTGAAATAGGCTGTTCCCTATATGAGGTGATTTTGGATTTCATTTTATACTAGCAGCATTACCCAAAGATCACAAACCTCATCCAATCTGTAAAGTTAAAATAAAGATTTTTTCTTTCGTACCTCTTATAAACATGGCGAAAAATTATAATGACATGAAGTGTGAAAACATTTATAACAGGAGAAAGTTGTTTTTTACAGAAGCACAGAAGATACAAAAAAATATTTGTCAGCAAATGAAGAGGATATTGATTGCAATCGATCTTCAAAAATTGTTAGGGAGAAATGCTTTGTTGACAGCTTTTGTTCAAACTACATCGAATGAACAACATGCATTGGAAGGAGAAGAAATTCAACAAAGACTTCTAGCAGCCGTGCCATGGCTGAAAACCAGCGTTTACAAAGACTGTATAGAATTGTTCTTTGCCCCTCAGTTTCGACAGCTCAAGTAGCAGTAGTTATGGCAGCATTCCTTCCTTGTCTAGTTAACCGTTGCTCATTAGTTTCTGCTGACTTTGCATTAGCTGTACGAATAGCATTTTGTGTCAGTCTAATTTGAGTTTCTTGTTGCAAAGCGTTTCTTCTCCGTGCTTTCAGGCTTTTGGCTGTAGTTGTAACACACGTCCAAGTGAAGGATTTCGCTTTCTTGGCATTACTGTCAGGCTGTAGTTGGAGGGGTTTGGCTAAGCTTTTTGGATAACAATGAAGTAATCAATTAAAAAGCAAGAATATTATACACATTAATGGAAATATAGCCACAATAAATTAAATGCAAGTTTATAAGGGAGACCACGGGAACGTGGTAAACAATTATAAGCAAGCTCGTAAAGTTAGGATTTATCTAAAAATAGACTACCAAAAAATGTTCTAGTGATTAAAAATTAATGTGCAGCTAGAAATCTAGTCACTATGAATGTTAAAACGTACATGCTAAGTTTATCATAATTATAAATGAATCGAAAGAGGGTCTTTACATTATTATAAGTGCAATTTTCAGAATAAAACTGTCAAAATTTTAGGGCTTAAGTTTCCAAATATATGAGTTAGTAAGCATTATTTAAACGCTGATTAGAAGATGATAAATACATAATTAAAAATTGCCATTTACACTTAAACTTTTTTAATAATATGATTTTCACAAATTTAAATTAAAAGTATCAAAAATGCAAAATATACCTGCATGAAGGCAGCCTACCTTTTTACTGGATGACAACTTTGATGCGAATGAGATTTTTTGCATTTCTTTCATCACATAGAACAAATGAACACTACACGTGAAGCAAAATCGATAGTACTCACTACATAACTCGATCGATCATTGCACGTGGAGCAAAATCAATTTTACACACTACATATCTCGATCGATCTCGTACACGCATCTTATACCTACGTGCACTTTTCTCATACCTACGTGCACTTTTCTCATCGGTGTACACTTTCGTTTACACTTATTCTTTTTTTCTTAAGGAAGGATATAATTTTTGCCGTCAAGTTAATGCAAACTAAACTATTTCAGTACCAAAACGGGAAATCTATGGGGAAAAACTGATATTTTTCATAATGCATTTATGACACATGGGGTATCAGTTTTGATTTTGAGGTGATTGATCTAAACACAAATTATGTGCAAATTTTCATCAGAATGCAGCTAACCACTACAATTGAAAGACTAATGGGGCAGCAAGATATTCATGGGTCATCTTGGGGGCCCCTTATGTAGTTTTTAAAATCTGATGATCATTTTTGATTCATTTTAAGATTGTAACATACATGTAAAATTCCGTCAAAATCAAAGCAATTTGAAAATTTTGGGGTCATTTGGTTCACCCTAGGGGTCCCAAATTTCAAGTCAAAGGACAGGTTTAAGAATAATAGTAATTGAAATAATAAAGCACATCTTTTTTAAGTTTTCTATTTAATCGACTTTATGGCCAAGGCTGTAGACTTAATTGAAAATATTGGGGTTCCCTGCTGGTCCCCTAACTCGTGGGGGTCCCAGTGTTAATTTTCAGTTATTTCCAAGTGACTTTCAATTTCTCGATATAATCTAAATATGTACTGAAATTTTCATTGAAATTGAGGAATACTGCTACAAAATACACTTAAAAAGCAATTGAGGTATCAAGGGGTTTATAGGGTCATCCTGGGGCCCCCCTCATGCATTTTAAAAAATCTGACAACCAATTTCTATCTTATTGTAAGAGTGTAACAAACATGCAAAATTTAATCAAAATTGAAGCAATTTGAATTTTTTTTTTGGTCCCTTTTGGGCACCCTGGGGGTCCCAGCGTCGAGAGAAACGAAAATCAATATAGCATATAATAAGCATGACAGTAAGTTGCATAGACTTATCAAGTTTCATTAAAATTGGCCTTAGGGTTTAGACTTCAAGTCTGAAAGTTTAAAAACAACCAAACTAATGGAAATTCCCATTTAAACATTATATTTATCGATTATCAGTTATTAATTTTTTTGCCCAGACACACCCAAATATCGAGTACAATCTATGTTCCAAATTTGGTGGAAATATGCCTTATGGTTCTCAAGTAGTTTGTGAACACACACACACACATTGTCAGTCTTATATATCTTGAAGATAGAAGATATATATAAAAAGACGAGAGGAAAAACTATTCTTAGCTGATATGTTTCTTATTTTTTCCCAACCCTGAGAAATAGTTTCTGCTTATCTTAAAAATGGTTAAAAATAAAGCAGGGAGAAGAGACATCCTGGTACAGCTATTGGGCATTGATAAGCAACCTCATAACCTTATCTAAATAAATTGGTTTTAAATCCAGTCTGTGTTAAAATGCAATCATGATTATTTCTCATGGCACTTTTTAAATTTCATTTTATGACCAGTGTACTATGCCAACATTTATAAGGGAATAGATATTTTGATACATTTGTTTCATAAATCTCACTTCTATTACCAGTTAGGCATAAATACAAATTGAATTATTTTTATAATTAGATCAAGATATAAGGGAAGTAAACCATATTATACTTTAATTGGTCATGTGACGGATTAACCTTTAACATACCAACAATAGTCGCCATAGAATTCTCTCCCTTGCTACTCTAGGTGCATTTTGTCACCTTTAGATGGTTACTATAAAGAAAAACTTGTCAGCTGTTATTTAAATTTATGTATTTTTTTTAATATCACGTTTCAAATTTTTCTCTTTCTGAAAATTAAAACATGCATGTAAAACGTAATGAATTACATCAAAATATTACTCATTCATTCTTTTATTAGGGTACAAAAATTAAAATCTATACGCACAGTACAAAGAAAGTTATAACAATTTTAAAACAGTAGGTATTCATGTTTTTGCACACTCAAAAAAATGCAGTGGCAGGGGAGACAACTCTAGAAAGAAATTAACGTTTTAAAGATTAATAAATGATTTTGGGTTAAGTTACAATATATCCAATCTGTGCTAAAGTTATTAAATTTATAAGTTATTGACTAATGCTTAAAACAGATATTGTTTTTTTTTCTCCACCTCATACTACTGCAGTAATATTAAAAATTGAATTCTGAAACTGATTGATCTAAATGAATTCTGAATGTTAGAATATTCTCAATAATCCAATTTTAAATTATATCAATGGTTTTAGTGTGAAGAACTTTAACTCACCAGATATTTCTTAACTGAATGAAGAATACTGTTGTAGAAAAAAAAAAATTCCCCTATGAAAATTTTATACTAAATTAATGAAACTAAATCAAAGTGTTGAGTGTTTAAAAATTTACCAATTCTCAGTTCAGTTATGTGCCATGTGTGATAAATGCTTAGGCGATCATGTATCTTTCAATACATGACTGATGAAACAGATTTTCCTGTAGTAGGTTGCCATTTCTTTCTGTGTTTGACCAGTTGCCATCCAAGTCTATAGAACCTGGTCTGTCCTGGTATTTACCCATAGTTGGGGGGAGAAGAGGAGGAGGATTCATACCTTTCCCAAGGGTATTTGCATATGAATGAATGTAATGGTTTCAACTGGAATTCAAACTCTGGTCTCTGATTCCTCAGTCCAAGCTGCTATCCAATAAATCCACCATGCCTCCCTTATTACTCATATTTCGATACTCAAATAAGAGTTTTGATGCTTAAAAATTTATTTTCTTTTAGTATGAAACTGGGTGGTGGAAGAGGATAAATTTTTTAAATTTTCTAAAATCTGTAGTTTAGTCTAAAATTGTGAAGCAGTATAAATTTATTAACATTAAAACCTGTTATGGAGGTGGACATGGGTAACCTGGAAAACAGAACCTTTTGAAGGTTAATTCTTTCTCCACTTTGGCAAACATGAATCCAAGTGTAAAACAAAAGCGAACATTGAGTAGGGGTAAATAAATGTATAATTTATTTACATATATACAAAAACTGATAACTTCCCCCTGTTGCCTTAGCAGAAAGAGTGGTGAAATTAGAAGTGAAAGGGACAGTTCGCAGTGGCTGTCATTATCATCATTGGTGGCATCTCTCTCTCAGCATGTCACTGATCTATGTTGGGGCTGTTTGAATTTGGGTATATATAGTTTTTAGGCAGCTTGAAATTAAGGTTTTGGTTTTTGGGTGGGGGTGTCTCTGACTGGGTATAATATATTATGTTTAGTCCACGGTATCATCAGCATAGACTGAAAATGTGAGCAATGACAAAGTTTTATAGAAAATGGAAACAAAAAGGAAACATATACTTAACATCAGGATGAGACAGTTGAACTTTCTAGGGCACATAATGCAGAAAGAGGGATTGGAAAATCTGATACTCACAGGTCAGATTGAAGGCAAGATGGGCAAAGGAAAGCAATGCATAATATAGTGAGCTTAAGTAAATGGATGGTGGAACAAGGTTTAGGAGAAATAACAGAAATGTATAAGAGAAATTATGGAGAAATTGTTTAAATGTTTTTAGCCATTTGATAATAGCTAAAAGTGTAGCCAAAAGTGCTCAGGCGCACACAACATTTGGACAATTTTTACATAATTTACATTCAGAAAAGAAGAAAATTATAAAAAAAAACCCATGAAAAATTAAATAAAAAACCTAAGCTGCAGTACCTAGTCAGTCATTTTTAATAAAAATCATATGTACAGTAGAACTCCCCAAATCCAAACATAACATAATTTAGACTTCCTCGAATTTGGACTCCTCTTCAAAACCAAACTTTTGTATTGATATAAATATGAAGCCTTTTCTTCCTCAAATCAGAATACTACTCTCAATGCCAAACATCTTGGATGTTCTGTTTAGATGAGTTGTACTGTATATCCTTATTTTTGACTTCCTTTACAGATTGTAATTGTTTTTGAAAGATAAAGATAAATTTATAACTTTGATAAATTTTTAAACATTTCATAAAGTGTCTTAGTTTTTCACAAATTACAATATTTGTATGGCAAGTACATGTTTGTGTGGGGCTATATATATATGTGTGTGTGTATATATATATATATATATATATATATATATAAATAAGAATAATTCAAGACTGCCGCTGGGATTTTAATTTCTGGCAAGAATTTATAAAAAAGATTATTTAAATATGAATTCTCAGGGTCTGTTTGGAAATTAAGTATTTCATTATTATTATTATTAGTAGTAGTAGTAACTGGTATTATTATTAATATAAGTAACTGGTATTTCAGTACATTGAACATTCATTTTTATTTTGTTCCCTTTGAAGCAAGGTATCTGTAATATAGGTTGTCTTACAAAGATAATTTCTCTTAAAATTCTTAGATGGATTTAATCTTTTCAAGAGGATATTTGAAAGAAGATTATTATTATTATTACAAATCTGGTATGTGAACTCTATTAGTTTTGATTGATACAAGGATTGTAAAGATTTTTCCAATTTGGTCTAAGAATTCTGAAGACGAGATATAATTAATTTACAAGAATAATCAATAGGATATCCAGCAACTGAAATCTTATCATGGAATAGCGTAATATTATTTCCAGTGTTATTTTCATTTAAGCACTGAGTTCTTAGATTGGGGTATGGTAGGTGTGGGAACAGTTTCTCATTCAGAATTAAATTGTGCACATCTTCTTGTGTCTATAATTTGTACTCGAGTGTCTATTCCTGTTGACAAGGAGGAGTTCAGAGTTTGATATATCATGGAAGCTTCTATCATTTTAATTACTTATTAGGCAGATAAATTTTAGAAACTTGAGTGTTATTTAAAAAGAAAAAAATCCTCTGCTTTTTTTTTTTCTTTCTTTTATTTTTTTTTGGTGTTTGCAAAGCATAGATTTTGACAGTTTTAACAACTCTGTATGTTGTATGTATGTATGTATGTATATTTGTATCTCTATCCCTCCCTCTCTCTTTATGTATGTGTGTGCACACCCACATATATGCATATATTGTTCACTCATTTTCTCCCTCTCTCTCATATATATATATATATATATATATATATATATATATATAGGTTAAAGTGCTCAATATCAGGGAGAGTGTGTATGAGTATCAGGCCTGATGATTGCATTCAAGCATGAAGCAGATTATTGCTGGTCTGTGGTGATCTCAGTGTCCACTTTATATATATATATATATATATATATATATATATATATAAAAACCGGACTTATAAATAATTACATTGGTTACACAACCACATGCTTATCCAGACGTCTTACGTTACACCTATCTGATCACATTAGAACCCATTTAAACACACACACAAATTTACCAAACTCCATTAGAAACATACCAGTAGAAAACACAAATATATTAATGTCATCCACCTGCAAAAAAAGACTAAAAATAATGGAAGCTTTAATAATAAAAAAGAAAAAGCCAACTCTTAACAATATTAACTATGAACAAAGCCACAATGTGCTAACCGTATTCGGAAATTAAAAACATTCCTACCACACATGAAGACATACACACAATGCACGCACTCAATTAAGCTAAAAAATCGAATCATCCTTGATAATAGCTAAAGGTATAGCCGAAAATGCTCGGAAGTAAAAAAAACATTTGGACAGTTCTCTTACACACCCTTTGTCCAGAAAAGAAAGCTCTTGTTTGAACACAAGAAAAATTAAATAAAATACTTAACCGTAGTACCTTGTCTGTCATTTTTAATGAAATATGCATAAAGGAATGATTGCTGCCTAAATATACAACTATATATATATATATATATATATATATATATATATATATATATATATATATATATATATATAATGAAGAAAGGGATGGATTTTTTATTTATTAAGCTGATAGATATTTATTACTTAAACATTATTTGTAGTGAATACTCATATTTGAGTAGATTTTCTGTTCATTTATTAAACAGTATATTTATTTATTTTCACCTACTTGCTTGAATATTCCACAAATCTTATTAGATAAGAATATGTGCTCTCTGCTCTAATAAGATTTATCGAATATTCTACCAGCCTAAATGTTTGACAAATCATATGAGTAGAGGTTTCATTTATATTTTTAAACAGTATATTTATTTTCGTCTGTCAGCCTGAATATTCAAGAAAACTTTATGAAAAAGAAATTTTCACTCTCTGGCATGATTTAAACTGACATCCCTCAGGGTAGAAGCTACCATTAAGCCCATCATGTCTTAAACAACTTAAGAAAATCTTATTAAACATAAGTGCTATTCGTGACCATGTTTGTTAATGTGTGCAGGGCTTAATGGTAGCTTCCTCTACTGTTTAAAAAAATAAATGAAACCCCTAGTCAATTAGGAGTATCCACTAAAAATAATGTTTATAATGATATATATATATATATATATATATATAATTACAGTTCAAAAATTTGAAGCCATCCTCAAAATTAGCATGGGATGAACTTGACAGAAGAGTGAAAAAAAAAATGAAAAAGAGTTCTTAGAGTCATTGAAAAAAGAATGGGATCAATTATGAAACTTATACTTTGAGAAACTTTGCCAACAAATGCCAAAAGTTTGTGCTGCATTAATCAAGGCTAAAGGAGGATATTTTGACAAGAGCAAAATTTAATCATAAAATACTTTATTTTATCTTTTTGTCATAATAAAATTTCTAATAAAAAGTCATGTCCGAAATTTTTTTTTTTTAACCATGTGTAATAATTTTCTGTTATTTAAAGTACAAAACAACTACTTTGGGGGCCAATTTAAAATATATAAGTTTTATTTTTTTCCACTACAACTTCCTCAGTTACATCTGGTGTTAAATGAAGTCATTTAAGTTGTTGTATTGCCTCTGATTGATTTACTGAAGAAAGCACCTGACAAGACCTTGGCGGTTGAAACTACGGTAGTGTTCCAGACAGCATTTTTATCCTTTTAAAGATATTAAATCACTCTGCAAGTTTGTTTTTCCTACTTGAAATTGATCACTTTTTAAAGTGTATGATTTTAATAAATAGTTCAGTATTTATTTATTTTGTAGTATATATATATATATATATATATATATATATATGTGTGTGTGTGGTCATGAATGTATGTATATGTTTCTCTCTGTGTATATACAGATATATACATGAATTTAAAAAGAGAGAGGATTATTTCTGAGTTGATGTCTCCAAAAAGATTTTGACAATAACCCCAAGGCAACAAACTGCCTGTGGGTCTAATGCAAGTGAACAGGTGCAAGTAAATTGAGGGAATGAATAGCTGGATAAATAAATGAGGTTATCTGAATAATGAGATTGTATGGAAAAGGCTGGTTGTTGGGCAAGGTAGATGGGGAAGATGAAGAGAGAAGAAAGAAAAACCACATAAAAAAAAATATAATCAATGTTATTAAATATGAATAAGAAATGAATGACAATGGTGTGACATGGAATGAGTATTTCACAACAAACATTGTGGAGCGAAAAAAAACAACAAAAAACCATTTTTAAGAACATAAATGTGTGCATGTAAATATATATGTCTGTGTGTATTTGTTTTTATTTCTTTGTGTGTGTTTATAAATCTGAGTATATTTTGGTGCATATGTATACATTTGTGTTTTTGTGCACATAGATATCAGTAAATAGTAAAGTGTATTTAAACAGCAAGAATTAATCCAAATAGGTTTCAAATTCTACTGATATCTGAGAAAAAGTAAAAGAAAAAAAAATAAGCAGACCATGGTTGAATTTAACCAAAGATATGTGTATTTGAGTTCTTATAAAATATTTGTGCACACACAATATATATATATATATATATATATATATATATATATATATATATATATGTAATGAAAAACAAACCACTTTAATGTACCATTACGATAATTTATTTCACCTAAATCCTTTTTTAAGGATTCAGGATCATCAGGTAAATCTTCCAACAACGAATTGAGAAAAAAATGGGATTAGAAATTGGTGGGTAGTGTAATTTTTGTAATTTAATAGAGGGGGTTGAGAGTGGTAGTTAAACAGACAATATAAAGTATAGGGAGGGGTTAATTTTATATCTCTCTTAAGTATCTTAGGTACATTAAAGTGGTTTGTTTTTCATTACATATTAGCTCTGTCCTAACATTGAGCTCTCAGGATTTCATCCTCTTTGGATTTACCAATTCGGTTTACCAAGTTCCTTATAACTTAATTATATATATATATATATATACACACACACATATATATACAAGTGTGTGCATGTGTACAGGGTATGATGGTCAAATTGTCATCTAAATTATGCAAAAATGAAAATAACATTGATATCTCATTTTAACACATATATTTACCAAAATTACACAAAAATATCTTGAAATGCTAGAGAGTAAATTTATTCAATAAAATCACCATTGGCTTCAGCCGATTTTGAAATCTCTTGCAACTATTATGGATAGTTTCCTTGTTTTTGGTGAATGCTGCCATAATCCTTGCCTTCAGTTCATCTTTGGTGTTACAAGGAGTTTTGTTGGTCTCTTACTCAACTGCTTCCCACACATAATAATCAAGGGGGTTGCAGTCTGGGGAGTTAGATAGCCTGATGTAAGGGGTGACATGGTTGCAGAAATTGTCTGACAGCCATGACTGGGTTCTCCTACTTGTGTGGCATTGTGCAGAGGACTGTTGCCTGATGTAGGGTCTTCCAGCAGCTACCCTCTTGATCCAGAGCAGCACTACCTCCTCAAGGCACTTGATGTAGGCCTTTCTGTTGAGTTTGAGGCCCTCCCCAAAAAATTTGAAAGTTCTTATCAGAATGATCAGAATGAGTTTTCCGAGCTGCACCATTGTAATCACCATTACACTCATCCAACTATTTCTGAATCCTCTGCACTGTCCTCAGATTGATGCCTAAAGACTTTGAAATGTTTGTATTGGAGCTGGTGGCATGAATTCCAATCAGTACAGCATGCCGTTTCTGAATTTTTGGCTGAGTGAATTGTGTCATGGTGCTCTTTTTCTCACAGATGGTAGCCAACTGAGCTTACTATACTGTGTACTTGATAAACTCAAAAACGAACATTGCACATGTGCAAAATTACAAATATAAAATAGTGACAATTTACCCATAGTACCCTGTGTGTGCGTGCATGCATGTATGTATGCATGCATGTGTGTGTGTGTGTGTGTATATATATAAAATGTGGAAAGATGTATGACAAAGTGTTGTCATGCACCTTTCCCCCAAAATTGTTCTTGATATATAAAAATTTATATATCTTTATGCCATATATATATATATATATATATATATATATATATATATATATATATATATAATTATTTATTTAAAAATATGATTCCAACATTGATTAAATAAATAATTATATTTATGCTCTACTTTTGTATCGAGCACTATTTTTTAGAAATAATAACAAAAATACTAAAGAACTTTGGATTATTTACCTAACCAGTTCTTTCCTATTTTCTATATATTTTTATATATATATATATATATATATATATATATATATATATATATATATATATATATATATAATAGCATAATAGCTTATTTGTTGGTGAGATTTTAATTATGTGACTTGAAATATTGCATGATGGGAAGAGAATATTTGAAATGGCAAAGAAAGTTGAAGAGAGCTCATAAAAATATTAGAAAGGAAATTGAAAAGATTAGCAAGATAAAAATGACATAAACTGTCTTTCATTATGTCATGTAAAGAGATTAAAGAAAAATTAAAAGAGCAATAAGCAAGAACAGTGGATTGATCAGGTCAAAAGTTTCTGAGGAAGTTGTTGTTGCCAATGTAAACAAAGAGAAAAGATACAGTATAACATTGGCTAGAATTCAACTATGCTATCACAAAGAGAAATGTCTAAGATGATCTACCTGAAAGTTTTCTCAGTATAAAGGCTGTTTCAATAACTTGGGCTGATTTTAAATGTGAATTAAGTTTAAGCATATAATGATTTTTTTTCTTTTAGATTTAACAACTTAAGTCTTTGGCAATTTCAATTCTGGTGAGATTAAAAATCAAACGTGTTAAAGTTTCAACTGCACTCTCAGTTGGTAAATTATATTGACCAAAAAAATTGTGAAATACATGACATACATTTCTGTTTGAACATCCATTTTCATAATAGGCTTTGATAACCTTAACATGTTGTTTGATTGTTAATCTTTCCATCGTTGAAATTGCCAAAGAATTAAGTTGTTAAATCTGAAAGAAAAAGAAAAAAATCATTAGATGCTTAAACTTAATTCACATTTAAAATCAGTCTGAGTTATTGGAACACCCTTTATTAGTGATGAATGCAGAGCTATATTGGAGGGACTTCATGGCTAGCTAGTGAATCAACATGAATAAAAAAAAAAAAAAAAAAAAACAGTAAGTGGAATTGGTATCAACTTTGTACCAATATCTTGAAAAACAGAATTTATCAAGAAAATATAGTGTAGATCAGACAATGTCCCACAGCAATTGATACTGGATTCTTATGGAATTCACTAAGTCTGAGTAATACAAGATTTAAGAAATGCTTTCTTCAGCATTAACCGAATTATGGCACTTAATCCAAGAGATGTATCTAGAAATAGATATTCTGGAGATAATACTTCAAGAATTTAACTCTGAAATGAAGGGACTGTAATTTCCTCCTCAAATGGATAGTATTCTCAAAGGTATTGTGGCCATATCAACCCCAAAAATATCTGAAAAGATTTTTAGTTTCACACCAACTAAATAGTATTCTTAAAACAGGGGACATTTTTATTAATCAGAAAGATACAAAAGTATCATCTTGATTAAAAGTATAAATTTTAAGGTAACTTTTGTTCGACACTTCAATGGAAGTAAAATCGTTGGAATTAAGAAAAACTCTTGAAAGGAAACAAACCTCCTTTGCAATAGAATTAAGAGACTGATAAGGATTGGAAAGACTATATTGAATCCATTGCCAGGTCAGTTGTTCAAAAAGTGGCTTCACTGTATTTTGCAAAACAATTTTTCTTTCCAGAATTTATCTTGCATCTCTACAAGTCTACCATTTGTTCATGCTTAGAATATTGCTGGCACATACGGTCCGATACCCCTGCTATTTATCTAGAGAGCTCCTTGATAAAATCCAAAGAAGAATCAGCAATATTATTGGTCCTGATCTGACTGTCTTGGTTTCAGTCACTTTCTTATTACAATGTAGTTGCCTACCTGTGTCTTTTCTATAAATACTTTCATGGTAATTGTTTCGACGAGCTCTTTGTTATGGTATCTAGACACCTTGTTAATTGCACAACTAGACTGGCAACAAGTTCTAACCAATTCAAAATTGAGATGACTAGATTCAAATGTAAGTTCTATGTTAAGTTCTTTTTTTTCTCACACTTCTCGCTTGTGGAACTCTCTTGTGGCTCCATGTTTTCCAGCCAACTTTAATCTGCAAAATCAGTGTCAATCGCTGTCTACTGTCTTTCTGATTACCTTTCTTTTGTTCTCACTCCTTAGTAATATTTCTGTTTTCTAATTCTTTTATACCCAGTAACCCCTTGTGTTTTAGTGGCTTTACTGCCTTGCTTGGGGTGAACTTGATTAAAACAGAATATGTAGAAACAAACCTTTTATAGTTTATATTCTATCAAAGAAGCTTTATTAAGTTTAACAGCTGTTTTAAAATACTTCAAATGGAAGTCATGATTTCATTTTTTTCTCTTTATGAATGCTTGTAATATACATATTTTTCAGCTTCTGTAGTCATTGTCAGGACTAAGATATTTTCTCTATTATGAAGGGATGAAAATGTAAAAAGAAAAAAAAAAGGTCCTAAACATGAATACAATTTATCAGTTGAGTTCAAAGACTGCTAATCTTGGTTTTTGATTAAAAAATGGGGTGGAAGAAAATACTGGTGTTGGAAATTTTTTTTTTATTTCAAAATTGAATATTTGTTGTGGAGATTGGAAAAAAATCGAAGTGGTAGCTTGAATCAGTCGAGCATTTGCTTTATTTAAAATGAAGTAAAGCAGCCAACAAATTATTTCATGGAGGCAAAACATTTTTCTCTACTATCAAAATGTTTACACTATTTACATTTGTCCTGGATAAGATGTTAAACTACATCCAGCTGGCCCTATATGTTTTTGAAACAATGTTGCCAGCTATACATTTTTTGGAAAGAATAATGTTGCCAGCTATACATTTTTTGGAAAGAATAATGTTGCCAGCTATACATTTTTTGGAAAGAATAATGTTGCCAGCTATACATTTTTTGGAAAGAATAATGTTGCCAGCTATATGCTTTTGAAAAAATAATGTTGCCAGCTATGTGTTTTTGAAACAATGTTGCCAGCTATGCGTTTTTGAAAAAACAATTTTGCCAGCTATATGTTTAATAGTACTGTATATTTAATATATGTATATGTATAGGTATATGTGTATGTATGTATGTATGTATGTATGTATATATATATATATATATATATATATATATACATACACACACCTTAATTTGGCATTAAATGACCCAGTGAATAAAGGCATTGGTTGAATCCAGTGACTTGACCCAAAGAGTTGTGAGTTCAATACCTGACTACAGCTGAGGTGAACAAAAACTTGGAAAGTTGAGTTAAAAGAAGATAACTGATACTGAAACACCTGCCACATGGAACTAAAACAATCTACCCTGGTGACAAAATAAAAGGTTCAGTTTGAAATTCCAAACACCTGAAGAAGACTGGAGCATATAATGACGGAAATGTTTTGAATATGGCAATGAAGAGGAGGGCAGCATTCTGAACAATGTAAGTTGTGTAAATAATTACAATACCTCATTGTTAGAAATATCGACAGATATCAAAATATTTACAACAAATAAACACAAACCTTTTAAAGCATGTTTCTGATGTTCCACTTTTGTAAGTTTTTTTTTTTCTGTACGGATCATTGTGCATCATCTTTTGCCATGAACTGATTGTGAAAAGGCATGAATAATGTTGAAGCTTCAAATTTGGCAAACACCCAAAATGTTCTTTTCCCATCATATCTTTTAAATTATTTTTAAAATAATGAAGAAAGGTTGCATGTGACATGATTAAAATACTACGTTGATTTGTTGTGATTCAAATTAATTTTCAGAACTGAATGAATTATAATTTAAATGAAGTTTTAGAATTTATAGCAAATCACTTTGCCAATTCTAAAAGATCATTTTTCTTATCAGAATTCTTTCTCGGAGGTTTTCAGAAAAATAATCAGAGTTGAGGGGGGGGGGTATTTTAATTTTTTCAAAAAATAATAAACAGGGACAGGGTATGATGATTATAGACCTGAAAGAAAGCTTACCATACATACTGTATTACACGCAATGTTTATTTTAAATACAGCTGTACTTTTTTGCTAGATTAAATGGATATATAATTTGGTTAACAGTGAAGCCAGAGCCAGCAATACATATGCTAATTTTATACCTTGTGCATGATCCCTTTAAAATTATCTTGATAATTAGGTCTTCAAATGTTGTATGTTATGTGAGTATATACAGTATATTAGTAGGTTTTGTCAGTTAGTTTTTAGTAAATTTTAGATAAAAAGATTGGACTACAAGACATAATTTACCTCAGCTACATCTCTTCAGAGGTAGCATTTTATTATGCTACTAGGAGTAAATGTTTTGGCTTTCTTTCTGGATTATGGCAATAGTAACTGATGAAACTACTGGGAAAGATTTACTTTTTTTCTGTCATTAATATAACTTTCTCAGCCAATAATAGACAAACTACTCTAGAGTTGCATGGAATGTAAATTGTTTCTTGTCATAACATTTTTGCTGAAACTTTTTTTGCCCCCAAGACAGTGTCTGCTATTCAGTGAAATGAGCCAAAAACAAAATAAATAAATAACAAATATACTGACTGGTCGAACTCATCCTCAACAATTTTGTGGGACATTGAAAATTGGTAGATATCCTGGAAAAAAAAAAAAAAAAAAAAAAAAAAATTACACCACCTTCCCAATCATGGGAATTGAACACTTGAGGTAAAATAGATTAACCAAAACATTGTGGTAGCCACAAATATATATAAAGAACAATATTGGGAAAGAGCATATGACAAAGTGGAAAAAGTTTTCTCATGATGTATTTCATCCTTTAAAACTTCATCATACTAAATTTGTTATGTTGGTGCAACTACACATGTGCACAAATAAAGGATGCTGTGAAATTTTAACGAGACTGACCACAATTTTGATATAAGAAATTCTGCTCTGATCAATGAAGACAATGATTCGCTAAGACAAAAATGTTTAGAGAGTGCCTCAATCGCAAGGTTTAATCGAAAATAAATTTCCAGTCTTGTTTTTACATTTCACCATTCATGTCAGAACTTCAATTATCAGAGTGTGGGATTATCTAATAACACAAATGATGAAAAGAAAAAGAATCTAAATGAAATCAGCTAGAATTAAAAAAAAAAAAAAAATCCCTGGCATTCCTTCTTTGTGTGCATGTTTAGCTGTACCAACATAACAAGTTTAGTCTGAAGTTTGAAAGAACAAAATGTGTCACAAGAAAGCTATTTCCAGTCTCTGCATACAAGTTTATATATATATATATATAATATATATATATATATATATATATATATAAAATTTAATTTATAGAAAACCAGAGGACTTTAAGGTTCCACCATGGTTATAATTTATTTCCCCAGGGCCTTTCTTTTTCCCTGGATCATCAGACCTCAATTCCAAGGATGAAAAAATGAATTTAAACTTACACTTTTGAAGGGTAGTATAGTAGAAAATAAATTATAACCATGGAACCTTAAAGTTGTCTGGTTTTGTTTAAATTAAATTAATCACTCTAATTTAACATTGAGCTCTCCGGATTTCATCCTCCTTGAGATTATCCATACTGATTGCCAAGATTTTCATTACTTATCTATATATATATATATATATATATATATATATATATATATATATATATATATATATATATATGCATGTTTCATTAAAAATGACAGACAAGATACTATGATTAAGTTTTTATTTAATTTTTCTTGTGTTTCAATAAGTG
>OZ010608.1:49170271-49182771 GCA_963932145.1 Acanthosepion lycidas | reverse complement strand
ACAACTGCATTAAAACAAAAAGGGAAAGTCTTTGGTAACATTCCTTCAGAATTGCATTAACCTTACTGCAAAGCTTTTTACTGAATTAATTTTAGGATAGCTTCCTTCATGAGAAAAACAAAAATAATTTCACATGATAGAATGACTTTTGGGAGAGTAGATTTATTATTTCCATTTTATTTTGATATGAATCTCTCTTCGGAAAGACGGCATGTAAAAAAAAATTGAGTTTTGAACCAGTAATTTTCAAAGCTTTTAATTTCACAGATGCAAAATCAATTTTATATATTAGATATGTGCATACCATATCTGATAAAAACCTACTGTTTTTACCAAATTTTAGAATTTCATAAAATTTAAAAAAAAAAAAAAAATGTTTGGTTAGATGAGGTGAAATAAGAAATGTGGTTGAAATTCCAGTAGCATCTAACAATTTTTTTTTCTCTTAATATTTCCAACTGAAAATGGGTGTGTATGCTTTATGCACCATCAAATATGGTATGTTTATAAACTTTTTAGTCATTTCATTTTCCATAAACATTCACTACTTATTTTAAGTGATTTTGTAAATTTGATTCTCGTTTTTGACTTCAAACAAACGTACGTGATTAATCTTTGCTAACACTGACATTTTAAAATAATGAATATTGGCTGTGTCACAATAATTTGCTCAAACAATGAACAAGTTCAAAGTGTATTTGATGTTTTGTCATGAATAATGAAAGTCTAATAAATTAGGTTTTTTTGTATCCAAAGATAATTGAATGCCTGCGAACTATTTCATAATGGTATAGAAAAACACCTATATAAGAAAGAAACATTTATATATACTTATGTCTGTATGTTGGCATACACAGAGGTGCATGTGTGTTTATATATATATATATATATATATATATATATATATATATATATAAAGGTTAATGGTCAGAGTTGAATTAGACCAGGGAGCAGTAGTATTAAAAAATACTAAATACATGTGAGTAAAAATAAAAATAACATTTAAAGAGCTTTTAAGCTTAAAAATCAGGAGGTCAATTAAAATACATGATCACGGTTTCAACCTGGCGGTCTCGTCAAGCAATACTTTTTTTTTCTTTTTTTAAAGTATTGCCTGACAAGACTGCCAGTTCGAAACCATGGTCGCATATTTTAATTTTCCTCCTGATTTTTAAACATATATATGTGTGTAGTATATTTGGATATTAATCCCTCTTTTATACATGTTTCATTAAAAATTAAAAATGATTGACAAAGTAATGCAGTTTTATTTAATTTTTCTTGTGTTTTTGTAATTTTCTTCTTTTCTAGACATACAATATGCAGAAATTGTCAGTTAAAGGTAAAAATAAAATCATATTAGCTAAAAGTATAGCTGAAAGTGCTCAGATATACAGAACATTCAGACAATTTCTATATAATTTATGTCCAGAAAAGAAGAAAACTAAGAATACAAAAAAAAAATTAAATAAAAAGCTTAAATGCCATGTCTTGTTAGTCGTTTTTAATGAAACATACATATATATATATATAAGAGAGAGAGAGAGCTGAAAAGGACTCAGTTCAACACACTTCCCAAATTCTGATAACTATTCATTTGTTCATGGGATGTGTGTTGGGCCAAGAACTTTTCATTTATCATTCATCTGTGTGTGTGTGTGTGTCTCTCTCTCTCTCGATATATATATATATATATATATATATATATATATATATATATATATAAAATGTATTGGGACAGCAGGTATCCATGTAACCACTCTAATGATGGCTCAGGTGAGCTGAAAGGTTAGATCAAGGAACAGCATAATAAAAAAATATCCAAATGTTGGATAATTTTTTGTTTTATTTTCTCCCAAAACTAAAACCACTATACTAAGCTTAGAACGGCTCATGATCAAACATAATAGACATTTGTGGTCTGTTATATATAACAATATGTTTGAATATATATATATATATATATATATATATATATATATATATATATATATATATATATATATATATATATATATATATTTATTCAATTTCCAATTGTGCTTGATAATTATTGCCAAGATGTTTAGGCTAATTGTTTTTATGACATGTCAATTTAATATTATTTAATATTGAAACTAAATGTTACATATGTTGAAATTAATGTACATTAATGTTCAATATTGCTTGACGTATTCAGTGAAGATTAAACTTACTATTCAGTCATAATGTTCAACCAGACTATTCTTGCTATTCATTGCCCTCATGACAAGGTTACTTTATTGTCAGCTTAGATCCTGTTTACATTCATGGCATCATTATTTGGCAATGTTTAACCTTTGTCCTCATAAAAATACAGTGTGTCAAAAGGTTGTTTTTTTTCCTTGAATATACTATTATTTTAACTACCATCACTCCTCTGCAATGTTTATTATTTTAAAAAGTCATGATTAGAGTTGTAATGAAACATTTACAACATCCTAAAAGTAATACAATTTACAACATTCTGAAAGTAATTCAATTTATAACATTCTAAAAGTAATACAATTGTATTAAAACTAATGCAATGCAATATTTATCATTTATTGATTTATAAAGAAATAAATATGAAAACAATTTTTTATCCACGAATATATAAGCATTTACCAAATTATTAAAATAAATGAACCAACTATAAGGAAATCCTTTTTATTCATCATATTTTAAAGTCTGAATTGATTGGGAATTAGATGATGTTTGCCTACCATTCCAATAAACAGTCTAATAAATAAATTGTTCTATATTTTTGTTAATTCTCAAGAACAAAGAAAATTTATAAATTTTCTTTCATCTTTAGGTTTTATTAAAATTCTAATTGTCACATTTTTAAAGTCTAAACATTGCTGAAGAGTGAAGGTTTTTAAAATAATAGCAGTGTCAAAGAAAATCCTTTTGACACACAATTTGTTTTGTGGGCACTTTCTGGTTTTCTCGAGTTGTATGTTACCTTTCAGGTAAACTGTCTTCATCATGAAAGAACAGGTTTCAAGAAGAAAGAAGATGAGGATTGACATTAGATTTACATTTTAGAAGAATGTAGTTGACAGAAAAGCAAAAAGCTGATAGATAGTTCCACAAGTAAGTACAAGAAGCTATTAGTGTAGAACTTAGGTTTATATATATATATAAATTTCACCAGTGAAATTATGAGACCTAGTTGCCAATTTAGAATGGTACTTAAATTTTTGAAGTTCAGGAACTAAAGTGGAAAGCAAATCAGCACAATTATGATGAAAATATTTATAGTTAAGGCAAAGAGTAGCTACATTAACATGATGGTAAAGTAAATGAAGCCAAAATGCCAGGTCAAGTCTAATGACATTGCAGATATATACAGTCACATGGGTTCATAAGTGTCTTGATATCAGTTTTCCTAGAAAATGTTGCTACAGAATTCAATGTAATGTGTAATGAATGTAGTTATGTCTGACTAAGCCAACCAGACATCAGAAATCATCAAAGGTACACACACACAATTGGTGACCTACAATGACCTTTGAAAGTTAAGCAAAATATTAATATAACAAATATTGGAAGAGTTGTCACATAGGCACAAGATAGTGTAAGACTCTTGTAGGATTAAAAAGTCACATCCATGTTGCCCATTTTTGAGGGGGGTGGGGGAACACTATTAGGGTGAGAGAACAATAAAAGAACAGGAATTAAGAAGACCGAAACATTGCGTCTAAATTTTTGAAGATCCAAGTTGATTGGGAAGCATGAACTCCAATATTGAGCAGTCTACCACTACTTCAATTGTGTAGTGACTCTGATGTTTTCGATGTAATAACCTAAAATAAAATATATGTATAGATTTAATCCTTTCATGTAGAAACATTTAAAGGAAAACTCATGTTCACATTCACAGTTTAAATTTTTTTTTTTTTAAAATCACATAAGTTACCTCCCTTGCATAGACGTAAAAAATATTTTGAATTTATGGTGTTAATGCATAACACATCCATAGATATGCAGCCCCTGAAGATGAGATTGAAAGTACTTGGGAAAATAAAAATTATTTGAAAGAAAAGTTTAGTATTTTTCTTAATTAATTTACTACAGCCAGCAAGAAATTAATTTGGGGACTAGAAAGGATTAAAACCAAAATAAATATACATAATATGTCTAAATTATTTAACCAAACATGCTTAAATGAAAATATGCTGCCAAAATATAAAGATACATATATATGTAGGCAGCATCTCTTCATTAAAACATTTACTTCATTGAATAATATAGACGTATATTCTTTGATGAATTTCATCTTAACATCAAGAAACTAATTAGACAACGGGAAAAGATTAGTAAAATAGACACAATATGTATATATTATTTAATGATAAAATATATATATATATATATATATATATATATATATATATATATATATATATATATATATATACACACACACACACACACACACACTCTAATTTTTAAGAAAATATTGTGTTCATGTTTAAAAACCAGAGTTGCCAGACAAATATGCAAGGGTGTAGATAAACATGCCCCAACCAGGTGTATCTTTCAAAAATAAAATGTCATAAAAAAGTTATTTTGATTTATTTTCGGATTTTAAAATGATTTTGAAAGGCAATTCAAAATAAGCATTCGGAACAAGTGCAGACAGCAAAAAGAAAAAAATTTAAAATGTATTTTAGAATTTTAACCACTTTTAATATATATATATATATATATATATATATATATATATATATAACACTTATGTGTCTGTTATAATACTCAACAAACTTGTTTTAATGGATATGAGCATATGTGTCTGTGTGTATATAAACAAAATTATATATATATATATATATATATATATATATACACACACACACACACATATATATATACATTGTTCAATTTTATTATAGCTGTCAATGTTTTTACAATAAAATGTAAGTGTAACCGTTTCAGGATATACTTTTGTTCATATGATAATTATATCCTGTGAATTGCAGCATATAATATGTGCTTTTATTAGAAATACTTAGACTGAATGATAAATAAAATTTATATTGCATTTTGTTTGTGCAATAAAACCAACACGTCTTTCTAATAAGGATAGAAATTATAGGCAGAAACTGACATAGTGTGTTCTTAAAAATCTAAGATCAATTTTGAAAATTTTCCCAACATAGGTTGATTCCTATTGATTTTTATTATGAAAACATGACTTGCATAAAATCAGAGTGCATATACACATGCACACATACATTTTTTTCTCCATATCTCATTCTCTGATGAAGCTTTAACATTTAGCGTTCTGTATCATTTATAAATATTACCTCCCCTTTTCCTGTACATGGAATCCATTCAAAATATTGTGTTCTATATATTTGAAATTGCTGTAACCTGGCTCTCAATTTCAGTCAAGATAGTTTTAGGTGTTACCATAGAAGGATATGGCTACACAAACAAGAAATACAAATTTAACATTGGTAGGACTAACATTTTGCTTGACGAAAATAGTCACCTAGATAGTGGTAAAGGTTAATAAAAGTGAAATGTGAGATTGACAGTCGTTTCCTATTTGTTCTTTATCCTATATTTCTGTCAAATCCCAATCCAGATTTGTTCTGTATTTGATCCCATTTCACACATATACATGTTTGATTAAATATCACTGACAAACTACTTCTTTTAAGGTTTTCTTTACTATTGTTATTGTGTATTTTTTCTTTTTTTTTCTTTTTTATTAAGCTCTTGATTGCTTCAGTCATTGGGTGGGGGCAAGGGCAGGAGAGACATTCTTTCATTTTCATTCTTCTTGCTCCTGATCTTTTCAGTGTGCTTTTAGATAACTTGACAAAGACTAGGGAATACGGTGTATGTTGCTCTTGGTCCATACACTTTAGATTTTGAATTCAGAGATATCTTTCTCCTAGACTGGTTGCCACCCAAGGCTATAGGACCCAGCCTGTCCTGCTATTACCCATAGCTGCAAACAGAAGAAATGGATTCATACCTCTCCAAAGGGTATTAAGCATGTAAGTGAATGTAATGAACTTGAATGAAATTCAAACTCAGCCGTACAGTTTAGGTTTTGAATTCAGAGTTGTCTTACTCTTAGACTGGTTGCCACCCAAGGCTATAGGACCAAGTCTGTTCTGCTATTTACCCATAGCTGCAAGTAAGTTAATGTAATGAACTCAACTGGAATTCAAACTTGGCTCTCCAGTTCCTCAATCCAAGCCGCTATCCATTACTCCACTGTACCTAAACCATTGTTTACTTCTATATGAACAAAAGATTTCTTTTTTGATTTTAGTGCATGTAAACAATATCCAAAAACAAATCTGTTTGCATTCAAGAAAAATACAATAAAACCATAACAGAAGTTTTGATAAAAAATGTTTTTAATGAAATCTGTATTTGATAGGAATTGCTTGCCAAATACTCACATGTGCATGTATGTAGGTACATGAATAAGTTTTCAGCTTATTTTTCATAAAAAAATCAATTTCTCGTCATCTCCACTATCTCAATTCATTTGGTGGTGAATATTAAACACATAGCATTATACAGTTGAAATTTCAGATCGAAATTCAGCCAATAATTATGTTTCAGGTCACAGATTTATTGATCCACCTTTTCATGCACAACATTTTGCTGGTTTTTATTTGATCTTGTTTCATTGCAAATAAGAAATTATGTCTTGGGAGAAGCCTGACAGAAGGTTGGTCATTTATGTCATTCTTGTCCTTGTGGGAGTGGTCAAAATTTGGGATGGTCAATTGTCAAAGCCACATGTTCCATCACTTGGTTAGTCACTTTCCTATTACAAAGTAATTTTATAAAGATTTTCCAAGTTTCTGTGCACAGATACTAAATACAAACTGTGTAAAGATGAAAAAGTTGACTCATAAGCCTGCGAAAGACTGATTTTGAGTAGAGTTGTGTATTTCATTTTATCGGGGATGAGTTGTGTATTTCGTTGTTTTAGGACATGTGTATGTGTGCGTGTATTTGGTTACCAAATTGTGCATTTGAAGGAAAAAATATAAATGAAAGAAATTTGCCCTGAGTTTATATTTATGCAATATTTGCTATGTATATTAGATAAGTCTTGTTTTTGTATTGTGTATGTATTACTTTTTGGTTAATAAAAATAAGTGATTCATATAGATGTATGAAACATGACTGTAAATATATTCTTATATATACACATTAAATTGATGTACATATTGTTTTTTTTTTTTGTGTGTGTGTGTGGCTGAAACCTCCTAAAGAGTGGACTGAACAATTTCAGAAAAGTTTATCTATGAAACTCTGGAGTTTAGATGATGAATATAATGTCATTCAATTAACTGACAAATTTTATTTGTTTTAATCCTATATATATTAGGTTGGTGCAAAAATAATGACGTTTTTTGACGTTAAAAATACGTCAAAAAACGATATTATTTTTGCTCCAACCTAATATACATATGTATGTGTATGTGTGTGTCTGTGTGTGTTTTCTATCAGTTTTTTTTTATTAAATTTTTCAAATCTTTGAATAAGTTGTTTTGTATTATCAGTAAATTTGCCAAAATTTATATTAACTTACTTTATATTGTTTTTCCCCCCTTCCCAATTACTTTCAAATGTTGGTATATTTGTTTTGAAGTATTGTTCTGTGTGTAGATACACACCTGTTTTTCTAGCATCATTCAAAAGTACTCAGGAGGAAAAAATAATATCAAATAAAAGTTAATATGAATTTTGGCAAATTTACCAATAAGACAAAACAACTTATTCGGAAATTTGAAAGATTTAATAAAAAAAATAGTAATAGACAGAACTTGTCCATAATATTTAACAAAACATGTTTGAGAGAATTCTTGCTACTGAAATACACCTTTTTTATATATATATATATATATATATATATATATATATATATATATATATGTAATATATATTTATTTATTTATATATATAATATGTAATATATATATTTATTTATATATATATATATAATATGTATTCTTTTTCTTTCCATCACCTTTGTCTATGACTATCCCACACTATGATAATATAAAATCTACCAAAAATGCTGATATATTGTAAGAGCCTGGATGCAAATTTATTGTGGCTGAACTAGTGATCAAGGCACTTTCCAGACATTTTCATTTCAGTGGATTATTTTGTCTTTTAATCAAAGTAGCATTCCCTATGTCAAAATTGTGGTCCATTTCATTATGGTGAACAACCAATATGTTTTGTGTGTTGTTATTTAAAATGTCCCTTTTGTGTTCATATAGTCTCTTGTTTAAACTTAAAGGTTTCCTAAAAAAAAAAAATTCTCTCAAAAATATTCTTTCAAAAATTTTGAAACTACCTGTATCACTCATTTTGTGTGCATGTGTAGACATAGCAATGTCAGCAAAGCCCAGTCTAATGAAATCCTAGCAGATGAAACATGTCACCTTTCCAGTTTGTCATATTTATTTATATATATATATATATATATATATATATATATATATATATAATCATTTTTTTTTTCTGTAAGGGTTTTCACATTAAAATTAGTATTAACCATTTGATGTTGGTAAAATTTTCTAGATATATTTGATATATATAACATTTGAATTTCAAGGATTAGTTCTGTGGGTGTTGAAGGAGGACAAATGTGCCTGGGCAGTCTTCATCAGCAGGGATTAACTAGCTACTGTAGTAGATGGATGTTGGTATTCAGAAACAAGCAGCCATCATCATCATTATTTTATTATTTATCTAGTATTTACATATTTTCTAAGGCAATGCATTTTCTTATTTATCAATCCAACAGACTTTTAGCGCATTAAACAATAGTTATTTTTAGTGGATACTCGTATTTGAGTAGACAATCTATATTTATTAGTATCTACTAAAAATATATACATATATAAATATATGTGTGTTGTTAGGTAGCTTGAGTATTCAAATGAGACCCGAAAAGCCCAATTCACATACATATGAATGAGATGGGTACCACAATATAATAAATATATTTATTTCTTATATCTGGATACATATTTCTCTGGAATGCAAGGGCACACCTAGGCATCTTCCAGGGCACACCAGTGCACCCAGGTGCACCATTTGATTTAAGGAAATAAAAAATGGGAATAGCAACTCAAATATATGTACCCACTAAAAATAATTTTATGTTGGATAAAAATAAATGCATATCTGGTGGCGTAGAGGGCCTTCTCATGGCATTGAAGTTATATTGCGTTGGTTTTATATAGGAAGAAAATTAGTAACTACATGACACTCTGGACTTATGAATATGTTTTCTGTCATGTGTATAAATAGGGGTGTCAGGCTACTGACTGCAGTGACTATTGAGTGGAACTATCTAGTTGAATTAGTGTGTGTTGATGATTTGGGTTTTGATTTAGGATTTACCGGACGTTAAACTTAGCCGCATTACTAACAAGGTATTCACTGAAATGGTTAATTATCTTTGGTTGACTTTTACTACTTTGTTCTTGTTAAGTATTTATTTGCATTTGTAATTAAATACTATTTTATCCTAACATTGAAGTCTTCAGTTACACTTAATTATTAAGTCACCATATGTCAAAAAAGTTGGTCATGTAGTCAGGATGGATGTACAGCCAACTAGCGCATAGTCAGTGAAATGTTGGGAGAATATAGTTAAGTTACAAGGACAAACTGAAAAACAGCCTCACAGCCGTCAACATTCCATATAGATCATTTGAGGCAATAGCCAATAAGAGAGTTGAATATCGGACAAGATGTTGAACTGGAATCAAACAGCACAGAGCAACCTCCATCAATCATCTCTGTGAGACATGAGCCAGAAGAAAAGCAGCAACAAACATACTTGTTATTTGGGATTTTTAACCCTTATATATATATATATGCACTCTGTGGTTTTTGTTGCAAGTTACTCACAGAACTAAAATGCCATGAAAGGCACCAACCAACTGCATGAGTAACATTAAAACTAAAGCGACAATTGCTGAAATCGTCAAGAGAGTCCATTTTATATATGTATGTATGTGTGTGTGTGTGTGTGTATATATATATATATATATATATATATAGATATGTGTATCTCACAATCTCACAGCACCTGGTATTCTCAATCAGTCACCCATCTAGATACTGACCATGTTGCTTAACTTTGGTGATTGGATATGAACTGTTCTTTCAATGTGATATGGCTGTAAACTAGAAATTGGAAGAGTTTGAATTCTAGTCAAGTTTCTTACATTCAGTTATGCACAAATTACCTTGGGAAAGGTTATAAAATACATCTCTACCCAGGTATAGGTAAATAGCTGGACAAACTGGGTCCTATAAGCTTTGGTTGGCTACCACTGTAGAAGAAAGAAAAGTAAGTATCTAAAGCAATCTTGAGATGGTTGGTAAAAGATGGATTAGCTTCTTATAGGAGCCAATGGCTCAGTAGGGATCTCTTATCCCAAAATAACCTTATCTGACATGTGGCATACAGTTTTACCAGTACAGGGTATGGTGTTAGAATCCATACATATATATATATATATATATATATATATATATATATATATATATATTGTTTATGGTGACTTTTCCTTCATTGTCAGGTTAAAGTAAACAGATATATAGAATTAAGTTAATCTGGTCATGGTTTGAACCTCCAACATGGATGACAGCTGACTAATGACATATTGGCTTGCTGTTTGAATATAGGATGAAATTACTGCTGGAAATATTGTTAGATTTTTTTTTTTTTAAAGTTTCTAATTATTTGAATTTGTCACATTGCTTTTTTGTTTTTAAATAATGTTGTGTGAAACACCTTTACATGAATTGAAACTAAGTTTAATCTTTTTCAAAATATTTATTACATTTTAACATGACAGCCATCACTTTAAAGTTTAAAATCTGTCACTGCTTTGATCATTTTTTTTTCACTTATGAATAAATTTCATTATTTCATAAGTTATTAATTTTCTAGAAGAAAAGAATGGTTTACCATCTTGACAGACAGCAGAAAAATGTCCGACCTGCCAGTACAAGACTATCTATTTTCTTAATTGTTGACACTTCAAATTGTTTTTTTTTAACAAACTACTGTTTTTTTTTTTACTTTTTTAAAGAAAAAAAAAATATTATAGAGGTGTTTTTAAAACTGTTACTGCTTAATTTTCCATCTAAATATTAGGTTGATGCAAAAATAATGTTGTTTTCTCACATATGTTACTATGTGAGAAAACGACATTATTTTTGCACCAACCTAATATAAAATTTCCTTTTAAATTTTTTATTAGATTGTAACAGGATAGTTGTTTGATCTCTTTCTCAAGCTTTTTGTAACCAATTCAAACAAGGTTTTTAAAATTAAACAAAAATGCAAATGAAACAACAGTCACTCATTTTCAACTGGTATTATGCTTGTGTGTGTATATATATATATATATATATATATATATGGTGCTCTTAAAGTCTGGACACATAAACAAAAATGCATATTTTCAACATTTTATTGGAATAATAACAAATAACATCTTCAATATGATTTCCATCATTTGTTATGCCAACGTTGATGCACCTTGGTTTGGTTTGTTTTATGGCATATCAATCTCAATCGGTTATTTAATGCCAACAAAATTTTTATTGTTGGTAATATTTTTTTTCAAAAATGTATTGCTGGCAATAATTTCTTCCTCAAAAATTTATTGCTGCTAATATTTCTTTACAAAGTATTTCTAGTATTAAATAAATATATATAAATAGTTAACCCCCAAACTGTAGTAAAGACACTATGAAAGTGTAAAAATACACTTTCATAGTGTCTTTACCACAGTTTGGGGGTTAACTATTTGTCCATAGCTGGGACCCTAACAAATGCTATCACCCTGGGTCGGTGAACCTGGGAACACCAGCAATTAAGATTTAGTTCTATGCGCCTCAAAACCTCCTGAATCAAAGGCCTTGCTGTTGGACATCATCTTACCCAGGACAGTGAAGCACTTTTTAAGATTCATGTGAACTTGATGCAATAACTCCACATTGTCGTCAATTTTACCATATTCAGCTTTTATATATTCAATCAAGTATGTTGCATATGTGATTTTCATTAAGCAGAGTCTGTCATGACCTAGATAAAAATGGTGAAGCCCAGGTTATAACATCGGACATCACAAAAGCCTTTGACAGGGTCTGGCATTCAGGTCTGCTCCACAAGCTGAAAACTCTGGACATTTTTTTTGAACTGATCCAGTTATTCCTATCAAATCATGAAATAGAAGTTATCCTGAATGTCCACTTGTCTAGATCCTTTCGTACTAAAGCAGATGTCCCTCAGGACTGCATCCTTAGTCCTACTCCATTTTTAATTTTTATATAATGACTTCCCTGATAACATCAGCTCTCAGCTTGGTATCTATGCTGATGACAGAACAATTTACTCCTGCCTTGATAGTAAGGCTTGTCAGTCTCATAAGGTCAGAATAGCAGCAAGTCCATGGTTAACTGGGACAAGAGAT
>OZ010608.1:49095271-49165271 GCA_963932145.1 Acanthosepion lycidas | reverse complement strand
GGGGGTGGGGAAATAAGCTCCTTCTCCTCTATTTTTCATTATTTTTATTATTATTTGAAAAAGTATTGTTGATTTTATTTGTTGTTGGAAGTAAATAGTCAGGAAAAAAAAATGTATATATTTATATATTCCATTAATTTCTCATTATATATATTAGGTTGGTGCAAAAATAATTTCGTTTTCTCACATAGTAACATATGTTAGAAAACGAAATTATTTTTGCACCAACCTAATATATATATATATATATATATATATATATATATATATATATATATGTATGTGTATGTATATACATATATATATATATATATATATATATATATATATATTTTAAATTGTGTATATTTAGGCAGTAATTTTTCATTAAATAATATAGGAAAATTTTGTCTATTTATTTTAAGTAAGTTCCTTTCATATTGTCTGATACATGTTTAAATCCAATCTAAGATTTCAACATAAAACAGTTGAAACCTAACCTGAACAAACTAAACTACGAAATCTCCACAAATATTCTTAAATGCCTATAATTGATAACAGAAGCTATTGGTTTATACCATACTTAATACTTCTCATTTTCACCCTCGTGTGGTCATGTGTGATGTCACAAGCTGCGACACAATTTTCGTTTCCGCGTCTCGTTGCTTTGAAATTTTTCATGCAACAAAAACAGACTCTCATTATTGTTTCGTCTGTGTATTGGTTGATATATCGGAATGTAATTGTCATCTTTGATAATGGCTTACGTAAGCCGAAAGCTTAGATTAAATTTAAACATGTATCAGTATGGTGATTTCCTTTCGTCTTTCAATGATAATGTTATTAAGCTTATCAGACAATATGAAAGGAACTTTAAATAGACAAAACTTGTCTATATTATTTAATGAAACATGCATTAATATATATATATATATATATATATATATATACATTACTGCATATTTCATATATATATATATATATATATATATATATATATATATATATATATATATATAAAATCAGTTAATTATACACATACACACACATATATTAATACCTTGTGTGTGTATATATGCTTATAAAATAAAAATATTGTGTAATGAGGGTTGGTGTGGATAAAATAGTGCTCAATGTATAATAACAGAGCTATATACATTATATTAGTAATAAATATGCATTTTATTTATTTTAGCACAACCCTGATTTTCATGCTCAATGCAATTGTCAGGTGCTGATTGAGAACTCGGCAGCTTTCAGTTGGCATCTGATGATTGTATTGTGCATGAAACTCAGAGTTGTACTACCAAGGAGGTAAAAAAAATGTATATTTATTGTTAATATAAAATGTATGTATGTATGTATGTGTGTGTGTATATATATATATATATATATATATATATAAAATTTTAATGCTTATTATATTAGTGAGCAAAAGTGCTCAGTATTAGTGATAGTACATTTGTGAATATAAGTGTGGGCACTGAGGTTAACGCAAGAATCTGTTTCATGTTTGAATGCAATCTTCAAGCCAACTGAAACAAAATTCATTAGTGCATGTGAATATCTACTAGGTGGAACCAGACACTTCTACTCTCTACATCTGCTTCACGATGGCTTGAAGATTTGCATTCCAGCATGAAACAGACTGTTGCCACTCGGTGTTGACCTCTGTGTCCATCCTTATATACAAATACCTTTTACATATAGATTCATGTATGTGTATTCTATAAATCAGTGGAGCTGATGCTTTTTCTTTCTTTTTCAATTGGCCACTAAAATGGAAAGCAGAGACAAGTGTTGACAAGAGTCTGTCCAAAATCTAAGCACTGAAAAATCTTTAAAAATCTTTTTCATTTATTTTAGCATTGTGCTTTTTCTTTGTCCTCCTCCGCTGCACCCTCTGGAGAATTAATTTAAGCAAAATTCAATAGAGGAATTGAATATCTGCTAGGAAGAGCCAGAAGCCTGCATACACCCACCAACCCATATCTATCATCAACCACTTAGGGCTCCTTGATAAAGAATATCCTCCCAGCCTTGTATTGCCAAGTGATGTAGAATGAATACTGGCCATTCTGATAAGTTGAGTGGTTGAAGAAAACACAAAAGATTTTTTGGTAGGACAAATAGGTGGAATAGAATTCAGCTCTAGATAAATGACTGGTTTTACTCTTCATTAATAGTTGACAGATTTGGGTGGGAGGGTGTACCATCAGGGCTGGGAAAAGACCAGTATAAACAGTGTCTTAAAGTAGAGTTTTGTGCTAAGCCAGCCTTAACATCATGCCTGGAGGCAGGAAAGTGTCTTCTTTCAAATATAAAAAGTTGATGATAGTGTACTTTGCAAAATAGATGCCTGCAAGATTTTGTTCGAGATGATTTGTTTGTTATGCCTTTAACTGTCAAGAAGTTTTGTTTGTTTAGGTTTTGATAGCGAAATATCTTCTCAAAGCGAAACCAACAAATTCAGATTGTTAAGAAGAAAATTTGTTTGTCTCAGCTTCAGTTATATTTAAATGAACTGCTATTGTTTTATTATTTAAACTGTATGTGATGTCAAATTGGCAACTGATGTCCAAGACAACCTCAAGTCCATTGCTAACTAGAGCAAAAAATTGCTTGTTAATTTTAATGCCTCCAAAACTAAACTTCTCTCCACTAATCATCTAAGAGACCCCTTTCTGCCTTCCATCAGCATGGCTGATGCTAACCTCCTGAAAGGTGACTCTTGGGCTAACGTTCTCAGCTGATATGAAGTGGAAAGACTATATTGAATCCCTTGCTAGGATCATGCAAGACAATTTTTCTCACCAGAATCTATCTTACATATCGATAAATCTACCATTCACCCATGCTTAGAATATTGCTGCCACGTATGGTCTGGTACTATTGCTATTTACCTGGAACTCCTTGATAAAATCAAGAGAAAAATTAGCAATATTATTGGTCCTTGACTTTAACCACTTTCCTACCATCATAAGGTTGCCTTCCTGTGTCTTTTCTATAAATACTTTCATGGTAATTTTTTGGATGAGCTCTTTGCTATGGTACCTAGACTTTTTGAATTGAAATGAAGTTCTTCTGACTCCATGCTTTTCAGCCAACTTTAATCTGCAAAAATTTAAATGCAATGTCAATTGCTATCTACTGTCCTCCTGATTACTCTTTTCTCTTTCCATTCATTATTAATGTTTCTGTTCCTAATTTTTCCACACTCAGTAAGCCCTTGTGTCATAGTGGCTTTACTGCCTTGCATGGGGGTTAAACAGATTAAAAATAAAAATTGAAATTTGAATGCCCATGCGAATAGCAAAAGATGCTTTCCAAAAGCTAAACAAAGTATTAAGAAAGAGGAAAATTTCACTAGAAACAAAGAAAGTAATGTTGAACTGCTATGCAATATTTAATCTTTTTTGTTAGTGAAGTTCAAATTTCCTCACATGAAAAGGAGACGTGAGGCAATAGTGATATGGTTCTATAGAAAGATGCTTTGAATGCCATAGAAAGAGAATGTGAGCAATAAGGAACTTTTAAGAAACATGAAAGCACAAAAGACACAAACTTAGAATCAGAAAAAGAGTTGAATTTTTGATAAGGAAGGACATATTGGAGGCAAGAGGGACAGAAAGACTAATCTGCTTAACTAGCTCATGTCTATGGAATACAAAACATAGGTAGATAGGGATAGCAAGGGGACAAACATTACTAAGAATTACAAAGGATAGGAACTTGTGGAGAGACATGATTGCCCATGTCCTGAAGAGACATGGCACATAAAAGGAAACTGTAAATGATCAAATGTTTTAAAAGAGTTTTATATTGGAGACCTTCCACTGAAAGATGCTTCACTCTCAGGTAGACCAATTGAGCTTGATAACAATCAAATGAAAACATCACCTGAGAATGATTAATGATATCTGTTGTAAAAGATACCCAACATATTCTTAATATCTAAATTGGTTTTATTTTTTTTTTTAATAATTTCACTCCTAAGCAAGGCAATAAAGCCACTAAGATGCAGTGGGTTACTAAGTGTTAGAGAATATAAGAAAAAGAAAACACTATTAAGGAGAGAGAACAATAACAGAAGAGCAATTAAGAATCTGTTTATATTTCTGAGATGAGGTATTATGAACACTATTTACATTGCTCAGACTATAATCCTCATCTTTGTTGCCATATTTATCACAACCTTTTAGCTGTTGTACACTCCAGCCTTCTTCAGGCGGTTGGAATGTCAAACTGAACTCTTTATTTCACTTGCTGGGGTAAACTGTTCTAGTTCCACGTGCCATGTCTAATGGATGTCAGTTATCAGTTATCTCCTGTTAATTCCCCTCTCCAAGTTCTCCATCGCTTAAACCAGGTATTGAACTCACACTCTTTGGGCCCCATCACTGGATTTAATTAACGCCTTTATCCACTGTACCATGTGTCCCCAGTGAGCGAAATAAAGGGTTCAGTTCGACATTCCAACCACCTGAAGAAGGCCAAAATGTACAATGGCCAAAACGTTGTGATAAATATGGCAACAAAGATGAGGATGATAGTCTGAGCAATGTAAATAAAGTGCAATTAAGAAGATGGAAGATAATGATTGACATTCCATTTAATTTTTTGAAGATCAAAGTTGACTGGGAAGCAAGAAGCCAGAAGAGTTCCACAAGTGAGAAGTGTGAGAGAAGAAACTGTTAGCATAGAACTTATGACTGCATTTCAGTTGCTACCAATCTTAATTGCTTAAATTAATAAAGTCATTGTACCATAGAGGAAAGTTAATCAGAACAATTACCATGAAAGTACTTATAGAAAGGCCCAGGGAAGCTATATTATGCTTATTATTATTGAAATCGTGTGAAATATTAATGTTGATTATTTTCTTTTGGGTTACATGTGACTGGTTCTCCTACAAAGTTAAGCAACATTGAGCCTAGTCAGTGATCACTTGGGATACCAGGTTTAAGCTTGGATTTGTGGGTAGTGTGATGGATAGTGGCTTGGAATTGGAAATTGGAGAGCTGAGTTCATATTCCACCTAGGTTCATTATATTCACTTATAGGCAAATATCCCTGGGAAAGGTATGAATCCATCACTTAGCAACAGTTAACAATTCTATGGGTTAATTATTAGGACTTGTATCAGTAAATTATTATTATCTCCAAAAGGATTCTTACAATCTAAAAGTATTTTCTGGCTTTAAATAACCTGCAATGGGTTGATAAACCTTAAAAAAAAATGAATCTGTTGAGCTAAACATGATATCCAATGTTTGATTTAATCTTTGGTGACCAGGCAAAAAGGGTTATTTCCCAAAGTTTTCAGTTCATCAGGTGTTGCATCTTTTCTATTAGGTTGGTGCAAAAATAACATAGTAACATATGTGAGAAAACAACATTATTTTTGCACCAACCTAATATTTTGTATTTATTCCAGTCTTTGGAGAATTCTTTTAATAAAAAAAAAAAAAATTCCCTTTCCCTAAAGATTATCAAAGACAGCCAGAGCAGCTCTCTGCCTAGAAAGATTAAAAAAAACTTTTTTTGAGGAATGAAATGAAGTTCTCTTAAATAAGCTAGTGAGACAAAATGATAAATATCTTGCATGAGAAAATTAATGCTGAAAAAGAAAAAAAATAAATATCTTTTAATTTTTATTTTATTAACCTGACAACCATTTTTGTCTAACTGAATATAAGAGAATGGGAAAAAGCTCAGTCTAACATGAACTGTTTATATCCTGAGGAAATTCCTTGTATGAGAGTGACACTTAGATCTCTTCTTGAGATCTGCTTAATTTGGAAAACACCATAATAATAACCATAATTTACCGAATGAAATAATAAGAGTTCACAAATAGCAAAAACAATAAAATAGTGTAACCCGGATATAACAGATATTTTCTCTGGTCCCAAATTAGAGCCATACTTACCTAAACAAAACAGGACAAACCCGGATATAAGAGAGATTTTATCTGGTCCCAAATTAGAGCCATACTTACCTAAACAAAATAGACCAAAAGGGATATAAGAGAAACCCGGATATAAGAGATATTTTTTTGGTCCCAAATTAGAGCCATACTTACCTAAACAAATTAGACCAAACTCGGATATAAGAGAAACCTGGATATAAGATACTTCTTCTCCAGTCCTGATTACACTGTCGTATCTTTTTCATTACATTATTTGTTACAGTAGAGCCAAAACCCACACTAATAATAGGTTTTTTTTTTGTTTTTTTTACTGTTGTTCACTTAGTAGAAGGCCCAAGAGCAACTCAATGTAGAGAGTTACTGCATGAGATATTTGACCCTAGGCTTGAAGAGTTTAAAATTGTCATGATAAGGGACACATCTTCATGGTTGTCTGTTCTACAAAGAAGCTTTTCTTGGAAAGAACCTGTCCGAATGAAACTTCCTCTTTACTAATGGAATATAAAGAGAATGACAGCCCAAATGGACCATGTCTACAATATTTCTATAAAGAAAATAGAGGCATAGATAATTATTTGAAGTAATCGATGTATAATAGTAAGAATACTTTATATCAGAATTCAAGAAAGAAAGACTGCCCAAATGTACCATGTCTGTAATATTTCTATAAAGAAAATAAAAGTAATTATTTGAAAGAATCAATGTATAATAGTAATGAATAGCTTAGAATTTCAGATGCAATGGCTGCTGAATTCAGTGGCTGTGAGGTAAAAAAGATATGAAACCTGATCTAAAAGGATCAATGTGTAAGAACAATATCTCATCTTTGAAATCTCGATAGAAATATTTTTTGCACTGTTATTTATGCCTAATGATATTCCTAACACAGTTCCGCCTTTCGTTGTTGAGTTATTTATAAGCAGGAGATGAAAAACATTTTTATGGAATGAAGATGAAAATCTAGGAAATCTCTGTCAGGTCAGGATGTGAACGAAAGTGACATTTATACTTGGCAGTAAATCATTCTTTGCTTGTACAGACAAGAACAAATCCAAAAAACTCAATTGAGGGAAGAAGGTATTTTCTCTTTTACTTGAAAGTATTTGTACTTTTATGAATGAGTCCATGAAAAGCAAGCGGGGTTCTTCTTTCAGACAATACAGAAATACAATAGACACTCCTTGGCCTTTAAGAGTATGCATACTATTTTGTTGAGCTTGTTAGTGATGTTCATTTAAATGACTAAACTATGTTTACTCTAGAATGATGAACCAAATTGTCTGTTATTTAAGATATCACAGGTAGAATGTTTTTTTGTTTTTGTTTTTTTTTAAGCATTTCACCTCAAGCATAGTGGGAGTGCCACTAGTATGTAAGAGGCTACATAGAGTGAAAGTGAGAGAAAAGACTGGCTATGGGGGGATTGAGGAAAGGAAAAAAAAGAAGAAAGGGGATCAAGGCGCGAGAAGATGTTGATTGATATTACACTTAATTTTTTGAAGATTATAGTTATCAGGGAAGCAAGTAAGAGGAAGGGAGTTCCACTGTTGGGAAGTGTAAGAGGACAAGCTGTTGAAGTAGGAGAGGCGGTCACATTTAACTGTTTGACAATAAAAGGGTGAGACTGAGATGCCAACCTAGTAGCACACTTAAATTCATGCAGGCACCAGCAAAAATCACTCGGCAGAGCAGATGCCATGAAAATATTTATAGAAAAGACAAAGGGAAGCCACATTACATTGGTAAGAAAGTGAATGGAGTCAAGACTCCAAGTCGGAACTGGTCACATTGTATAATTCGTCTTTGGATTTTGTCAAGAACCTCGAGATGAACATCGGGGACACCAGACCATATATGACAACATTATTCCATGCATGGATGAATAGATTTGTAGATGTGAAGGATCTCAGATGAGAAAAGCCTTCTGGTGTGACACATGCATCAAAAACCTTCATTTCCTTTTCATAATGATTAGATAGTGAGAGAGAGCAAATACTAAATAAATATGAGTGCATTAGAAATTATTTTACTATAAAAATCTGGAGCAAATCAAGACTTTTATTCACTCTAATGATTATGCTAGTGACAGCAAATACTAAAAGCATTTAAATACTTTTATTGAAAGTTATTTTACTTTAGAGATGAATAGCAATTATCAAACAAATACATCAAAACTTCCATTCACTATAATGATCACATTTTGATAGAACAAATGCTAAAACCATATATAGAAAATAACTGGAAATGATTTTACTATAGAATTCATGGTACTTATTAAACAAATATGTAAACTTTCATTCACTCTAATGATTATATCGTGACAGAGTAAAGACTAAAAATATATAGAAATAATGGTAAATGGTTTTATTATAGAATAATTGGAAATGAAATGTGTGTATGAAAAGTGGAAATGAAAAAAATCAATATTTTGGTTTTTAGTTGTTGCAGAGAACTCCTGATATTGGTTGTTTTTTCAAATTTTAAATTTTAAAATTTATTTAGTGTATATAATACATGTTAATAATAAAATAATAATAAAAATATATTCTGTAATAATTAATGCAATCATTCTTGTTTGTGTTCTAAACATTGATGAATCCTGAAACTCTGAGTCAACTTCTGATAAGTATTGTTAATTTTAATTACTTCTGATACACTAATATCCATTCAATTAAAAATGATAGTATATTTTACTATGCCCTTACAAGTGCTAAGTTTTCATATGTAAGTTATGAAATATATGTATTTTTAATTTTTAATTGTAAGCACATCAAGTAAAGCCACTTAAACACAAGGGGTTACAGGGTGTGGAAAAATTAGGAACAGGTATATGAGCAGAAAGAGAATATAGTAGTCGGATGGACAGTAGATAATGATTGACATTGCATTTAAAATTTTGCAGATTAAAGTAGGCTGGAAAGCATGGAGCTGGAAAGGAGTTCCACAAGCAAGAAGTGCAAGAAAAGAAACTGTTAGCATAGAATTTATGGTTACATCTAACCAGCACAACTATCATTTGATGAGATCTCAATGCCAATCTAGTGCTGCGCTTAAATTCAAAAACTCTAGGTACCATAGTGAAGAGCTCATTCAAATAATAAATAATATTGCAGATTCTTCTATCGATCTTATCAAGGAGCTCTGGGTAAATAAGCAGGGGCACCGGACCATATGAGGCAGCAATATTCTAAGCATGGACGAATGGTAGACTTATAGATATGTAAGATAGATTCTGGAGAGAAAAATTGTCTTGCCCAACATAGTGAACTGACTTTCTTAGCAGCTGACCTAGCAATGGATTCAATATAGTCTTTCCATATAACAGCAGAGAATGTGAGAAGGCACAATGAGTCACTTTCAAAGAGGTTAGCATCAGCCATATTGATAGAAGGCAGCAAGAGGCCTCTCAGATGATAAATACATAAATAACCAGTGCGTGCGAGATAAATTGGGCCAAGTTATAAACATTACAGAAAAAATCCACTTACCATATTATATGGTAGGATATTTAAGCATGAATCAGTTGAGGTTTTGTTTGTAAAAACCCCATGAGAAACAAAAAGAAAAAAATGTTTTTTCGAAATGAAAACCAGAAAATTCTCACTATCATTTTGTTGATTATTTGTCGCTGTGTTGTCAAACTCTTTGACTATCTTCCTTATTTTTGATTCTCTTATATTCTTCCCAATATTTTCTTTTGTAATCTTTCTAATTTTATATATATATATATATAATATGGCAGGTTTTCTGTTACTAATTCTGTTCAATGCAGCATTTTGAATTGAGATTATTCAGCATGTTTTGATTTTTGTATTGGTTGAGTAATGATGTTCTGCAGACTTTGACTCGGATTCTTTTGGAAATCTGACATATTCAGAAAGAACAATAAATCTGAGAAAAGCAAAAAAGAAAACCAAACAAACAAAAAAAAGATGACAACGAATAATGGATGTGAAAATAAATTGGATTTTTCGCTTCTTGATTTTGAAGAAGGGAATATCTTTTTTCACCTGATTAAACTGGAATTTCTAAAATTATATATGTTTTCTTTCACTATTGAGTATGCCAAATGTGTTGGTGTCAGAAAGAGTATTCAGGTGTAAAACCTATCCTCCAGGAATTAGATTGAAGTAAGCTGTTGGTGAAGAATGGAAAAAAAAAAAAAAAGAAAAAAAAAAGGTAAATAAATCTCTTCCCCACCTTAAAAATATTCACTCCTACCTTGGATATTTGAAACCTTTGCATAATACTATCTCTGTTAGAGTTAGCCAAAAACTGCTAAGACTTTATTTTAGAAGCTGAAATTTAAGATATTCATTGTCTTACATAATGCCATTTGATTAAATGATGCCTAATTAAAAATTAACAATTCTTTTTATAGAGAAAGTACTTTGAGAGCCTGCTGATAACAACATAAGCAAATATAAACACAACTCAAAAACATTATATTATGTTGCCAAATTTTATGAAATCCATTCTTAAAGAATCTAACATGTCTATTTAAAACAAATGGTATGTGTTTAAAAATGTTCACAAATGAACATGAAAAGAAATAAAAATGTATTTCAGATATGCACACACATGAATCCACATGCTAATTTTCCTTATAGACAAACTAGAATTTTTATACTCTTAAATACATCTAGCAATATTTGATTTTTCAGGTAGGCTTGGAACTTAATTTCTTGTAACTTCAGATGGATGTGTTGTTTCTTCCTGAATTTGGAATACCACAAATCATACTAACATTGGTTTAAAGTGTTGAAAATCAGACAACACAAAAGTAAAACTCCCAGAATTTTTTCTTTTTCTCCATCCTATTCTGTGATGAATCTTTAATAAAAGTGAAACATGTTAGATTGATAAAAGTTTCTTAACTGATTTTTATCTTATTCTGTCAAATACTGATCCATATTTGATCCCAACTCATAATGCCATCTGTATTTTTGTTAATTACTACATGTTTAGCATTATGAATCTCGCATTGTTGTGAATGTAGTGAATTTTGCTGGATTACTGAGGGTTACATTAGAATACACATCATCCAGGATCTAACTACTTTATCCAAACTTTAAAATACTTTGTAAATCAGTACATGTTGGTTGATAAAAGAAAAAAAGGTAGGTCTACTTTATTTGTTATGCAAAACATAATAGTGTTTGTGCTTCACACTTCAAGAAATGCTGTATTCATTGGAATCCTGACTCTAGCTAAATGCCTGCAGGTTAATGATAGAAATGCATGAAAGACAAATAGAATTACCTTTGCAGTGTTTGAAAGTGTTCAAAAACAACTGATGTAGCAGCTAGTCTGTGAATCACCTTTGGAAAACTGAAATAAAGGCAATTAGTGATGGATTACTGATTGAATAATTGCTGAACTGGTGATGACTGACCTGTATTGCAAATTGCTATATAAGATGGCTTTATTTTTGGTAACTAAAATTAAGTTTAAGAAATTATAATTTTTATTTTAATTGTTTAACCCCAAGCAAGGTGACAATGCCACTTGTATACAAGGGATTACAGGGAATGAAAGAACATCAGAAGACTTTGAGGAAAAGTGAAAAAAAGAACCATTTCGGTAGATGATGATTGGCATTGCATTTAAATTTTTGAAGATTGTAGGTGGCAGAGAAGCAAGAAATTGGAAGGGAGTTCTACAGGTGAGAAGTGCAAGTAAAGAAACTATTAGAACAGAACTGATTTGCATCTAGCTAGTTCAACAGTAAAACAGTGAGACCCAAGTGACAATCTAGTACTATGCTTAAATTCATGCAGTCAAGGTACTAAGGAGAAAAGCTCGTCAGAAAAATTGCTGTGAAAATATTTGTAGAAAAGAAAGAGGGAAGCCATACCATGTAGGTGGGAGAGTGATGGAAGTTGAGATGCCAGGTCAGGATTGAATATATTGCAGATCCTTCTTTGAATTTTATCAAGAATCTTGGGATAAGTAGTAGCATCATCAGACCAGATATATAATCAATATTCAGTGCATGGATGTATGGTAGATTTATAAATGTGCACTTGAGGGATTCTGATGAGAAGAATTGTCTGGTATGGCATAGTGAACCAACTTTTTTAGTTGTATACCTCTGTTCATAATGTGTGTCATCAGCATTGTTTTCTTTCTCTATTGAGATATGAAATGGATATGCATATTTATTGGCAGCAGTTTATAATAGGCCATAAAATACATATGTTATATAACAGAAAATAATGACAAAAACAGGAATGTTTGATGTGGTAAATCCCACAATATTGCTAATGCAACAACAATTGCATGCAGTTATGATGAAAGTTCTTCAGCTTTCTCTCTGAATTTCTGGGATGAGGAGTTATCATTATTTACACAACTTATATTCAGATTATTGTCCTCATCTTTGTTGTTGTTATCATAATGTTTCAGCCATTGTGCCTTCCAGCCATCCTCAGGTGTATATCGATCTGGGTAACGGACAAGAAATTCTGAACTGAACCCTTTATTTAATATATGGGATAGACTGTTCTCATTCTACTGGAGATATTGTCTGGTTCTTATTTTTAGTACTGTTCAGTTATTGCTTACTAATTTCCATTGAATGCAAGTACACACTGCCTGACCCAGGGATTGAACTTATAATTAAATTCACAAACCAACACTTTAATCCCTTAGGCCATTGTCTTGTTCTTTCAATTTGCATTGCACTCTGTTTATGTCATGGCTTTGCCGTTTTTAATTGTTTGCAGTGTGAGAAGAGAGATTTGATTAACTTTTCTAAAAGCCAAGTTTTCATTTATTTATTGATAACATTCATTACTATCTCACCAGCATCTGTTAAAACATTCAGGTTTTGTTGGTTACTTTTTGGTAAATCTGTGGCAAATCTTTTTTTGACACTCACCAATGTAACAAATTTCCCTATTTCAAAGAATTGCTCTATGCAGATTGATGTAAAAATATGAATACTTTATTTGGAATTGTCAGCTAATTCTTATTTATTGGGAAATAATTAAGGAGTAAAAACAAAGAAATATGTATTATTTTGATTATGTTAATATTTCATTGGTGAGATCCTATTCTTTGCAGTTCTAAGCAATCTTTGTCTCCTTACTCTCCATGCCCTACTACCCCTTTACACAATCTCATTGGATAGGCTGCTCACTTGAACAGCTTTTTCCCATGAACTGTTACACTATAGAACTGACTTTCAAGAAGATGTTTCCTTGACCACTACAATCTTAACTGGTCTGGAGTTAATTGTTATCTTCCTCACATATCCCCATAAATTGTACTTTCTGTCTCTTATTCTGTAACCCTCTGTCTTGATTGGCACTTGAGCCTTGTAAAAAGTGAACATTATTGCAAAAAAAAAAAAATCCCCTCCAAAGAATAGTTAAGATGCATTCCAAAGAGGAAGATTTCATTAAAAATAATAAAAAAAAAGGACTCTGAACTGCTTTTAAATTTCAGTCCTTCGATATTTCAGTGAATGCTGGACAATTTCCTCGGAGATAAAGAGGAGACATAAAGCAGTAGAGATGTGGTTCTTTCAAAGGATACGGAGAATACCATGGAGGGGGCATGTGAACAACAAGGAAGTTTTAAGGAAAATGAAAGCAAAAAAAAACATTTTAAATCAAGAAGAGATATGTGAAATTTCTGGGATGTGAGTAAAGAAAACTTTTGAGAATCTAACACACTCAGGACATATTGAAGGCAAGAGGGGCAGAGGGATACATTGAGCAGCCTACCCAGTGAGCTTGTGTAAAGGAGTAGCAGAAAAGGGAGAGTAAGGAGTCAAAGATTGCTTAGAATTGTGAAGGATAGGATCTCATGTAAAGCTATGATTGCCTACATACTGAAGGGACATGGCGATTAAAAGAATATTATCCATTTTTTAAGGCAAAAACAAAATATCTGTCTATATTTCTGAAATGAGGTATTATGTACACTATTTACATTGCTCGGACTATCATCCTCATCTTTGTTCTCATATTTATCACAACGTTTTGGCCATTGTATGCTCTGGCCTTCTTCAGGTGGTTGGAATGTCAAACTGAACCCTTTATTTCGCTGGCTGAGGTAGACTGTTCTGGTTCCACATGCCATATCTAATGGATGTCAGTTACCTCCTGTTAATTCCACACATGGAGAGAAAAGGGAAATCACTATCCTCTGTGGGATCAGGTTGAAATCATAGACATAGAACATTATTGAAAAAATTGTAAACTTAAGGAATCCGCACATATGCTAGGCCACAAAAATCTGAGCCAACCAAACATAGAAATGAATACAGTATGGGAACCAGTAATAAGGAGTACCAGAGAAAAGCAATAATAACAAAAATTGCAATATAAGCACTGGTAAAAAATGGTTGTTGAAGACATTAGGCTTATAATACCCAGAAATTCATACACAGATGTCCTCAAGACATATGGTACAGTGGATAAAGGCATTAGTTAGATCCAGGGGCAGGACCCAAAGAGTGTGAGTTCAATACCTGGTTAAGGTGGTAGAGAACTTGGAGAGGAGAATTAACAGGAGATAACTGATAACTGACATCCATTAGATAGAACAGTCTACTCCAGTGAGTGAAATAAAGGGTTCAGTTCGACATTCAACTACCTGAAGAAGGGCGGAGCATACAATGGCTGAAACGTTGTGATAAATATGGCAACAAAGCTGAGGATGATAGTCTGAGCAGTGTAAATAAAAACAAAATAATATTATATTTCATTTAACCTTATAGATGTTGTTTTTACTGTAAAATCATTCAGAATATTAAAAAAAAAACATAAAACGCTAGAGCTTGGGAATATCAGTTGCTGTAAGCTTGAAAGTGCGGGTGGTGTAATGGATAACAACACAGAATTGTTAAACAGAAAGCCAAGTTTCAATTGTCTTTGGATTCATTATATTCACTTTCATGCAAATACCCTTGGGAAGGTAGGAATCCATTGCGTCTCTCTTTTTGTATCACTAAAACCATTATTATCTAAAAAAAAATTCTTACAATCTAAAAATATTTCCTGGCTTTAAATAACCTGCAAAAGGTTGATAAACCTTAAAAAATGAATCATTCAATCCATAAAAAAAAAAAAGAAGCTACATGGATAAATTGGATAAAATTAAATTGAAATGGTGTAATCTGAGAAAAGATTATGCTTTTTTCTTTCCAAGTTTGTCAAAGCTGAAAACAATATGTCTTGTAGATGAAGTTACGGTATCTTTTGCTTAATGTTGATTCCAGTGGTGTAGACTGATAGTACATGGATGGTAGCCCAACTCTGTAATAATATACCTGGGACAAGGATATTTTTTCACACCAAGCAAAGTGATAATGCCACTAGGATGCAGTGGGTTACAGGGAGTGAAAGAAAATGAGAAGACTTTAGTGAGGAGGAGTGAGGAAAGGACAAAGAAACAGTGTTAAGGAAGACAAAAGATGGCAATTTTTGAAGATTGTGGGTAGCAGAGAAGCAAGAAATCAGAAGGGAGTTCCATGACTACAGTATATTAGGAACAGGGTGACATTTTTAACCATGGCACTATATCTGTTAATGACACTAATTTTAGTACTTTTTATGAGTCTTCACCCAAAACTAGGCTCAAGAGCCGCTGAAGGTAGAAAGTTACTGAATGAGGTGTGTGAAATAAATGTAAGAGTAGGAAGTAAGGATCATAGAAATATAGAGGATAGGTAATTATTGACTTTTGATTGTGGTATTCAGAGAAGCATCCATGCAAGTGTCTGTTCCACAAAGCAGATTTTTTAAATTTTTTTATTTATTTATTTATTTTTTAAGCTGTCTGAGTGGAACTTCTTTACAATTGGAAAATGGAGGCATTGAGTGTGATATTACTCCCTGTACATAGCATGGCAGATCTTATCTATAAATGTCTGAATTGGTGGCAAAAAAGAATGGAGATTGTATGGACATTTGCCATGGAAATAACAATAGAGTAGAGAGAGACTTGCAGTGTTGCATTTGTGAGAAAGGGGGCTGTAAGAAGATAAATAAGTCACTCCCTAGAAAAGGCCATGTAAATGACTTTGTATTCTGTCTTGGGAAGTGAGGTTTGAGCCAGTTCAGCCCAAATATGACAGCAATATTCCATTCCTGATAGAAAATGTGTAACCCCAAACAAATAAAGGGGTCATCAGTGTCAGTGGATGCTCTTTTTTGGGGGAACCTGACTTTGCATAGCTGTTCACAATATTGACATGAACTTTTTTGTTTGAAATAAATGATGTGTGCTGAATATTTGCACATATGTTGAAATAATATATGTAGCCATGGCTGTATTGTCCTTTATGTTCTTCTTTGTGCTGCATCCTGTCAGGATGTTGGCAGTCATGGCCCTCCACATCTTCATTTCCATTGTAGCTATCAATAGGTATTGTCTTTTTGTCATTTTTCTCAAACCCTGTTCTACCATCCATGTACTCAAACTCATCAAGTATGTTATGTGTTATTTTCCTCTGTCTGTCTTTCCTTCAATCTGTCCTGTGAGTATCAGATTTTCCAAGCTCTCCTTCTTCATTATGTGCCCCAGAAATTTCAACTGCCTCTTCTTGATGTTAGGTATAAATTTCCTTTTTGTTTCCATTTCCTCTAAAACTTTCTCATTGTTCATATGCTCAGTCCATGGTATCATCAGCATCCTTCTGTAGAACCACATTTCTGTTGCTTCAAGTCTTTTCTTCATCTTTGATGAGATTGTCCAGCATTTACTGCCTTACAGAAGGACAGATATCATGTAACAGTTCTTTACTCTTTTCTTTGTTTCTAACAATGTTTTTATATCTCTTAATAACCTGCACGTCCTGGGTATGACGATAAACTACATCCGCATCCTGGGTAGGGCGATAAACTACATCCAACAGTAAGGCCTCAGATAATGTTTTCGGAAAAATGTTGTCAGTTATACGTTTTTTGTAGGGAATAATGTTGTCAGCTATACGTTTTTTGTAAGAAATAGTGTTGCCCGCTATACGTTTTTTTTGTAAAAGATAATATTGCACGCTATACGTGTTTTTGGAACCATAATGTTGCCAGCTATACGATTTTGAAACAATGTTGCCAGCTATACGTTTTTTATTCCATACAAAATAGGCATTTAAAATTCATATAAACTGGATTAGGCATTAAATAACCCACAGTGGTTGATATGCCATAAAACCCAAACAAACAAACAAATTAATATCCTGCATAGCTTTTGGAATGCATCTTTGGCTATCTCAGAGCGTCTTCGAACTTCAGTATTACACTTTCTGTCTTCTATTAGAACACTTACCAGATATTTAAATTTTTCTGTGTGTTTGATTTTAGTATCCCTGATTTGCAATTTGCATTTTGGGCTCACCTTTTTGCTGATAACCATGCATTCTGTCTTCTTGTAGTTTATACATATTCCTTTCTTCTTCATTACCTTTTTGTACCTTGTGTGGGAGCTTTTGCAGTTTCCTTTTCATGTCTGCTATCAATACTGTGTTATCTGCATATCTTATATTAAGGTTGTGACCACCATCACAATATCAATATGACAAATGCCTATTTGACTTTGTAGGAAGCAAAGCAAGTAAAAGACTGTTTTTAGTTTGTGTCATTCTGTTTCAATTAGATAACGTGTGTGATTTTAGTTCAGAATCTTCAAATCTTAGAATTTTTTATAAAGCAGTGATTTTAATTTTCTAGATGTTAGAACTTTTAAATAATTCCATAAACTGATATGACATCAGTATGACAAACAAATTTATTTTGTTGTGTTCAAATAAGTGCTAATTTAGTTTGTAATATTAGGTTGGGGCAAAAATAATGACGTAATAATGTCGTTTTTTGATGTTAAAAAAACGACATTATTACGTCATTATTTTTGCCCCAACCTAATAAATAGTAAAAATAGAATTTTTTTTTTTTATTGACAAACAAAAGATTGCTATTCTAGTTTATTTAAAGAATTTTCAATAAGTTTACTTCAAGCTACGTAAATGTTACTAATAAATATGAGTAAAAGTTTATTCAAAACGGGTCTGGGTGAGTTAGAGGGTGGTTCCGTCTGAAGCATGCGTGTGTGTGTGTGTGTGTGTGTGTTGGGGGTGGGTAATAATTTCATTAGCATAGGGATCCCTAAAAGTCATAATCCAGCCCTGTATGTAGCACAATTATTTTGCAGTGTAAACTTGTGAATTATAAGTTTGAGGGAAACCAAAGAAGGCATCTTCCACAGACACAGTAATAAAATGAACAGAAATGAGAATAGTATTTGAACAGGTTAGATTAGATTGATTAATTTTTTATTGCTAATCATTCTTTTTGCAGGTTATTTAAAACCAGAAAATACTTTTAGATTGTAAGAATTTTTTTTGAGATAATAATGATTTACTAAGACAAGTCCTACTAATTAACCCATAGCTGGGGGAGGGGGGAGAAGAGATGGATTCATACCTTTCCCAAGGGTATTTGTGTACAAGTAAATATAATGAACTCAAATGGGGTTGGAACTTGTCTCTCCAATTTCAAGTCATTGTACATTACACTGACTGCACATTCAAGCTTACAGCACTTGGTATTCTCAGGTAGTCACCCATCTAGCAACTGACCAGGCTTGATGTTGTTTAACTTCAGTGAAGAACTGGTATTTTTGACTTCTTTCATTTATTAAGTTTTATTTTAGCTTATTTTTTTCTTCATTATTTTTCTTCATTTTCTCTCTTTTTTCCATTCTCTCTTTCCAACTCCCTTTCTTATCATCTCCTTCCTTATATTCTTCCTTTTCTTTTCTCTTCCCTTCTCTCTCTTTTTCCTCCACTTTTTTTTTCTCCTTTGATTTTTCACTTTCTCCTCCTCACCCCTTTCTTTTTTTCTATTTCTGTTCTCTTTTCCCTCTCTATTTTTCTTTCCCTCCATTTCTTTTCCTCTTCTCTTTCATTTTCTCTTTTCTTCTCTTGTACTTTCTCTCATTTAGTCCTTTTCTTCTTCCACTCTCACCTGTATTTTCTCTCTTTTCTTTCTGTTTTCTTTTTTGTCTGATTACTTTTCCTTTCCCTACTTTCTTTTCCTTCCATGACAGCAAAGAAAAGGTTTTTTTTTATTGAATAGACTTCTTTGCCTGACTTACACACAAATTGCTTCTGTCTCCTGAAAACTTGTCCATATGAAGCACCTGCCACTTTTGATAAACAAGGTAACATCTTTGGCCTTAAAAGACAGAGACAGAAGTCACTTTTCACCTGTTAACTGATGAGAAAGCTGCCCACATCATATTTCTTCACTCTCTTGCCAAAGTCAGCCAGACACCCATCTCTGCTCCTTTTACTGTTTGTTTCTTTATACCACAGCAGATTGGCTTAACCCCAACCCCGCTCCCCAAGTCCAACTTTTTATCTTCTCTCACCATCATTGCAGGTTTCTTTTTTTTCCCCCTCTCCATTCTTTGTCTGATTCCTCTGCCTTAATTTTCTCCTCTCTCTTCATGCTATCATCTGATCTGTCTGGTTTTCCTGATGGCTTATTTGCGATATTTGTTTCCAAACAGTATTTCTGTCTGTGCCTTGTGGTGATTTGATTCAAGAGTAGCGTACTGGGTCTCTCATCCACATTGACACAATCACTAAACCATTTTCCCTCCACCTCACTGCATTTGCACACTATGAAGAATGGCTCTATCTCTTGGATTGATGCCCAAAGACTTTGGATATATTCATTGGCAGGTGAAGGCAGCAGGTGTCTTTTTTTATTTTGATTATTTCCCTTTTTCTTATTTTTTTACTTTTTTATTTTATTCTTTTGTTTCTTTTTCATTTCACTTAATTCTGTTTTCTTTCTATTTTCTTATTTCTCTTTTTTCCTCTTGTCTTTCCTTTTTCTTTTTCCTTTCCTCTTTCCTTTTTCTTTTTCCTTTCCTCTTTCCTTTTTCTTTTTCCTTTCCTCTTTCCTTTTTCTTTTTCCTTTCCTTTTTCTTTTTCCTTTCCTCTTTCCTTTTTCTTTTTCCTTTCCTCTTTCCTTTTTCTTTTTCCTTTCCTCTTTCCTTTTTCTTTTTCCTTTCCTCTTTCCTTTTTCTTTTTCCTTTCCTCTTTCCTTTTTCTTTTTCCTTTCCTCTTTCCTTTTTCCTTTCCTCTTGTCTTTCCTTTTTCTTTTTCCTTTCCTCTTTCCTTTTTCTTTTTCTTTTTCCTTTCCTCTTTCCTTTCCATTTTTCCTCTGGTATTTTCCTTTTTCCATTGTCCTTCTTTTTTCTTTCCTCTTTCTTCCTTCTCTTGCCTTTCCTTTTCTTTTTTCCATCTTTCATTTTCCTTTTCTTTTTTATATCCTCTTGCCTTCCTTTTCCCCTTTTTCCTCTTGTCTTTTTCATTTCCTCGTACCTCTTCCTTTTTCCTGTTGTCTTTTTTTCTCTCTTATCCCTTTTTCCTCAGACATTTTCCTTTTCCACTTCCATTTTCTTTTCTTTTTTCCTCTTTATTTTCCTTCTTTCTACTTTCTTATCCTTTTCCCCTTTCCTCTATAATTTTCCATTTCTCTTTTCCTTTTTCTTTTGTTTCCATTCTTTTTCTTTTTTCTCTTTCTTCTTCCATTTTCCCCTTTTCCTCATTCCTCTTCCTTTCAATTTTGTGACTTGTCTTTTCATAGTTCTAATCAGCACTTTTATTCTCTAATCTGTTTCCTTCACTCTTTTTGGCAATTGCACATAATAATATATGCTATGCACAATCACACAAAGAGCTCTGTGTTTGGAAAGCAACCAATTCTGAATGGAAATGAAATAAAATCTCTAAAAAAAAAAAAAATAAATAAAATGGATAAAAAGTTAAAAATAAAATGGCAACAAATTTTACAGAAATATATTTCTCACATCTAAATCATAAAAAAACCCCAGGAACTATATAGCATAAACAATTATATTGAAGACTTATTTCTGATAAACCAGGAAACAACTTAGCATCTTTTGCAGGAACTATATATTTGCACAAGTATATAACAAGAAAAATACTTTTGGTACTAAGTTTTTGGCTGTGCCATTACATTAATAGACCAGTAGTCAGAAGGCATGCATCTTAATCTCAGTGGTCTTTTTGACTGCATATTTATCAGCATGAAAGTAAATTTTATATATATATATATATATATATATATATATATATATAGAGAGAGAGAGAGAGAGAGAGAGAGAGAGAGAGAGAGAGAGAGAGAATTGATATAAGTAAAAAGTTTGTCACTTAGCTGATTAATGTTACCTTTAGCATCTCGACTCCAGGATTGCCTGAAGATCATGAAGATTCTGAAACTTGAATAATGATTCCAGCAGTGACTTGTTGAGGGTTGAAGCATTTTTTGCTTTGTTTGGATAGCCTGATATTTACTGCTTAGTTAGGTATTTGTCTTTCCTCCTTTCTTAGTATTTTTTTTTCTACTGTAAAGCTTTTCTTGTTATTAGTATGCCCCTCTTCCACTTTTTTTTTTAATTTTTAGGCTTTTTGACTGGTCATCTGTTGGTCACACCAAATGTTTGGATATATACACACACACACACACACACACACACATATGTGTGTGTGTGTGTATATATATATATAAAAAAGTGAACATAGAAGTTAACACTTAGAGATGACAGCCTGTTTCATGCTAGATACAATCGTCAGGCCTGACTATTGCATCTAGCATGAAACAGACTGTCACCTCTAAGTGTTAACTTCTATATTTACACAGACTCTATCTCTGATATTGAGCACTTTATCCCATAAATAGAGCACATCTTAAGACTATATTTCTTCATATATATATATATATATATATATAATTGATTAATATAGACCTGTTTATATTATTCAATAAAATATATTTGAATGAAGATATGCTGCATATATATATATATATATATATATATATATATATATATATATGAACTAGTAAGGTCAACACTGAGTGGTGACAGTCTGTTTCATGATTGAACACAATATTCAGGCCATGTGTACTGTGTTTTGTCTCAACTATTTATATATGCTGGTCAATAGTGGATTATGGGTAGCAAAGTCTATTATCCTAATGGTTATTGGGTATGTGGTAACAGTTATTATTAAAATTATTCTAGAGGCTATCTAGTAGGAATAATTATGGATTTGAATATGGTTATTTGTAGCTACTTTATGATGTTGTTTGTTATTATTTTACACAGTATTTTGATTGATTACCTAATTATTTGTTTGTTATTATTATTATTACATTTCTGTTTGTGTTCATTTGTAGTTTCTTAATTTGTTGTTTATTTAGATTTATTGCTTGTTTTAAAATAAAATTAAATACCAATTTGTATTCATACCTTTGATCTGCAGCAATGAATAGACTACATGATCATAAATAAGAGATATTAGATGAGGCATTGTCAAACATTATCATGCTTTTTATTGCAATGTTTACTCAGGCTGCCAATTTCATAGCAGTGAGTGCATAGTGTATGATTGGAAGTAAAGTATAAGAATTAAAATTTGAAATTTAACTATTTTGTGAATAGCTTCAAATAAAAAGTGATTTTAAAAATGTTCCTAATCAGTTTTGTACTTATTTAAAAATATAATAAAGTAAAAAAAATTACCAAATAATTTAATAAAAATTACCAACTTTAATTTGTATGTGTGCATAAATACATACATACAAATATATATATATATATATATATATATATATATATATATATATATATATATATATAATCAATAGGTGATTTATTAAATCATTTGTCATATTTGTCTTTTATCTAATTCAATGAAAGTCTGTATATTAATAAAATAACTTAAGTTGTCAAAACATATTTATCTAATTATTATTTTTCATCTCATTATTCTATAACAAGAAAATACTTTCTTTTCATAGTTAACCTATTTTTTATCATAATTAGTAAAATTAATAATTGTTTCTCTCTCTTTAAAGAAGGAGGCATGGTGAAGTAATGGATTGTGGCTTGGATTGAGGAATCAAAGATCCATGTTCTAATTCCAGTCGAGTTCATTATATTCATTTACATGCTAATAATAAGGCCAATTACTAAAAATCAAAAACTGAAAAAGCCTTGCACAGGAAAAAAAATAAAATTAATGCATAGTTGAGTTAGTGATGACCATCTTTTTTCACAAAAGTCAACATTTATCAAATGAGGACTATGACAAATTCTTCTGTGAGGTAAGCCAAATTGTACTTTATCGAACCTAAAGAGATATCTCCGAAGTTTATACTGTTTTCACCTGATCACCAAAGTTAAGCAATGTTGAGCCTGATTAGTACTTAGATGAGTGATACCAAGTGCTGTAAGTTTGGCTGTGCAGGTAGTGTAATGGATAGTGGCTTGAAATGAGAAATCATAGAACTGAGTTCAAATTCCAGTCGAGTTTGTTACCATCGTTTATTTTCAAATACACTCAGGGAAGTTATGAATCCACCTCTTCTTCTCCCTGATATGGGTTAAACAGTAAAACATGTGTGTGAAAAAATCATTGTTACAGTTAGAAGTTCTTTACAGATCTTCCAAGATGCCCTGAGCTAGCAAATAAGGAATTGATATTGCATTTAAATCTTTGAAGATCAAAGATGACTTGAAAGCAAGAGGCTGGAAGAGAGTTCCATAAGTGAGAAGTGTAAGAGAAGGAACATATCATAGAATTTATGGTGACCTCTAGCTATTTGAATGATGAAAATTTGATGCCAATCTAGTGCTGTGCTTAAAGTCTAGATACTAAAGAGGAAAGCTCAACCGAACTATTACCATGAAAATATTTATTGAAAAGGCATAGAAAAGCTACATTACAGTGGTGAGAAAGTGACTGAAGCCAAGATGTCATGTCAGGACCTAAAAATTGCAGATTCTTCTTTCTGTTTTATCTGCTATATCAATATATAACAGAAATACTGGAACAGATTTGGCAGCAATATTCAATGCATGGGTGAACAGTAGACTTATAAATGTGTAAGATGGATTTTGGCAAGAAAAACTGTCTAGCATGACACAGTGAACAAACTTTCGTAACAGCAAACCATATATCTAATCTTTCCACTTCATGTCAATGGAAAACATTAGCCCAAGAAGGCACAATGAGTCACTCTCTTGGAGTTTAGTGAAAATATTCTCTAGGACAATTAAGAGAACAGTTTCATTTTGAAAGCCATACAATTTTACAAATTTTAACTTTTTCCATCAAATTGGACTTATGAAAATATTCAGCTTGTCCACAAAAAAGGAAAGGAGAAAAAGAAAGCAGATAAAACATAATGTACTTTCTCTCTCAAGTAGTAAGAAAATAGTTAATTACTATGCTTAGATTAGTTCTGGTATAAAGCCACAAATATGTAGGGTACTCAGTATATTATTGAAGTCACTACTCAGTAGCAGTGGTTCCTGAGACAACCTTGCCTTCATTGCATCATGAAGAGGCAACCAAAAGCAAGAAAATCTTTACACTGTAGTCATATTAATAAAATGCTGACCTGGAGGTATAAATGAAAGGTGGTTATTTTTTTTTATCTTATCTTTTGGCAGAAGGTCAAAGAACCAAATTATTTCCCAGTTACTTTTGTTAGTTTATAGTTGCATCAAGTTTGCACATATTTTGAAAGAAAGGCAGGAGAAAAGCCAATGTGTATTTATTCAAAAGATATCCCATTTAATTGATATGAAAGTAATTCATTAAGTCAGCCTGTTTTTCTTAAATTCTTATGTATCCAACATAGACCTGGTCTTCTGTGCTATTTCTCTTGAAGGAACATGAAGTCCTTTTAACTGCTGGAGTCTAAATCCAAATAGATCAACATAGGATAGATTTTTGTCTATATTTTTGAGATGAGGTATTGTAATTATTTACATTGTTTGAACAGTTGTCCTCATCTTTGTTGCAATATTCACAACATTTTGGCTGTTTTATGCTTCGGCCTTCTTTGGGTGATTGGAATTTCAAACCGAATTATTTATGGGTAGATGGCCTAGTGAGTAAAAGTGTTGGTTGAAGTAATCCATTGACTTGACCCAAAGAGTTGTGAGTTCAATACCTGGACACAGCAGAGGTGAACAAAAACTTTGAGAATTGAGTTAAAGGGAAATAACTGATACTAATATATACAAAAGAGGCATGGCACATGGAACTAGACCAATCTACCCTGGTGTACAAAATAATGGGTTCGATTTGAAATTCCAGTCATCTGAAGATGGCTGGAGCATACAACAGCCAAAATGTTGTTAATATGGCAACAAAGATGAGAACAATAGTCTGAATAATGTATGTAGTTTAAATGATAGATTTTGTTTCAAAAGAAATACGATTCATGATATGACGTGAGTGTTGAAAAGTTCTTGGTCTGACCCATTTTCCAGAATTGAACCACATGACCAACATCAGAATCTTTTCTTTTTTTTTTTTTTCTTTCGTCTGCTGAAATCTTTTCACCACCCTCTTGTATTCTGGGTTATTATTTATTTAGTTTCACATTGAGATAATAAGAGATGACTTTTTAAATGACTGTCTAAAAAAAGTATCTGATGAATTCTATTTGTGTGTTACCAAAGATTTTGTCGTCTGTTTCTAATAAACAACAACATTGTCGTCATTTTTAATTTTTTGATTTCTTTAAGTATCTTTTATTTCGTAAATTTTTTGAGCTTGAAGATTGTTTTTGACAAATGAATAAATACTGGAAAAGATTCATTCATGTGTTTTTTTTTTTCTCTTTCTTTTCCCCTCTATCATTTTTTATTTGTTTTTGCAAGATAATTTGGAGACAAAGGTCAGATATTTATTATAACTGGTTCTTTAACCAGTCATGAATTGGACTTTCCTTCAGAATTGTTTGGAGTAGAGCTTCTTTAATAACTTAAAATTTGTACAGAGAGACATTTCCTTTTATGTCCTCCTCTGTTTTTCTTTCACGATGATGGGTGAATATTTGGCATTAACAGATCTTCAATCAATTATAGACACTAATAAAGAAACAAGTAAGTTGCTGCTACTTTGACCTGGCACTGAGCTGTGAGTGCATCTCTGTTGAACTTTCTCTTCACTTTTTGTTCTTATCAGCTTCTCTTGAGATACAAAATTCTATATAGAGTTCAATTTTGAATATGTATGCAGAGATATTTTATATATATATATATATATATAATATATATATATATATAAAAATTGTGTGTATGTGCTCATATTGTTGACTCTTATGCCTCTTTTTAAATGCAAATGTAATGTATGTCATTCAAAGAGATTTTTGGATAATTGGACTTAATCGTTTTGCAATTTTTGTTGAGCCTTGTCATTAGTATTCCAAGCCACTGACAAAGCCAGGGATTCAAATGTCGTTTTTAAGGCCAGCAACAAGTTATTTCTTCTTGGAAGATTGGCACTACAGAATATTTTTTACCATTTTTCTCCATTTGGCATTGTATAGGGGCAAAGATGAAGTTTGTAATTATCTATACATTTACAAGTAGATACTATATAATATTTGACAACAATATAATAAACACAATATATAATATTTATTTTACAATTTTTGTTGCTGTTATAACATTTTGGGTGTTGAGACCTCTGGCCTCTATTAAGTGTATGTTGATCCAGGTAACCTGCAAGGAATTTTGAAGCAAACCCTTACTTAATCTATGGGAGTAGAATGTTCTTGTTCTACTGTGTCTTGGTATATCTCATCTAGTTCTTATTTTAATATTGCTCAGTTTTTGCTTGCCCAGTTTTCACCAAGTCCAAGTACTCACTACCCAGCCCAGGGTTTGAACTCACAGTTGATAACGCTACCAAATTCATGAACCAAGACTTGAAGACCAGAGGGGAACAATGGCCAAAGTATGATAACAACAAAAAAGATGATGATTATAGTCCACATGTAAATATTTTTTATTACTTGTAATATATTTAGTGGATGCACATGTTTGAATAGACATCCCATTTTTAAAACTGTAAATTTATGGCTACTGGCCTGCACAATTGAGAGTCATATTTGACAGTATATTTACATATATGCAAGTATTTATAATGTATGTGAATCCGTATGAGTGTATTCTGATGCATGTGTATGGGTATACCACTATGCCTAAAGTGAGTGCATATGACATCTGACTCTGTAAGGTTTGTTCTTTATTCAAAACATCTGACCTTGCCCAGTGCTGTGAATTAATTTATTCAATGCACTTCCCAAAAACTCTGTTTCAAATAATTTTTTGGTTTCTTTCCTGAACCACAATCCTTCCTCATTTTTCAAGTGTCATGATTTTTCTCCTTCCTTTGCAGATGTTTAAATTGCATCTCTCACTTGTCAAACACCCATTGGTCTCTTTTGAAATGTTTGATACATTAGCAGGCTTAGTGCATTCCTGACCATTTTTTTTGATTGGCATAATCAAGTGTGGGTGGAAGAAGGGTAGGAATTAATATGAAAAGAATCTTTATCTGATGCCATTGCTATTCTGTCAAATAAAAGATTTGCTAATCTCTGTTTAGTTTTCCTTTTTGGTAATTTATTTATACCATTATTGTCACCATCATTTGTTGGGGTTCCTAGGAAGCAGGCACATGTTAGATGTTTTGCATTTGATTATTTTGGCTTTAATGGTGGAAAAGGGAGAACAAAATTAGCGAGGAATAGAATTATCTCATTTTCATTATGTAAAAAAATATTTCTTTTTTAATTCTCTTTTGTTTATACTTTGTGAGGATTCTTCTTTTATGTGCCATGTTCTTTCAGGACATTAGCAATCAAGGCTCTCTACAATTTCATGTACTTTGTAGCTCTTAATAAATTTTTGTCTTTTTGCTATCTCTCCTAAACCTTGCCCATCCATCTATTCGCTCAAATTTGCTAGGGTAGGTTATACATTTTCCTGACACTCTTGCCTTCAATCTGTCCTATGAGTATCAAAATGTGCACTAGAAAATTCAACTATTTCTTTCTGATTCTAAGTGTAAGTGTTCTTTTAGTTTCCAATTTCTCAAAAAACTTTATAAGTTGCTTGCATATTTGGTCCATGGTATTCTCAGCATCCTTCTGTAGAACCAGATTTCTGTTGCTTCATGTCTCTACTTCATCTGTAAGGAGAATGTTCAGCATTCACTGCCATATAGATTGATATTATATTAACAGTTTATTACTCTTTTCTTTGTTTCTAAGAAGATTTTTCTGTTTCTTAATACATTATTATCTGCAAAAAAAAAACATTTTTTAAAAACTGTGATTGTTCTAATTTCTTTAATTTATTTCTCATTTGCAAATTGAATTTCATATTTAATTTTACCTTTTTTATTACAATTTCTAATTATTTTATCTTATTTTTACTTGGAGTTTTTGTCATTTAATTTTTATTGCCATTTAATTAATTTTATTTATAGTTAATTCATTTTATTATAACATTTAATGTTTATTTATTTTTATTTATTTTGAATCAGTTTTATTTATATTTAATTAATTTGAATTTAATTTATTTCCTTATATATTTACAATTTTTTTATCATATGGAAATTTTTATCTCATTACAGTTTTTATTTAAAGCAACATTTTTTTTTTTTTTTTATAATTATTTCTTTGTCTGTTTTATTTTTTTTCTTTAGCAATTATTTTCACTACAATTTCCAGCTTAGTCTTTGTTAAAAACTTTCCATAAGATCTCTCTACTCGAGGAAAAAAAAAAAAAAACTAAAACATTTTTTCAATTCAGTATTCTTTAAACTTTTATATAAAGATCTTTTTTCTTCTTTCTATTATGAATGTCTAAAGCTAATATTAAATTTACATTTTTTTTCTCATCTGACAAGAATAACACCAATCTGTTTGCCAATGTCGATCAGTTTCATTTAATTTTTTAGTATGTTTTCCTTCTTTGTTAAGATGTAAAAAATAAAAATTAAAATATGAAACTCTTTTATTTTACACTTTTTACCCAAAAGCAAAAATCTAAATCCATTTCTTATTATGTTTAATTTCATTAATAAGGATTCCAAGAATTTGTCTCTTTCAAGAAGCCGTGTAGCATTCAGTATAAAGTATTTTGTTTGTCTCTTCATATTTCATATTGGAACTGGAAGAATTCTGAGAAGCTGTTTCTGCTTATGTCTGAATAACCATAATGTAATTGTACCAATTCACTATGTTAAATATAAAAGTGAGTTGACATTCTGAAATAATCAAGGCTGTTTTTTTTTCATTTTTCTTTTTCTTTTACTTCTTTCTTGCTTTCTTTAATTTTTAAGATTTTCTTCCCACAAAACGAAGATGGAAATGGCTTAGTGTTATCAGAAACCTTGATAGAATATTTTTCTTCACTTAATTCAGACCTGAAGCAAATCTCTGCTTTCATATTTACAATGATCTCTTTACATTGCTATATTTTATCTGAATCAAGAAATATCTAAATATAACAAATAGCTTTGTGTATATCTCTTGTTGACTACCTAATACAATATATGTCTGAATGTCTCTGTCTATTAATATGTCTCTATGCATGCATATATATATATATATATATATATATATATATGAGCACAGAGCCAAGTGGTTAGAATGTTTGTGCTCTAACAATGAGATGTGGGTTTGAATCTTGTCATGTTTGATTTATCAGGTTTCTTCATATTATTGGCTTAATAAGGCAATCCAACCTTCTGACATCATTAGAAAGTGCCTACAAAAACACACCATAGATTGAACCAAATCTTGTGAGCAAAATTATACAAACTGTTTTGAGCATACTAGCCTTATTATTAAGCTGTTGATAACAGAAGATAATTTGTTCTCTCCCAGAAACTGTAATTAATGTCCGCTCAGCATGATTGCAGTATAAATCACATGTTGGCTCAGAGAGTGTTGAAAAAGAATTGGGCATGTGTCTAGCTACCCTAACAGATGAGTGTACTCTGAAATGACTGGCCAGCCATTTTAATACACTTAGAAAAAATTTACCTTTGTATAGTGTACCTTTCTCTGTATTTTGCATAAAAAAAAAACTCATAACAAAACATAAAATCTTGCGCTATACTCAAGTTGAAGTTGGCATGTCTGTCATTTTTGTGAATGCTTTCTCATCAATTCAAAGTTTCCTGAATTGTTGGTGGGTCATTTCACAATGGAGCTGAGGAATTTTGGCTGATGCTTCTTTACAGAAGATTGTTTGGGTGGAGAGATCCTTAGCTTGGTTAAGGATGGACAAGGCTTCTCTCATTGCTGATTCCCACCTCCTTTGACATTGCCAGATTCATCATTTGTAAGTTATCTTTCATCAGCTTTTCACTTGCAAATGTTGCAGCTTAGATTTTGGCTGAGTCAGCAGAGATTCCCGCTTTGATAAAGCAGTTTTCTCAATCTTCAGGTTCCATTACTGTTCACAATGCCATGTAGGATTTAGTTGGTGAGTGGTTTATATAAACGGCTGGGATGTTCCATTCTAGGTTCTGATTGGCTACTGACTTTGGTCTGGTTACTGTGACTAATAAATAGCCATCATTATGAGGGTGAGTATCATATCTTTGATTCTACAAACAAAAACTCACACTTTACTCAAATATATAGAGTATATATTTTCAACCAAGCAAAGTTTTTAATTTTTTTTTTTTTTTTTTTTTTTTTTTTGTCTAAGTTTTTGTAGTTTTTCCATGCTTTGGACCATGTGTTTTAATTTTCAGGCAAAATCTGAACATACGATGTACAATGTTTTCTGAATGCTTTTGGCTTTCATAAGCATTTATCAAAGAATATTTTGTATATTAATACTATGCCATATCAGCTGTAAAAGAAATCAGCTACAAATACTAGAAGTGTAGACAATAAAGAAACAAGTCAACATCAATAGAATTTAATTCAATTTAGGAACAAACATGCTAAATATATTCTGCAATTTAAAAAAGAGACTTACAAAAAAACTACGCAACATGACAAATTGATGATAAAAGAGACTCTATTTGAACAAACCTGATATAGCACAAACCAATATGTGAAAATGTGATATTCAAAAACCGCCAGACAAAATCAATGCAAACCTATAGACACAAACTTGTCTTATTTCGTGTCACTTCAAGACATCGACAATTATGACCCTCCATAGTTTCTTTGTAGCTGTTAATAAATTTTGTCTTTTTGTGATCATTCCCAAACCCTTCTTTGTCATCAAGTCATTCAAGCATGTCAGGTAAGTTATGCATAGCTTTCCTGTACTGCTCTTATCTTCAATCTATCCTGTGAGTATCAAATTTTTCAAGCTTTCTTTCCTCATTATGTACCCTAGAAATTTCAAGTGTCTCTTCCTGATGTTAAATATAAGTATCCTTTTTGTTGCTATTGTCTCTAGAAATTTTATCAAATCACCCCAAAAAATGATAAAGGGATATAAAAATTCAGATTTTACCTGGAAACCAGAAAAATAAAATGGTCTGAACTTGCAAGCTACAGATAGCTCTCTCTAATAAATATATATATATATATATATATATATATAGAGGGGGGGGGAAATAAATATTTGTACACATACAAATTTCTCTAATTTATTGTATTTCCAATTAATGAATAAACATATTTTTCCTATAATTAACTGTAAACAGATGCATAATAACTAAATATGCATAGAAAAAGGAAAAAAAAAATATGTTTTAATAGAAATAAATCCCATTTAATGGGTGAAAAAATATTTGCATAATACAAAAAAGAATACATAATCTTCATTTAATACTTTGTAGAATAGCAATTATTCACTTCTACAGCACTTCTCTTTTAGTTCTCAATTAATGATTTGCAAATTTTAGTTGGTATTTTGCTCCATTCTTTGCATATGGTCTTCAGATCCGGGATGTTTGTTGGAGCTCTTGATTGGGTTTAAATCTGGGGACTGACTTGGCCATTTCAGGATATTTACATTATTTTCAGCATTATTGTAGATTTTGCACTGTGCTTTTTGTTGGAAGATCCCATCAGGAGGGAGTTCAAGATTTTCAACCAAAAGAATTAAATTTGCTTCCAAAATATTTTGATATGCTGCAGCATTCATTCTACCATCTATTACTGATATGTTGCCAGTACCTTTTGCAGAAAAACATCCTCCTAACCATGATGCTGCCACCACCAAATTTCACTATTGGAACTTTATTCTTTTGTTTGAAGACATCGCCATCTTTCCTCTATACATGATTTTTAGAATTATGTCCAAACAACGCAATTTTGGTTTTGTCTGTCCATAACACTTTTTCCCAATATGATTTTTCCTTATCTTATTTTCATGAGTGAATTTCAATCTGACATCTCTGTGTCTTTTCAATAGCAGTGGAATTTTCTGAGGAGAGCATTACTTTAAATTGTTCCTATGAATTTCATTGTCTTTAGATGGAGACAGTATGGTTTGTGGGGAAACACCAGTCATCACAGTTTTCAGATAGGTTTGACCATTGACAATAGTTGATGTGACAGGCACCAAAGGATTTTTTTTCAGGCAATCTTTGAATTGCTCTTTGGTGCTCCTCTCCCATGATAGCCAGTGGCGAGCTTGACATACAATAAAATTTTAGGCAAGTGATGATTCTCCATCCTGGAAACGTGTCCAGCCGAGGACTTCAATATTGGTCATAAAGTCATTTCAGTGGGTCAATCTTTACATGTACATTATTGGTTATTGCACCAAGGCTGAGGTTAGCCTATCAACTATCATCACTCATAATTCAAAGTTTCTTTTTTAGGATCCCCAGTTTTTAAGGCTGATTTTGGGGATTTATACATACATACATACATACATATACATATATATATATATATATATATATATATATATATATATATATATATATATATATATGATCCAAAAGATTTGTGAAAAAATATAAGAGTTTCTTCTTGTCTTTTAATATATAATGTTATTTGGATCTTTAAAGTTTATAAATTTTTGTATGTTAGAAGGAAACTCAAAGTTGTTTCATATTTTAAAAAAAATAAATGTTCCTTTTTAAAAAAAGGAACATTTATTTTTTTAAAAATGAATGTTTCAAGAAAATTGACACATGAATTGTTTTCTTTATTTTTATAACTAACTTTTCTTGTTTCTGTTGTGGAGACCCAGGTGTTTATGTCCATTGAACATAGATATTCTTTGAATGTCAGTAACTGCATGCTTGCCAATATGCCAATTTTCAGGATCTAGGTTTATGTAAACATCTTGTCTTTCACATATTCAACTACTTTTTAAACTGGATATGGCTGTTAGATTTTATAGAGATGTTGGACACATGTGGCTGGCAAGCAAGGTTCTCCTTGGCTAAATATATTGACTATTGTTGAATGCATTAAAAATTGCAGTTTTCAGCATTGAAGGTTATTCTTTACTTTTTTTACATGGTTAGAGTTTTCCTAATTACTCTTTTTTTTTCCCTACATTTATTGTTGTAGGGCATATGTATGGTGTCATCAATATTTATTTTATGTTGATGTAGTTATTACCAAGCAATATATATTTATTGATGTACATTCAGATGGCAGTGTTTTGTTAGGTAACAGATAGAGGTGTGGTATTAGGTTGGTGCAGAAATAATGACGTAATAATGTCATTTTTTGACGTATTTTTTAACGTCAAAAAACAACATTATTACGTCATTATTTTTGCACCAACCTAATAGTATGTCCTACATTCTAATTTACATTTTATATAATCATAATTATTTTCTTATGCATTATCATACTGACATTGTGATTTTGACTAAGGATAGTTCCATCATCATTATGCTTGGCTTGTAAGTTAGCAAAGTGTTTCTGTTGGAAACCCTCCTTTAGTTGAGTGTGAAATTGCAGTGGGTTCAGTGTTTGTGCAGCCATTTGTATGTATATGTATGTATGTGCATATGTGTGTGTGTGTGTATATATATATATATAGAGAGAGAGAGAGAGAGCAATCAATACTATCACTTGATATGACACACCAGTGGTGTTTAAACAAAATTGCAATTTTTGTAGTGATGTTATAACATGCTTTTTTTATAATTTTGAATATTTTTTTCAATTTTTATTTTTCAGCTTTAAAAAAAGAAAAAAGTTAAAATTCATTTTTTTAACAAATGTTTTAGCATTGACAAACCTCAGGGAGATTATCCCAGGGGATGAAATGGCCATCAAAATGGAGTACAATTTTCAATTTTATGTATTTCATATATATAATATTTGCACAAAAAGCCTATATGTATTTAAAATATCTAAAAATGGTCTACTGGTCTGAATATAGAGCCTAGATTTTTCTGTTCTGTAAGGCATGAAACTGATAATTGCATAGGGGTAAGAAAGCTTATACATATATGTGATTTAAAAAATAAACAAGTAGGCAATAAAAATAATCATGAAAAATACATGAGGGGCTGCCTAAAAAATTTCTTAGCCTGATCCACATCCCCAATAAAAAAAATAACCTAACATCATACAGTTTTTTTTATTTTTTTTTTATTTTGGAAAGGGTTTTCTTGGTCAGACAAAGAACTTTTCAGTATACCCTCATTTTTTTTTCTATTTTTTAACTTTCTTACTGTATTCAGACAACAGGGAATAAAAAAGTTAGACCTATGTCCCCAGGGGTACAAAAAGAATTCACTTTGTCATGTACTGAATGTTTCAATCATTCTGGCTATGATTCTAATTTTTCTTCTTGTAATGCTATATAGGTTCTGGTTTTTTTTATTTTGGTCAGTAATTGTATCAACGAAAGACTGTTTTTGTGGAATCGGACTTGACATTCGAGATCAGATACTTCAAATAAAATATCTTTAGAAATAGCCATAACTGGTTTATAAAAAAAAAAAAAAAAAAAAAGATGGAAAGAAAAAATTTCCTTTTTGGCAGCTGGCTGTTATATTGTGGATAGATTCAATATAAAGGAAAGGGAAACTGATGTGGATTGACTCCTGGAAATATTATTTTGTTTGAGAATGTTTGTAGCAAAAATCTTAGGACCAACTTAGAAAAAAAAATTTTTTTTTTTTGTATCTGAAAGATATATTAAGGACAAATTAAACAATAATGACACCTGAAAATAGGAATTATTCATCAGAATCTTGTTTCAATATGTCTATATGTAGGTAAAGAGATAGGACTGGATGACATAATTGGAATTAATGTCAGAAATCTATATTCTACTCTGATTATTTTAAGTGAGAATACATGGTCGTCACCAAAAGGGGCAGCCCAAGATGTGAGCTATGAATTGGAGATGTCAAAATCTAGCAAGTATGGAAGTTTAACTATCTGGGAAGGGTTTTGAAAAAAAAAAAAACAGAAAACATTACATTGAAATCCAAGATGCATTTGAATAGCGAAAGAAGCTGTCTGAATATTCAATGAAAGTTTTAAGATTATCTACATTATTTATACTTGGACTTTTGTCTTCATCTGTTGTTGCAATTACAATGTTTCGACAGTTGTACTCTCTGGTCTTCATCAGGTGTTTGATGATCCAGTTAATGTCTTCATTCTAGAAATATAAAAATTTCACTAGAAATAAAATGATGAACTGCTATGCAATATCAGTCATCCTATAGAGCAGTGAATGCTGGACAGTTTTATCCCAGATGAAGAAGAATCTTCAGGCAACAGATATGATGCTGCAGTATGTGAGTAATATGGAAACTTTAAGTGAAATAGAAAAAAAAAGAAAGCTTATACTTAAAATCAGAAAGAGACTGCTTAAATTTCTTAGATATATAATGAGAAAAGAAAGCATTGAAAATTTGACACTCACAGAACATATTGAAAGTAAGAGAGGCAGAGAGAAACTGATCAATGAACCTAAAAAAAAAAGCAAACGTTTCTAAGAGATACAAAGGATAGGAAGTTGTGGAGAGACATGATCTTCCTTTTCCTGAAGGGACATGGCACATAAGAAATATTTCTTTCATCTTTTTTTATGTTGCTTTTACATGTAGTAATAGATGTTAATAGCCGTAGGTTCAAATTTCTAAGCTAAAGCAATGTCGGTTTCTAGTACATTTGGACTTGTCTTTGATCTTATTTCTGCTGCTTTTATACTTAGTGGTAATAACTGAAATCATCATCCTCAGTTGTATTAAATTTCTTTTGTTTTATTTCTCTTGCTTTTTCTTGTAACTCTTATTTTGTTATTAAAAATATGAATCTGAAATAAAGACAAGATTGTCTGAGACAGCTGTTTTATCAATTTGGCCAAGAAAATGAACAAGCCAAATGTGTTTTACCATTATGAATAACAAGAAATAATATAAAAAAATCCATAATTGCTAAAAAAGCCTAAAACTGTTAAGAGAAAGATTTTATAAATTTCAAATGAGAGTAATGCTGTTTTGATCAAAGAATACTGAATGTCTCCTTATAAGGAAATGTCTTAATCTCACTATTACCAAAAAAATGGAACTCGCTCCTCAGTAATAATAGGCCAGCTTGTGAACCACTGCACCATAAGAAGATGCTCATGGTCCTTGCCATTATCCAGTTGGATGAATATATCTTTTTGAAAGAGGGGTAACTTGATGTGCTGATGTCTGGTCAAACTTAACACTGCTTTTGAAATGAACTTCAAAAGTTGTTGTCTTTTTATTGATAATCTTTGATCATTGAGTGTGTTGTATGTGTTTATTGGTGCATGAATGCATTTTCTGCCTTTACTGTAACCTCAGAAAAAATTTAAAAACATCACTTGTATAGCGATTTTATCATAAAAAGAAAACTTACGTTATGTTCTTTCTTATCGTTGAAAACTGGAGATATCTAATCTTTTGAAGTCTACTTCAAAATCCTTATGCAGATAGAAGCCCTTGTATAAGAAAAGAAAAAAGAATGTATTAAACAATATTTGTCTGTTCTAGCCAAAAAAAAAAAAAAAATAGTATATATTCATAGGCAAAGATTTCTTGATATGATTGTATTTTTCAGAGATTGAATAATAGAAATAATTTAAAAAGAAAACAGAAGAAAATATGACTGCCTTTTAAATATGACTTGTCACTATTAATAATGATAGTAATATTAATAAAGTTCAAATTAATGACAATGGTTATATCAGCTGTTTCCCTTCCGGGTTATTGAACTACAATCATAGTGTAGTATCTGTTCTTCTCGTCTCTAATGATAATATTTCCTTATAGGGAAACTTTCAGTGTTCATTGACTGAACAGCTAGTGTTACTCTTTTCTTCATTCCCTGGCCATCAGGCTGGGAGGAAAGAGTAGTATCTGTTCTCATCTTTAATGCTAATAGCTTTCTGATGAGGAAACATTTGGCATTCATTGACCAAGCAGCTAGTGGTACTTCCAGTTGAAATTTGTTAGTCTCATGTTCAGTAAACAGATACCTCAGCAATATGGATCAGCTATAACAAATTAAGTATCAGAGAAAAATAGGCTGTGCCAGAATTATCTTCAACCAAAACTATAAATTACTACAAAACCAAAACATCGACCTGAAAAGTTTAGTCATGTTCATAGCCTCGTCAGATCAAGATTTTCATATGGATGTCATGGATAGAGCAAACCTGTTCAGAAATATCTAAACTGTCAGCTATATACAACTGCTTTCTAAGATCAATGGTGAAAAAAGGCATTGAGTGGATGAAGCCTGAGGGTCATGTTAAAGGTTATACTTCTTTTAACATTGTTGACTGGTACTACAGAATCACAAACAAAGAATGGTACCATATAATAGAAAGCACATCATTTGAGGACTTTCAGTAGCAGCAACAAGTTCACTAGTTCAAATAAAAGGTCAGGAAGGAAACTCCCATCAATACTTGAAAGAGCAATAACAGCTGCTGGACTTGAGAAACCTGTTTTCCTGAAAAATTGTTTTAATATTCTATTTTTAGTTTCTAAATTTCTACCTTAAATGTTTCCACTAGTGCCTTAGAGTCAAGATATATAAATTCTTAGAAAAGTCATTAACAGTTCAAGAATTGTTTGGTTCATTGATTAGAATCATTTTGTTATAAACACAAAGTTCCAGTGGATTTGTTTGAATTTCATTAGGCATATAGTCACTGTATACAACTGCTTTCTAAGATCAAAGGTGAGAAGAGGCTTTGAGTGATTAAAGTTTAAGGCTCTTGGCAAAGGTCATACTACCTTGAACATTTTGGACTGTTGCTACAGAATCACAAAGAACTGTACCAAATAAAAAAAAAAACCCACATCACTTGAGGATTACCAACTACAGCAACAACTAAAATGGATAGCCTTTATTACTAGAAGAGTAAATGATAACATAATCAAGAATTTGATACTACATGCTACTTTAAATAAATAGTTAGGAAGGAAACCTCCCATCAATACTGGAAAGAATGATAACAGCTACTGGACTTCAGAAACCTGTTTTCTTGAAAAGAAAAGATTTTATAAATTTCAATCAAAAACAATACTGGCTGTTTCCTTCATGAATGCCAAATGTTTCCTTTAAGTTGTTAAATAGCTCAAATGTATGTTTTGTGGATAATAAAGATTTATATAAAGCTATCTACTCCAAATGACAATTAGCTGAAAGGAGGCTAAGAGTGGAAATTAATACTCAAAAGGAAACGTTGGAATGAAATGAAGTTACAGCAATTGATTGGGGTTTCCTACAGCAAAACAAATGGCAAACATTATGACAAAATGTGGTGCTTGTCGACAACATATCCTGTTCGAAAATGGGTTTTTGTATTACCAATTCCTAACTACTATATTTCAATAGGACTGTATTCTAACATAATTAGTATGCAAAAACATTAATGAACTTAAAAAAAGAGCAAAACAAAAAATGTAAAAAGAGAATATATATCAGATTGTTAAGTTATTAAATAGTTCAAATGTATATTTACTGCCCAGCACAAGTATTGAACTGATAGCCTTCAGCTAATGTAAACTTGTGCTTTAATAAGTTGACCTGATCCACCTGCAGTTGAAATGGGTTCTGCCCATTGAGTTCTACATAAACTTATAGTTTTCCACAGGGGAGATAAAATCTTTTTGCCTTTAACCCAAGTCCCAGCTTTACCTTTCCCTCAGAGGGCTGAGTTTACTGCCTGGAGCCTGATGTGTCCCCAAATGGGTAAGTGCTAAGGGGGTTTGGGAATATTTTCACAGTACTGCTGAGAAACCCACCTTAAACTGACCTTGTGTCACATCTTGTTGTAGGGTGGGCATCCCAGAAAATACCTGAATTGTATTTGCCTGGTGAAGTTATATCAGATTAGAGCAACATCCTTGTAGGGCAGTATTTCTCAAACTTTTTTCTCTGGGCCATATTTTTGGAATTAAAATTTGCTCACACCTCAACAAATTTTATGTGATAAAAAGTATATTTAGAAATAAAAAAAAACAGATAGTTAAAGGGAAATAACTGTGGATTCAAAGTCAGAACATTATAATTGATAACTCTCTCCTCCAGTTTGATGAAGCTAGTTACTATATTCTTAATTCTTGATATAATGCATATTTATCACAATCATAAAATTGGTCAATAATCATTTATAACTATTTATACTGGGACACATGCTGCAGTTACATAATAATATTTTAAATTTTGAAATCATATATATTTTTGCCATATGAATTTTTTGAATTTTTGTGTCTGAATCTTTGTCTTTCAATCATACCACCTCACCTGCTGTCCTCTTCCGCTGCACCTATGAGGTGCACCACACCATTTGGGAACCACTGTTGTACATAAATGGTTAATACTACAATTACCATTTCCAGTCGTGATGGGGGTTTCCTTCCTGATCTTTTGTTTGAAGTTGTGTGAAAAGTTTACATATTGATGATGTCATTATTTTCTCTTTGAATTATACATGCTATGCATTTTAGTTGTTGCTACTGTTGAATGTCCTCAAGCGATGTGGTTTCTGTTGTACAGTTCTTTGTGATTGTGCAGCACCAGCCCATTAAATCCAAAGATGGATAGTAATATTAACAGAGCTTAAATTAATGTTTCATAATTAATAACAGTGAGGATCATGACACCAATAATGAAATAAATAAATTCCAATTTCAAAGGAATAAGAAATGTAAATATTAAAATAATTATTTATTCACTTATTCTTTTTTACTCCAGAAAATTAAAGAAGAAAAAAAAAAACATGACTGAAAGCAGACAATAATAGAGAATTCATTTTTGCTTCTATGAATTTGTCATTTTCTCAAATTTCTTTTCAAGGTTCTGTGATGAAAATTTATAATTTTTCATCTAATGGACTTGCAGTTGTATATTGTCTTTTGTGCCAGGTATAACGTTTAATGATTCTTCATCTCAATTTTGGATGAGTTGTGTTGACAGATGTAGTTTTTAAGTATCATGCTAACAGAGCTTGTCCAAATTGTTTGGTGATTTTGCTAAATTTCTTGTTTCATTATCAAGGATTAAATAAAGGTCAACATTTTCATCTAATGTCAAAGTTGAAGCTTTTGTATGCAAATGGATCAAAACTAAACAGGAAACCTCCATGGATGGAATGAAAAAGTAGACAAAGTTTGGAGAAATCTGTAACATTAAATACTGACTATAATGAAAAATAAATCAGTAATTTTAAAATGAAATAAATTGACTTCCTTTTCAAACTAGCTCCATTATTCTGTCCATTGAAAAATTTTCATAGGATTAGAGACCTTTCTTATCAATCAAAAACCCTGTAATTTGGAAGAGAAATAAATTGACTTTATTTTGATACCAGTTTCATTTATTTTATATAGTCTTAAACTTGTTTTATAAAATTGGAGAACTTATAAATCCAGCTTTGTAATTTTAAAGTTAGATAAATTGACTTCATTTTGATACAAGTTTCATTATTCTGTCTGGTTAAAAACTTGTTGTATAGGATTGGAAATCTATGTTTGTGGCATCTGTTGATGTCAAGACACCTTGGATCTGCATCCAAAGAGTTATGCCTCAGCTGCTGATAGTGGTGCAGTATCTGTTATGGCTGTACAGGCTCACACGGGAGTGGTAGTCTTGATTGCAATGAATGAAGGAAACATTTAATTTTGTAATTAAATTTAAAAAATTAGTTCCATTTCATCCTCAAGCGAATAATTTAATTACAAAATTAAATTTGAAGCTTTTAGCTTCCATTTTTGAAACATAGTTATTACTGTGTAGCGAAAAAATATTTTAAACTAGTTAATTTATAATATATATATATATATATATATAATTATTATTTATTATTGGAGATTAAGTCAGTAACATGTTAAAAATTGCTACAGTATAGCAATCATGTTTCAATTTCGTCCACTGGGGTAGATTGTTCTAGTTTCACATTTCATATCTCTTCTGGATAACTCAGTATAAGTTATTTCCCTTTAACTCAACTCTCAAGTTTTTTTTGCCTCTGCTGTAGCCAGGTATTGAACTTGCAACTCTTTGGGTCAAGTCACTGGATTACTGTAACCAACACTCTTATCCACTGGGCCCAGTGGTCAAAATAAAGGGTTGGGTTTGAAATTCCAATCACCTGAAGTAGGCCAGAACAGCTGAGATGTCATGAATATGGTCACAAAGATGTGGACAACAGTCCAAATGATATAGTGTAAATAATTACAATATTTAATCTCAGAATTATAGAGAGACATCTTTTATTGTTCAACATGAAGCCTATTTAATTCTGTTTTCCTTGGACATGTAGTTACTTGGATATTCACATTTTAAATGTCAACTTTTTGGGGACACCTGTGTGTGTGTATGTGTATATATGTATATATATATACACATACATGCGCACACATCTTTTGAATATCATATTAACTTATATTCTTAATACTCTTGGCAAAAATTCATTTATTGTACATAATTATGTTCTTGTGTTTAATTTGATCTCTTTTTTTTTATTTTATTTAAAAAGTGATTTTGATAGATGTCAACTGAAGTATCTGAATCTTTTATTGCTGTTGCTATGTCTATATATGGAATATGCTTGTCAAAGGTAATCTATTCCTAATCCTCTTGGGGAAATAACTTACCAAAATATGTCATTGGTTTTGTTCACCCAAAATGCTTTTTCTGAGAAATGGATGACCTTCTTATACAAGTGATCCCCCACATCTTGGGTAGACCACTGCCGATTGATAGTTGCAAAGACTTGATAGAAACTGGAGTTTAGTTTTTCAAGACCTGATTCCAGTCCAACTTCTTTTTTTTTTTCTTTTTTTTTTTTCTTTTTTTTTTTTTTTTTACTTTTTATTTATGTGCAGGGCCAATGGCCAAATATCAAAACACTTTGGCAAACCTTTCTTCCATAAATCTCATAGTAAGATCAACTTTTAAAAATTTGTCTTTCTTACATTTTTTATTATTTATTGAGTTTGCGTGCCAACAGTTGGTGGTAGTTAATGCTAATATCAAGTAAAACAAGTCTTGCATAAAATAACATATTTTTCAGTATTCTTTATTGTTACATAATTTTCACACAAATAATGTATTAGTTTTCATTAGGGATCAAGTGACAGCAAGCATCAATACTCTAGTTATTCAAGTTGATTTCAGTAATATTTTTTTAATTGTTTCACCCCAAGCAAGGCAATAATCCCACTTAGATGCAAAGGGTTTACAGGAAATGAAAGAGAATGAGAAAACTTTAGTGAGGAGGATTGAGGAAAGGACAATAAAGGAACAGGGTTCAAAATGGCAATTGATGTTGCATTTAAATTTTTGAAGATTGTAGTTTTCAGGGAAGAAGGAAATCTGAAGGGTGTTCCGCAGGCAAGTAAAAGTGGCAGTTGCATCTAATTAGTTCAACAGTAAAATGGTGAGATCTAGTTGCCAGTCTAGTAGCATGCTCAATTTTATGTAGTTGAGGCACCAGGGAAAAAAAAGCTCATCAGAACAGTTTCCATGAAAATATTTGTAGAAAAGACAGAGGGAAGCCACATCATGCTGGTGCGAAAGTGACTGGAGTCAAGAGTGCCTAGTCAGGATTGATTACATATTCTTTGAATTTTGTCAAGAATCTTGAGATATACAATAGGAGCATCATGTCAGATATGGCAACAGTATTCAATGCACATATGAATGGTAGATTAATAAAGGTCCAAGTTCTTACTATTTTTGATAAATTATCCATGAGATCAGGAAATGTCAGCACCACAGAAGTAAATCTGTAATTGCATTGTACTTCTAAAATATAGAAAATTTTGCTGCTGTGCATTTTCTTTCTAAATATCAAACTAAACTCTTAATATTCTCTTCATCATTATATAATTATGATTCTTATATGTGGCAAATGCATATTGGTACACCTGAGTCACATGTGAACATGTCTGTCAATGTCAGTTCATCACATCTGGGTTTCTCCATTATCAGAAGAGACAAGCCTCTCTACAACTTGTGCATATCTAAGTTTTTGTCAACCATCTAATGTCAATAAAAATAGAGGGGAAAACAGCAGTTGGGAGTTTGCTTTTGGCAAGAATCATTTAGCTATCCTCACAGATTCAGTGTTTTGTAAAGCTGGTACCTTGGAGCATTTTGTTTCAGAAGTTATGTACTCCTCGCCTGTGCTATGGTTTTTGGCAGTGGTCTCACTCATCATTATTTGTTTTTTTTTTTTTTTTATTTCTTCCTGTCTCTCTATTCTTGGCCTGTTTTCTCTTAACTAACAAGAGAACAATCTGTTAGCTTTTAAGTGTTCCCACAATCTCGAAACACAAGTTTTTTCCACCCCACAACCTTTTCTACACAGAAAAAATAATTTCTATCTCCCTCTAAAATAAAGGAGTACTTCTGACCACTTCTTTCCAACTATTTCTGCAAGGTCTCTGATAATGTTTTTGAAAAAATAATGTTGCCAGCTATACGTTTTTGGAAAAATAATGTTGCCAGCTATACATTTTATATATATATATATATATATATATATATGTGTGTGTGTGTATATATATATATATATATATATATATATATATATATATAACTAAATTTGGCATTAAATGACCTAGAGTGGTTGATATGCCATAAAACCCAACCAACCAACCATTTCTGTCATCCAATTCTACCAATTTCATCTTTCCTCATTCTGTTGTTGGCTATGATTTGATTGATAATGCTCATATATTGTGGCTATATAGCATAGATGTTACTGTGAAATGCATTTATCCAATGTAAATTTGACTCACTCTAGATAGTATTTACTCATTTTACATGAGTCCTTCTTAAATTAGAAATTCATCCTCATCTGATTGTCCTTTTCTATAAATATTTTCATGGTTATTGTTCTGATGAGTTTTCCTCTTTGGTACCTAGACTTTACAAATTTAAGCAAATTACTAGATTGACAAAAAAGTCTCATCATTTTACTGTTGAAATGTCTTGATGTAACTGTAAGTTCTATGCTAACAGTTTCTTCTCTTGTACTTCTTGCTTGTGGAAGTTTCTTATTGCTTTCCAATCAAGTTTGATCTTCAAAATTTAAATGCAATGTCAATCATTATCTTCTGTCTAAAAAAAAAGTGTTTTGTATTAAAAATGTTAAGGATGTATAAATAGAATGATTTAAAAAAAAATATTAGTCCTATTGTGTAAGTAACACATTCATTCCTTACCCACACCCACCCAGCTGTTTCTTTTTCTTAGATTTCAGTGTATTTTTATAGTAAAAGCATTAGCAGTGCATTTGCTTAATCCATATATTATACCTATTTTGTCAGCAATGCTTGCATGAATTCTGAACAATTGACAATAACTTTTTCCTGGTTTTGAGTGCATTTCTCCTGTAAAATCATTATCAGAGAATTTACATTATCTATACATAAAATAACCTAATTTTTTCAGTCATGCTTCCATTAATTTCTGACCCTCACAATCCCTTTCCCCTGATTTTCCTGTCCTGGGTAAGACGATAAACTATATCTGCATCCTGGGTAAGACAATAAACTATGTCCAACAGCAAGGCCTCTGATCAGGAGGTTTTGAGTGTGAAACCACCTTTTAATTGCTGTTGTTCCTAGGTCCACCCTGATCCGGCGTGGTAGCACCTGTTAGGGTCCCAGCTATGGGTAAATAGTTAATCCCCAAACTGAAACTATGAAAATGTAAAAATAGGTTTTAATACCAGAAATACTTTGTAAAGAAAATTATTACCAGCAAAATTGGTTATATATGACAATGTTGAATGTAAAAGGCTGTAGATTGACAAGGATAAATCTCCACAGCTGACCCCAAAAGCTGTGCTTTATGAAAGAAAGGGGAGGTTGTACATGTCATAGGATAACCAGGGTTATAAGATTGCTTAAGATGCAATGAAACACTAAATGCACATTTATATGTTCAGTAGTTGCAACTTGTCACTGTGCTCAACAGCAGGGCAAATGTTGTTCTGCTCCACGACAGTGTAATGGGACGTACAACAAGAATTGAATAAATCAATCAACCAATGTGGAACTTTGTTGATTGATTTGTTCTATCCCACCTGCTATATTCACCTGATCCTTGCACCATCTGATTATTACCTTTTTTAGATTGATGCAAAATACTGAAAAGGTATAAAAGGGTTGCCTGATAAGTGGCAATAATTCATTGCAAATAATGGGGAATATATAATTGAATAAAATCTAATTATATTTTATATTTTCAAGAATAAAATTAATGAACAAAAATGGCAATTATTTATGACTTGATCTAATTAAAGATTCCAAAATATCGTGTTTATTGATATTGTTTCCTCAGCCAAAGTAATTAATGTTAGTATATAGCAATAAGTAAAGCTAAGCAAGGGAGGTATAATGTCTGTGGGCAGATTTAAATGTAGGTAACACTAATCTATAGTTATGTTTATTTTTCATCTATTCCACTCCTTGATCATCAGAATTTGCTGTTTTGTTGAAAATGTAATCATTAAAATGAAAGTTTTCATCTTTTTAATAAATTCAACTCGGGTTACATAAGCAATTATATAATTTTATATAAATTAGACTATAAATGAATATAAACAATTAAAAGTATGAGATTATAATAATAATAATAATAATAATAATAATAGTAGTGTTGTAAACTAGGAAAAGGTTACTGAATAAGAATAACAAAAATAAAGGTTGGAAATGATTGATAATATTTATAACGGAAACAACATACAAGATTTGCCAGTGGTGTGTAGTAAGTAATCAACTGCTAGTGGTGAGCTAGAAGTGAATCAAGGTGAATTGCAAGTGAAATCCAACAGTGAATCCAAATGACTACCACATACAGTATATACATACTGTATTTATATGGATTGGAACATATCCATTATAGTCCATAGGTATGGTATAACAAATAGAATACTATATCGGGAGTAATAGTATGTATAATAGCACTATTCTGTCATTATCACTTGTCTTAATTTGTGATATCTGTCAATTAAATGCCATATGTGATACACGCTTGGGCAATCATGTCTCTTATGTTTCATGACCGAATAGGCAGAAATTCCTGCAGGAGGTTGCTGTTTCTTTCTGTGATAGACTGGATGCCAACCAAGGCTATAGAACTCTGTCTGTTTTGCTATTCAATCCATAGTTTGGCAGGAAGAAAACATGGAGATGGATACATAACCTTTTCCAAGGTTATTTGTGTGTGTGAGTGAATATAACAAACCTGATTGGAATTCAAACTCAGCTTTCCAGTTCTCATTCCAAACTGATAACCACAGAATATCTGCAAAGTGATTCCTAAATTAGTGATATCATGAGTATAAAATTTACATTAACATGTAATATATTAACATAAAGGTATTTTTTCCAGACTAATGCCAAGTCACCTTGATAGTTTTTAAAATAGAAATAAAACAGATTATGCTATTATGAAGTCGTAATTTTTGTTTTAACTTGCATGTTTTTTAATTTTCATACAGCAGTTTTGTTCTCAAAGATTTTTGTTTTGTTTTCCTAAAAGGAAAATGAGTTATTGATGGAGAAATTTTTTTTTTTCTAAGTCTATTTTTTGTGCATATGTTTAACGGAAAAAAGAAACCTGAAAAGTGGAATATTTAACTTTCTCACCCAGAAATAGTTTTTTTTTTTTTTGTTGATGTCATAGCTGCCACTGTTCATTTCTCACAATTTCTTCTACTTCAATATAAAATGACTATTTGATGTTGAATACTTGCTTATGGCTTCTGTTGGTATTCTTTTCAAAATGTATTATTATTTTTCAAAGAAGAATTGGCAATGTTTAACCTTCGTTCCCACCTACTAAAAAAATAAAAAAACGGGCAGTTATTCCTTTGACACCACTATTACTGTATTCAGTTTTGACTCTCTTGGCAATGTTTATTGTTTTTAAAAAGCAATGGTTAGAATTTTAATAAAATCCAAACATGAAAAATGGACTTATATATTTTCTTTATTCGTGAGGGTTGGCAACAAAGATATCAAACACTATAAATTGATGGTTGTGTAATAGCAACTCAAAATGGGAAATCAGGGAGCTAAGTTTGAATTCCGGTCAGGTTCATTACATTTATTTATGCACAAATATTCTCTTACTTTCAGTAACCCTTTGAAATTTAGTGGCCTTATTGCCATGCTTGGAGTGAAATGATTATTAATAATAATAATAATTAAAAACCTCTTGGGAAAGCTGTGAAATCCATCCCCTTCTGCCAGTTATGGGTTAAATAGTATGACATGTACCTAGAAAAATCATAGTCATTCTTAAAAGATTGTTAGTACAGTAATCATTAACCAAAAATAAAAGAATTATTTTTAGAATCCAAAATATGTTTTGACTTTAAATAACCTACAAAGTGTTCTAAAGCTGTAATTACACACACACACACACGTGTGTGTGTGTATATATATATAATATGTTAGCTCTTGAGTGCTTTCCAAAAAGTACCCTGCATATAATATATATATAATATATTGCGTACACACACACACACATATATACACACACTCACTTTGTGTGTGTGTGTGTGTGTGTGTGTGTGTGTATATATATATATATATATATATATATATATATATATATATATATATGAGGCACGGTGGAGTAATGGTTAGTGGCTGAGATTGAGGAATCAGAGAGCCAAGTTTGAATTCCAGTCGACTCCATTACATTCACTTACATGCTAATACCCTTGAGAAAGATATGAACCCTCTTCTCCTTTTAGCTATGGGTAAATAGCAGAACAGACTGGGTTCTATAACCTTGGATGGCAACTGGTCTAGGAGAAGGACAACTCTGAATTCAAAACCTGCGGAGGGTTGTTTGGGGACCTTGTGGCATGTAGTGCACCAGGTCTCTGTATTCAGCCCTTCAAAAAGTGTGGATAGTTTTGTACAAAACCGTCACCACTATAATCAAATCATATGTGCTGGTGTCTGGCTGTTGGTTCTTCCAAACTGAGCTGCTTGACCCTCACATGTTGTATTTGACAGGAGAGTCTAATATATTCTAAAATGTAATGTGTGTATATATATATATATATATATATATATATATATATATATATATAATACACTGAGATGAAAATGTCTGGAAATAGCACTACAGGAGCAAGAGGCTTGCATTGTTTCGCCAACCTGGGTTAATTCAATTTATTGCCCATTCTTATTAAATTAAAACTGAAACTGTGTGGGAAATGTAACCTTCAGGAAAGAAAAAAAATCAATGAATAAAAATAAAACCTGAATTGAAATTAAGTTTAGATATAATTTCTAAAATGATAGCATTGAAATAACTTCTAAGGAATTAATGAATTTTATTATTAATCCAACATTATTTCTTACTACCTTAAATTTTATATTTTAGTAGACACACATGTTTGAGTGAATACATTATTTTTTTTCTTTAGACAATATGTATTATATCTCCTTGTCTGTCTTTTTGAGAATTTTACTTAAAAAAAATATAGTATTTACTTAAGCACATGTATCCACAGGGTTTTCTAACTTTGATGATATCGCCCATGGGCAGGCAATTTTAGTTGTTAGGATGGTGATAAGCAACTGAACAGAAAATGGTGGGCAATATGGGATTTTGAATATTAAAAATATATTTCCACAAAAAAAATATTCAAAGGAAATATGCAAAGAATCTGTATAAAAAAACAAAAAAACGAAATATAAACTGAAGACTCAATAAGTATAACTGGGTCACATTCCAAGATATAAATATTCCTGCAAACAACAAATATTTTGGTATATTCTATAGCTTTGAGAATGGTTATTAACATTCAAATAGTTTTTCAGGTGAAATAATTTTTTTTCAGATATATATCAGATAAGGAATGACCAAGAATAACAAAAAATATTCATTGAATTTTTATTATTTGTTAGTAGTGTGTATTCTTTTTAATTTTATAATTACTAATAAAAAATTGTTGACATTTTTTTATCAATACTTGTAACATTAACCCTAACAATAAAAATAACCTTGACTATACACTAAATTATAGAGTTTTCAAGGGTAAAATGTTTATTCTTTAATATGGTAGTAGCAGCAGCATAAGTCAGTGCATTTGGTACCTCCCTTTGGTATTTTTTTTACTACATCATAAAGTCAGTTTATGAGCCAGTAACAAACTTTTGCCAAAAGATTTTGGTATGCTTTTGAATATTTACTATACAAATGGGCAGTGGAAAATTTTTCCATGTGAAAGTGGGTGATGATGCAAAAAAAAAAAAGATTGGGGACTCCCGATATATATGACCCATCAGTAAAGATGTTAGAAAAAAATTGTTTGCTCCTTCTATTGCTCCAGAATGTACCTGACACCTCCTAACATGTTATTGCCTTACAAGGATCAGATGAGATCAAAAACAGAGCAGTGCTACATATTTGAGCTTGAGTTGCTCAATCATAACCTTTCTGTCTTGACAGAGTTCAAAAGTATTTATGTGGCTTTGTAGACAATGTTTTTTTTTAATCCTACAGTCACTTAATTTTTTTCATTCTGAGCAAGACAAAAAAACCACTAAGAAGCAAGAGATTATGCAGTGTAAGAGAGTATGAGAACAAGAATTAAGAAGACAGAATATAACAATTCAGTCTAAAACAATCAAAGACTTAATAAATAAAAAATAAAACAACCTGCCAAAACTTGGAATTTACGCTATCAAATTCAGGAATTGTCAGAATGAATGCATTGAACGAACCTCAAGAAATGTAAACAAAAGACTATATGAACACAAAGTGGATATTTTAAATAACAGCACACAAAATGCATTGGTTGTTCACTGAAACAAAATGGATCACAATTTTGACATTGGGAATTCTACTTTGATTAAAAGATGAGATATTCCACTAAGATGAAAATGTCTGGAAAGTGTGTTAATCAATAGTTCAGCCATGGTAAATTTGTATCCTGGCTTTTACAATATATCATCATTCTCGGTAGATTTTGTATTGCCACAGTGTGGGGTAGGGAAAAAGGTGATGGAGAGAAAAATAAAAAGAATACAGATGAATTTGACTAGATTGAAACCAAAAATATTCCTTCAAAAAAAATTTTGAAACTACCTGCATCTCTGGTTTCATGTGCATGTGTAGATATGGCAACATCAACAATGCCGAGTCAGATGAAACACATTACAAGAAAGTTTGTCATATGTATATATATATATATATATATATATATGTGTGTGTGTGTGGGATAACATAGTTTTAAGGTATGCTATATTTATGGGTTAAAGTGTTCTCATTATCAGGGATAGAGCATATCTAAATATAAATGGGTGTTGAAATCAATGTCCAGTTTATATATATATATATGGACCAAAAGAGAAAAAAGAAGGAAAAGAAATAGCATATAAGGTGACAAGAAAATAATTGAAAAGGACAAATAACCTTGACATTCGACACGTAAGCACATACACAAAGAGAATAATTCAACCCAACACGAATAACTAATGCATAAATTATTTTTAAATTAGTGTAAAAATAATGAAAATGAGAAAATCTGCAGTCAATTGCTGATACCTCCTGACAGAATGATTACAAAGCTTTGTCTATGAAGTTAAGGTGCTGAATATATCAACAGAGCTCGGTGAGTGTTCATCATATATTTTCACCAACCATTTTTTCGTTCAAGTTCTTTCTCAATGTTCTTGTCTCCGGTTAGTACCATCAAATTGGTAATTATTCTGTTTTAGTTTAGTTCATATTCTTTAATTGGTAACTCAGTTAGCAGATGGTTGGAATAGCACATCTTTCTGTCATTTATTTCTACCTTTCTTTTGTTTTTGTTTTAAATTTTATTCCATTTTTTTCTCCCTAAGACAGAACTCTGAAATTCTATTTTCCACTAACTTGGTCACAATGGAATCAGCAGTCAACTCTTGAAACAAGAAAGAAGCAACCAAATCATATACCCATTTACCAACCATTGTTCTCCCACTAGTCACTTTGTCTCATCACATAGATCAATATAAGAAAAATCGATGAAAGATCGATTGAAGATCTTACATGCGGCATAGCATTTTGACCCCCCACAGCTATCTCAGTCTAGGCTTCTTTTATATTATTTCAGTATAGACAAGCATCTACCCCACCCCAAATTGACTTGATCTTTTCTATTCTCACCTATCTAATTCTGTCTACCTTTTCTCCACTAAGCTTTTCTTTTTTTTGTGTGTGTCTGTGTGTGTTCTTTTTTTGGTGTTTTGCAAAAGAAAATTAATTCATTACTGTCTGCAATGTTCTCCTTACATACGTAATTTTAATTAAAGTTTTAATGATTGCTTTTTGTGGATGAAATAAATTCTTTGGCTTAGGACATAAATGGTTTGCTCATGAATTTTTTGTTTGATATTTTTCTTTCATTTAGCAGAATAGATAATTTCTCGTAAATAGATATACAAGGATTATTATAGTGAACACTTTGTTTTTGAAATATAATGCCTTATTTTTATTACAAAATGTCCACATTTAGTAGATATTTCACATTTTGATTTGGAAACATTTTTATATTAATACTGTTTGTTTTAGATAAACATTTAGTTTAGGTACTTCCACAAGATAGCTAAAAAAAGAGCATAGCATTATGAAAAAGATGCCAAATTTGACGAAAACAAAATTTTATTGTCTAAATGTTTGTTATTATTAAGAGGAAAGATCAAAGTATTTTTGGGGTATTTTTCTACTTTTTTTTAATTGTTCCTAGCACATCGAAAATTTTCATTAAAAATCTTGTTTTTTTTGAGTCAGCAAAATTGACAGATAATCGATCATAGCAATCATTTTTTTTCCATTTTATAAAAAAAAGGAAAATCACGGTTTGAAATTCTTTTAAAAATCACTTATTTTTTCAAAACATTTTAAGAAAATCAGAAATTATAATGTTTATTTAAAATATTTTGAACCAAACTTCACTTAGCTTCTGCTCCAAAAAGATGTAATTTGAAAATAAAACAAAGCAGGTCATAAATTTTTGCATCACTTGACAGGTGATGAATGACATATTGACGGATTACATGAGGATAATTTGTTCTATGGAAGGAGAAAAGTGAAATTATTTACATTTATTGAACAAATTATTTACCTCATTATTTTTAAGGAAAACTTTCAGCGCTCTAATTTTTTGTTTTTTGTACTTAGCTTTCACCTTTATGTTTACAATGCTTTATGGAAAATATATTATAAAGAAATTAAAATAAGTCTGTTAAGAGTGAGATTAAATTTCATAAGAAAGGTATCTAATTAATTTATAGGTAGCTTTCTTATGAAATTTTATCAGAAGTGTACATAAAATACTATAATTTTATGTACATTTTACTGTGTCATTTGTATTTCCATTCATTTTATTATTAATTTTGATATTTCATTTATGGAAAAAATGCCATAACTGAGATTAATATAAAAATAAGATCATATAAATTTCATAAGATGATACTGATACTTGTAGATACCCTTCTCAGTTGAAATTGAAAAATCAAATAAAGTTCTCCACACGTGTTTCGCAAAAGTAAAAGCCTTAACAGCGGAGAACAATGCTTAACTCAAATAACGCAACTTAATTGTATTCTGGTTGGTCTTCTGTACTTTATAATTAATTATAAACACAAAATTACATTTCTTAATTTCTGTGGATCTTCTGATTAGTCAAAACGATACAATTTACAATGCGCTAAAAAAAGATCTGTCTCATAAGGAGACTTAGGAAACCTGATGCGGCTTTTAACTAATTTTATATTTTAACGACTTAAATGTAAAAATCTATTATAATTAAAGAAATAACAAATAATTGTATTAAAAATTCATTTTTCATCAAAAGAATTTTTTGCTTTCAGAAAATATTGTCCATATTCATAAAAGCAAATAAAAGCATTTGAAATTAATATCTTTGTTTTATTGAGTTTTGTATGTTACAATTCAGAGCTGATTTTCAGGTAGGTGGGGTCCAATTAAAAACAAAAAAGAACATGATTTGCATTCCTCAAAGCCTTGTGCTTATAACTATTGTAATTACTAAAGTGGACTCGATTGAATTTCTAGAGTTTTCATAAAATTAGTTATGGGGGCGTAATAAATATAAAAAAAAAATATTTCTGCCATGACTTTAATAAAAAAAAACATAATAATTTCAATCATCTGTGAATAGTTTCTGAAAGTTTCATTGATATCCTACAATTATTTTTGTTTTTGCAAGATTTTTAAAATTAATGTGTGTCATACAAAAAAAATATGCTAAAAATTGTATGTTATTTTACTAGTTCCGGTGATACAAAGTGAAACAAGGATTTTTAAATCAAAATTCAGAATGTTTTAAAAAGAAGGAAAAATTTTAAGAAATAATTAAAATAAACTTTGATCTTTCCTCTTAATAATAACATAAACATTTAGATGATAAATTATTTTTTTGTCAAGTTTTTTGTCCTTTTCATCATGCTATGCTCTTTTTTTAGTGATCTCGTGGCAGTACCTATGTTAGATTCTTTAAGAATGTTTTCAATAAAGGTTAATGATATGTTGTTTTTGACCTGTGTTTATTGTTGGTAATATTGTTATTAGTAAACTTCAAAGTACTTTTGATGTAAAGAATTATATTCTCTATTAATTAGGATGGCATTTTTAAAATCAAAGTTATGGCCAGTTTTGTTCCTGTGTATTACAAGGGTGTTTGAATGATTTTCTACATTTAAATTTCTTTTGTGTTCATAGACACAGGCTTTTAGATCTCATGATGTCTCTTCAATATAAATGCTTTTACATTGTAAGCAATTTACTTGATAAGTACCCACATCTGAATTGGTACACTATTTACATTATTCAGACTATTGTCCTCATCTTTGTTGCCATGTTTATCACAATGTTTCGGCCATTGCATGCTCCGGCCTTCTTCAAGTGGTTGGAATGCTAAACTGAACAATTTATTTCGCTCACTGTGGTAGACTGTTCTAGTTCCATGTGAAATATCTAATGGATGTCACTTATCTCCTGTTAATTCCTCTCTTGTAGCACAGTGGATAAAGGCATTAGTTAGATCCATTGACAGGATCCAAAGAGTATGAGTTCAATACCTGGTTAAGGCAGTGGAGAACTTTCAGATGTTGTGATAAAAATGGCGACAAAGATGAGGACAATAGTCCAAATAATGTAAATAGTGTACATAATGCCTCATCTCAGAAATATAGATAGAATCTGAATTGGTGTTAGATTTATTTTTTTCCTAATTTATATCTCCAATTGTCTTGGACATGATGGTAAAAATCCTAGTATTAGGGATAACTAATTTTTTTAGAAGCTTTGTAGAAAGAGTGTTAGAGGGTAGGATTATAAATTTTAGGTTGTTGTTAGAAGTACTATTGGTGTGGAGACTAGTTTTTGCCTTTGTGGATTTTGTAAGCCTATTTTCTACTATTGATGATGACATGATGTGGGTAGTATATATATATTTTTATAGTATTCATACATACTTTATATATACGATATATAATTTAAAGCAAATGCTATTGCAAAAGGCAGACATTTTATCTAATTTTATGTAGATTAATTTTAAAGATCGTCCTTTCCAAATTATGAGTAATCTTTCTCAAACAAGGAGGAAACTTTATCAAGAATTTCCCAATGTTCATTTCAGAAGAAAAAGTAAATATGATCCAAACTTTCGATATTTTTAACTCTACATCAGAGTAGATAGAGACAAATTTGAGTTTGATATAATTTTAGAAAAGGTGTCAAAATTCAATTATTTAAAAATATGTGATGGTTAAACATTAGGAGTGATAAAAGCATGTAGAGCGCATTTTTCATCTATCTAAAGTTGTTAAAATCAATGAATGTTTTGATGCAAGCAAGGTGTAATGTATATTTTTTTAAATAAAAAGTCACACCTTGCTTAAAAGAACATTTGCTGCCTAAATACACAGAACTTTATATATATTTTATGTAATATTCACATATATCTTTGGTGTATTTACACAGCAGATGCTCTTTAAGTCAAATACCATTAAAAATGACAGACATTTTGTGCTGATTAATTTTAATGATCAAATTTTTCAATTTACAAATAATCCTTCTCAGACAAGGAGCAAATTCCATCAGAAATTGTCTGAAGTTCATTTAGTACACGAATTATGGTCAAAGTTTTCAATTTTCTTAAGTCTTTATCAGGATAGGTAGACGACTGGTCACTTCAATAAAATTTTGAAATGGTGTAACAATGATATTTTTTAAGATAAGCTGTTACAAGTATGTGATGAAAGTGTGTGGAGCATTTGAAAGATGTAGGTTTTATAAAGTATATATGAATATTATATAAAGTATAACATTCTATAATATATATTTTATATAATGGCTGTGGCTGTCACTTCAGATCCTACATAGGACTCATTTCACACAGAAGAAAATGTTGATGCAATCACCAGAGCACTTTTTTTTTTAATCTAAAGTTGTAGAACTAATGAGTGTTGTGACGTAAGCAAGGAGTGATGTGTTTTTTTTTTTTATATACATTTAAGGATCCAGCTTGATAAGATCCAGACGGATATGCAATGTAATTGGCCCTGATCTGGCATCTTGTCTGCTGTTGCTCTCTCACAAACATGGCATCACCTCCCTCCGTCTTTTTTACAAATACTTTCATGGAAATTGTGCTGGTTCCCAGACTTCATGAATTCAAGCATCCTATGTAGCTGGCATCCTGCTTTCACTGTTGAAACCATTAAATGTAGCCGTCTCTTCTACTCCAATAGCTTCATATCTCACACCTCTCGCCTGTGGAACTCCCTTCCCTATTTCTGTTTCCCTGACAGCTATAATCTCCAATTATTCAAATGTAATGTCAATTGACATCTCCAGTTGCCTTGATCTATCCACTATCCTTCTCCTTATCCTTTCTTCTATCATTCCTATCTGCTCTCACTCCAAATCCTCTGTAACCCCTTGTGTACTAGTGGCTTCGGGTGAATCGATTAAAAAAAAAAAAAAAATAAATAAATAAATAAAAGTATATATATTATATAAAGTATTACTTTATGTACTATATACTTTATATAATGGCTGTGGCTGTTACTTCAGATCCAACAAAGGACTCATTTCACACAGAAGGAAATGTCAATGATCCCTCTAATACTTGGTAATGAGTTCTGTCAACAAACAAACTTTATATATATATATATATATATATATATATATATATATATATATAATATACTTTCTATAATATTATGTATGTAAGGATGAAAATGCATTTTAACATAGAATTCTTTTTTATTCCTGTCCATTTACTTTTTACTGACTGTTGTATAGAAATTACGTTATCAGTTGGTAACATCATTTGATTAAAATTGTTGAGTGTTAATATGTATGAAATGATGCAAATTTAAATACACTTTTCAGGTTTAAAAGATTATTTATTCTTTGCTCTATATAATGTAAAACTAATTGAATTTCTAACTTTTTCCTTTGTCGAAAACTGAGAGATGGCGAAAACTATAAAAGACTTGTGACAGATAATCTTTATAGAAATGCTTGTCAGTTCTGTGAGATGAAATCTTTTAAATGGTGCATTCTGTGTCTTGTTCACAAACTTATAATTAGGATTTAACTCTCCCTCTGTTAAGTCTGGTGATTATTTTTGTTAAAGGTCTGCCAACAATCTGCTGATATTTATCAAGACTTTTCCTAGCATTTACACCTAGACACAAAATAGTACTTAGGACAATGACCAAATTTGTTTCCTCACAGAATATTCATGGTTTTATGCTTGGTTTATTGTTGTGCTGACAGATTATTCTTGTATAAACTATATAATGAAATATACAAAAATCAATAAACATTTTGTGGGTAACCAAACCAAAATAAGTGGAGCAGAAAGTATGAAGGTGTGACCAGTGATTTAAGTAAATTATACAGATTAATTCCCTTTTCTTAACATTTTAGTCAAATTTATTGATAACCAGTGAGGTCACAATTAGAATGGTGTGGTGCCGGAAATGCTCCACTTCTCTTGACCTCAGGCATTTGTGTTTGACCCTCCCCTTTTATGAGCAATAGTAGAACTGGTGGAGGCAACCACATAAAATGCTAAGCTTGGTTTGGCGCAAGGCTATTAGTATAGAGCACCCACTGAGTAATGAAATCTCCTCTTCTTCTGTGCCATGTCCCTTCAGGATGTAGGAAATCATGGCTCTCCACAGTTTCCTATCCCTTGTAGCCCTTAGCAGCATTTCTTACTTTGCCAAGCCTTCAACCACTGATGTGCTATCCATATGCATGAGCTTGTTAGGTAGATGACCTGCTGCTTTTCTCTATCTCTGTTGCCCTCAAAATACCCTGTAAGGGTAAAGTTCTCATTACGTGTCCAAAGATCTTCATTTATCACTTTTTGATGCGTGTATGAGGGCCTCTTTTTGTTAACATTCTCTTCAAGACTTCCTTGTTTACTCACTTCATTCATAGGATTTTCAGCATCCTTCTCTAGAACCACATTTCTGTTGACCTCAGATTTATCTTCATGTTTAAGGAGATTGTCCAGCATTCATTACCATACAAGAGGATTGATATCACATAGCAGTTTAACATTCTTTTCTTTGTTTCTAACAAAAATTTTCCTATTTCTTAGTACTCAACTGTAATGATCAATGAGATTAGCTTGTTGGAAATTAACTCATGCTAAGGCAGTTACCTTTGTTAAATTTTTTTAAAATTCTCAGCAAACAACAAATGCCTGATTTTTTTTTTTTTTTTTTTTTTTTTTATTTGGTTTCTACAATTTGACCTTGTATGCTAAAAACTATTTTATTGACGCTACTTGGAAATGAGACTGAAACAACATAACTGTCATATTTCTAGCTCTCTACTCTCGAAAAAGTCTATCACAAAACAATAATAATACATATCTTTAAAAACATCGATCTATGTTTTTGAGATGAGGTATTGTAACTATTTGGATTGTTGTTCTCATTTTTATTTCTGTACTCACAATGTTTCAACCATTGTATGCTCCGGCCTTCTTCAGGGGGATATTTGTTGGAATTTTGAATTGGACCCTTTATTTAGTCCACAGGGGTAGACTGTTCTAATTCACAACCCATACTTTTGGATATCTCAGTTTTTAGTTAATTCTCCTTGATAACCCTCCAAGTTTTTGTTCTCTCTGCTGATGCCTGGGATTGATCTCACAACTCTTACTTTTGATCCAAAAGTGACTTTACCTTGGCTGGAGTGTCAGTTTATGTGCCCTGTGTGGTACCTGCTTAGGCAACCATGTATCTTTTAATACATGACTGAACTGACAAGGCAGATTTTTTCCTGCAGTAGGTTGCCTTTTCTTTCTTCAGTAGACTAGCTGCCATCCAAGGCTGTAGAACCCAGTCTGTCCTGCTATTTACCCATAACTGCGGGGAGAAGAGGATTCATACCTTTCCCAAGGGTATTAGCATGTAAGTGAATGCAATGGATTCCTCAATCTGAGCTGTTATCCATTACTCCACTGTAACACCTCCTGACTGGAGTGTACAACAGAAAAAATATTGTGAATATGACAATAAAGATGAGAACAACAGTCCGAACAATGTGAATAGTGTAAACCTGTAAGAATGTTTGAGAAACTAAGGATCTATAGATCATCAACTTTTTAAAAAAAATTTTTTTAATTACGTTAGTCATGTTTGTACTTAGTTTGTAGGTCTGTGCTATATAGGAATAAAGTGTTGCCACTGACACTGTAGTTTGAATACAGATCACCAGAGAGCAAACACAGGCAATCCCATTTTGAGTAAGTAGATCATGTGATGATGAAGGAAATGTATATATGGGAATTAGTGTGGCATCTAAGTAATCACTATATGGATTACCATTTGGATCAATATTTGGTGGTTACTTTTTGAGCGAGTACTATTGAGCAAGTACTATTGAGCAAGTACTATTAGTGTGAGTGTTATTGGAAGGCATCTGACCCCAGTATTAAAGTTAGGATGCTTGTCTCCATTGGTAGTTGCATAATTAAAAGAAAAAACTTGTAATTCCAACAAATGATTTATTTTTTATGGAAATATTTCGGCTAGCAGTTGCTAGTCTTGTTCACTTCTTAATTTGAATAAAACAGTACAAAGAAGTTTGAAATGCTTAAAAATTTAAATCATGGAAAACAAACTGAATTGATGATGTTTACAATGTAATAGCAAGTTGAGGCATAAAACAAAACAAAACAAAAAAAATTAGGATAGATGCAACACAACTCCATCCTGTCTGGACATCTCTGTTCGAAAGAAAAATATGATATGGGAAATTTTTTTTTTTTTTTTTTTATGCCTCAACTTGCTATTATGTTGTAAATATCATTAACATTCTTGCTCACACACTTGGTCCATGATAATCCTTAGCATCCTTCTGTAGTACCATATCTCTGTTGCCTCGAGTCTCTTCTTCATCTTTGAGGAAATTGTCCAAAATTCACTGCCATAAAGAAGGATAGATGCCAAGCTCAGTGTTCTTTTCTTTTCTACAGTTTTGAATTCAGAACTTTTCCTTCTAGACCATTTGCCACCCAAGGCTATAGAACCCAGTCTGTCCTACTATTTACCAATAGCTGTGGAGAGAAGAGTTGGATTTATACAGCATGTAATAAATGCAATGAACTTGACTGGAATTCAAACTCAGCTCTGTGATTCCTCAATCAAGTTACAAAGGAAATGATCACCAATGTCTTGAAGGGACACGGCTCATAGAAGAAGATTTGGGAACTGCTAAGAAATCTTCTCTTTCCATTTTAATATTAAGCTACTTCTTATATCCATGATTTATGTATAAATTAATTCCAAAATTGACGTGTGGATAGAATTGATTGTCCTGTCAATATTTAATGTCCAAATTGTTGGACTCACAAATTTTGATTTGTTGATATCATCAGGTTCAATATAAGTATTCTTATATTTCTACACCATGGCTAAAGATCTTTCCACATCCATTATCCTTATTGAATTCTATTAATATTGATTTATTATGGCTTCCTTTTCATTTGCTAATTCCTAAGTTTAATTCCAGATATGATTCCCAGGAACCTTTATATAGGCCTTGTATATTCCACAGAATATACAAGGTTAAATCACGTCCTGGGTATGACGTTAAACTACATCCACGTCCTGGGTATGGCGATAAACTACATCCAACAGCAAGGCCACGGATAATGTTTTACGTCCTGGGTATGACGGTAAACTACATCCTCGTCCTGGGTATGATGATAAACTACATCCGCATCCTGGGTACGTCGATAAACTACATCCAACAGCAAGGTCTTACATAATGTTTTCAGATAAATAATGTTGCCAGCTCTAAGTTTTTGAAACAATAATGTTGCCAGCTATACATTTTTTTGTAAAAGAGTAATGTTGCCAGCTATACGTTTTTTTTTTTTTTGTAAAAGAGTAATGTTGCCAGCTATACGTTTTTTTTTTTTTTGTAAAAGAAGTAATGTTGCCAGTTATACGTTTTTTTTTTAAACAATAATGTTGCCAGCTATACGTTTTTTTTAAACAATAATGTTGCCAGCTATACGTTTTTTTTTAAATAATAATGTTGCCAGCTATACGTTCTTTTTTAAACAATAATGTTACAGCTATACGTTTTTTTTTTTAAACAATAATATTGCCAGCTATATATTTTTTATTCCATACAAAATAGGCATTTAAAATTCATATAAACTTGATTTGGCATTAAATAACCCACAGTGGTTGATATGCCATAAAGCCCAAACAAACAAACAAACAAGGTTAAATCTGAAAGTAATATGTAAATATTACCTAGCAGCTCAGTACTCTTTTCTTTATTTCTAAGGACATTTTCTTTTTGCTTAATACTTAGCTTAGTATTTGAAAGGCATCTTTCACCCTCTGTAATTCTTTCAGATTTCTCTGTCATCCTATCTGTTAACTACCAAGATAGTCCCTCATGCCCTGACTACATTAATTCAAGTGTGCTACTAGATTGTCATCTAGGTCCCACCTTTTTACTGTTGAAATTGTTAAATGCAACTAACACTTCTACTCCATCAGTTTTTTTTCTTGCACTTCCCACCTATGGAACTCCTTTCCATTTACTTGCTAACCTGATAACTACAATCTTCAAAAATTTAAATGCAGCATCAATTGCCATCTATTTTCTTGAATCCCATTCCTCAACCCTCCCTAATCTGGTCTCTCTATCTCTCTCACTCAATATAACCCCCTTCATACTAGTAGTATTCACAATTTGCTTGGGGTGGAATGATTAAAAAAATGAAAAAAACGTTAAATTTCTGAACCTATATAATTTAGGCATTCTGCAATATGAAACTAAACAGCTCCAGCTGCCTCTTTTACTGTCAGTAGTCCTTTCTTCTTGATTTCTGTTATTACTTTCTCTAAAAGTTCCTTCAGTTTTCTTTCTATGTTTGCCATCAACATATGTCTCAATAAATTATCAATTCCTATTTATTTTACAAAATGAATTCCAAAATCTGTACTGTTAGAAGAGTTCAAATCTATTTCTATAAAGAGTTTTTTGTCATTTTAATTTTCTGTATTTGGCAATATATTCTGAATTTAACAGAAGGTGCAGCAGGCAATTAAATCTGCAACTTTGTGTTGTCACAATCTGATAATTCCATTATTACACCAGCTGCAAAATGTGCTTCAATCCCACGAGAACTTTTAATAGAAAAATAAATGTGCTAAAATGTACATTGTACTTAGAAGTAACCAGTGAACTCTAATGATAGTGTAGTCATACAAATACAAAGTGTTTTTCTGTGCATTTTAGAGTGACTCTTCGTTCTATCTTCTCCCTCTCTTTTTTAATATGTACCAATTCCTATTTTTTTTATTTTTTACAAAATGGCTTCAGAAATCTGTTGTGGATATGTCCATTTAAAAAAAATAAAAATATATAAATCAAATTTTCCTTGTTCTCTGTCATCTCTGTACAATTTTAGGATTGGTATGTTAAAAAATGAGTGTAGGGAATAGAACACCCATTATGACCTAGGATCATTCATCACAACCCCCCCCCCCAAAAAAAAAAAAAAACGAATTTCAAGTCAAAATTATGGTGTCAAACTCCCAAAAATGAGTATTAGAAAAAAATCATGGTCTCTGAATTAATAACTTCTGCGATTTTTACTGCATGAATACATCAAAACTCAGGAAGAAAAGGGATTATCAGTGGTCATGAATGAAGGCAAAATTTACTGCTCTTCTATGTATAATCTAAGATCGTTGCTTATAGTTTTTCTATAGAAATTCATTGTAAATCAACAGGAAAGGGATTGTCAGTGGTCATTAATGAAGGGAATTATTACTGATAGATGAAGTCTATTGTATGTATAATGTAAGTGCATTGCTAATGATGTTATAGTAGAACTGTATTGGAATCCAGAAGAAATGGATTATCAGTGCTTAGGAATGATGTTAAGCATTACTAATAGATGAGTTTTCTTCTATGTATAATCTAAAATTGTTGCTTATTATTTTACTATAGAAAGACATTGAAAATCAGCAGGATTTTTTTTTTTAAGCATTTCACCCCAAGCAAGGCGGGAAGCCACTAGGATGCAAGGGGTTACAGAAAATTTAGAGCAAGATCAGATAGGAGTGATAGAAGAAAGGATGAGGAGGAGGGTAGTGGATAGATCAAGGCAACTGGAGATGTCGATTGACATTACACTTGAATAGCTGGAGATTATAGCTGTCAGGGAAACAGGAATAGGGAAGGGAGTTCCACAGGCGAGAGGTGTGAGAGTAGAAGAGACGGCTACATTTAGGAGTTTTGACAGTGAAGGGGTGAGAGCGGGATGCCAGCCTCGTAGGGCGCTTGAACTCATGACGTCTGGGAACCAGCGAAAGCAGCTCCTCGGAGCAATTTCTATGAAAGTATTTGTAGAACAGACAGAGAGAGGTGACGGCGCGTCTGTGAGAAAGTGACTGTAGATAAGATGCCAGAGCAAGGCCAATTATATTGCATATCTGCCTCTGGAGCCTATCAAGAACCCCGAGGCAAACAGAAGAGGCACCAGACCATATATGGCAACAATACTCCATGCAAGGACGAATTGTTGATTTGTAGATCTGGAGGATCGATTCTGGGGAGAAAAATTTCCTGGCGCGGCACAGGGAGCCAACTTTCCTTGCGGTGGACGAAGCAATGTCAGTGGTCAGGAATATAGGGAATTATTACTAATAGATGATATGTATAATTTAAATGCATTGCTAGTGATTTTATTATATAAATGTTTTGAAATCAAGAAGAAAGGGATTATCAGTGCTTAGGAATGAAGTTAGGTGTTACTGATAGATGAGTGTTCTTTTATGTACATGAAGAAAGGGATTGTCAGTGGTCACGAATGAAGGCAAGTATTATTGGTAGGACAGGATATCTATACTTTTTTGTTAATAAAATTGTTTCAATATCTGATAGATGATCAAAACTATATTATTAATATAAATACATAGCTTATCAAAATTAAGGAATAAAGGGATTATCAGTAGTTAGAAATGTAGGCAACATTACTGATTGATGATAAGTATTATATATATATGAGGAACTCTGTATCTGTCTATATTACTGAAATGAGGTATCATGTACACTATTTACATTATTTGGACTATTGTCCTCATCTTTGTCACCATATTTATTACGTTTCCTTCTTCAGGCGGTTGGAATGTTGAACTGAACCCTTTATTTTGCTCACTAGTTCCACATGCCATGTTTATCTCCTGTTAATTCCCCTCTCCAAGTTGCCTTAACCAGGTATTAAACTCACACTCTTTGGGTCCATTCACTGGATCTAACCAACACCTTTATCCACTGTGCCATGTGTCCTTGAGGACATCTGTATATGAATTTCTGAGTATTATAAACCTAATGTCATTAGCAACCAAACGGAAGAATCATTGTAATAAATATGGCGACAAAGATGAGGACAATAGTCCGAATAATGAATAATCGATTTCAGCGTAAGAGGATCTGAAAACCTCATTCAGTTTTTATGTTTGTGTCTTACATGACACTTCAGTCCCACAAGTGACCTCCATACAAGTCCACATATTATGCAACAGTGAGGATCTCAGGACAGAGCAACAGGGATATTTACTGACGCTTTTTGCCACTGTCTTTCCTCTCTTATCCAGTCCATGTGACTGATTTTTGAAATTTCTGATGCCACTCGGGCACAAATATTTCCGGTTATATATATCCATGTTAACTCGCTCAGTCAGTATGAGGCACATTGACAGCTGAGAGGTTTATCTCGTTTTTATACTTGAGCCACAGCCGTCTAACATCCATTTGTCCACTGTCAAGCTGGCTATGCATAAGGTTCTTAGTTATTCTGTCGTCACTCATCCTTGCAATATGACCAGCCCAGTGAAGTTGTGACTGCATTGGGAAATTCTCAATTCCATCAATGATGTATTTTGAAAGATCAGCAATGGACACTCTATTGTTAAAAGCATAGCCAAAAGTATTTATATATATATATATATATATATATATATATATATATATATATATATATATAGGGTGATGCGGAGAGGATGGACATTTTTGAAAAATTCGTAACATTAGTTTTAGCTTCAAAAATTTTTTTATTGATATTAATGTGTTCGTATTGAATTAGCATTTGACAAAATCAAATGTGGAAAGCAACATCCCTCATGTGGTGTATTGAGGCATTTCTAAAGACGTTATTACAAGTTGGCCTCCACTCTTTCCAGCATTGCTCTAACAATTTGGGTGATTTTCATATGAATAGCTTCCTTTAAATTGTCCAATTGTCTTATGCTTCATCATTCATTAGCAAAATGAGGTTGTAATTTGCCTCAAAAATTGCTTCCATCAGACGAAGTTAATCCACTATGCATAGTCACCTGGTCTCAACTGTTGGCCAATGTCCAATTTCTATAGGGTGGATATGCAATTACAAAATATGCCTTACCAAACAATTATCGATGCCAAGTTCATTACCATGTCTCTGAGCAGAACAATTTGGACTGCACAGCAAAGCTTGTCATTTTCGTGGGTGTCCCCACCAGTCTGCTTTTCATTAGTGCATCTCACCATAAATGCATAAAATTGTGTTATGAGTGGGAACAGACTGACTTTGGTTGATGTTGAATCAGTGACAAAACTAATGCTGAACTGCTGTGACAGACAGGTTATTCTTCGTGAAACTGTTTTATGTGAACACATGGTGCTCTCTTGTCCACAGCATCATGACATCAACTGAAAGCAAAAAAACATTGCTAAGATACCACGGACAAAATGTTACCCATCAGACATATGTCTCACTCACTATATATATAATATAATATAATATTAGTGGTCAATATATATATATATATATATATATATATATATATATATATATATATATATATAGGTAATATTAGTGGTAAATATACATATATATGCAAAATCCACAGGTGCATATACACACATGTATATTTTTTGAATAAAACATTCATTTTCCCCCTTCCACTCACACCTAGTTTTTAAAAAACCCTCTCTGTTAAGTTTTAATCTCCCAAATTCTCTCGTATGTTACCCCTCTCTTTAGAACTAACATTCGTCCCACACTCTCATATTCACTCTCTCTAAATTCTATTCTTATTTCCGGAGTTGTTCTTTTCCGTTTTCTTTTTGAATTTGTAGGTCTGATGAATTGGATCGTATTTACGATTCCAATGGAATAAATTATGACCATGGAATATTAGTGTTTAAGCCTTTTTATTATATATATATATATATATATATATATATATATATATATATTTTTATTTTTTTTTGAATTTGTAGGTCTGATGAATTGGATTCTGATTCCAATTCCAATGTAATAAATTATAACCATGGAATATTAGTGTTTGAGCCTTTTATATTAAATATATACACACACACACACAGTAGCCTAAGAAAAGTTTTTAACCAGGAGACATAAACTACATCCAATTTCAGAATTTAATTACAGAATTCCAACTCAACATAAATAAACAGTATTTGGAACTAGTATGGAGTAGGTCTTCCATTTGTTAGTTTCAGTGCTTGTATTCGATTTTTCATGGATTTGATCAAGTTAGCAACGATCGTCTGAGCCATATTTTGCCACTCCTTTAGCAATGTTCCTTGAAGGGTTGCCACTGGCGTAATTTTCGTTGCATGCTCTCCAAGTCTTCGGTCAAGGTGCTTCCAAATGTGCCCTATAGGATTCATGTCAATACTTTGGGCTACCCATGGCAGTGACTTGATTCCTTGCAATTCCTTCCAGGCCATTACTATTTTGTTCATATGACATGGTGCTCCATCTTCTTGAAAAAGAGACATTCTTGTCAATTTGATTGATTTCAAATAGTGAAAGTAGTCCTTTCTCTAATATTTGACAGTATTTTGAACCATTCAACCACTCGTCAACAAGAATCACTCAGATTTCCAGCCAAGCCAGACAGTACTCCACACAATTACTCCAATCCTTCCATGTTTCATGGTCACCTGTGGATATTCAAAAATGTTAGTGTTTAGAATTTAATACAGAATAGAATTGCTGTATTTCCTTGAATAATTTCTTGGGACATTTATTTAGAAATTGAATCTTTAGGAGTGACACTTATTTGAGGTGTGGCAGTGGCACTTATTAAAAAAAATCAAAATATTATACAACTGAGACAATCATCTTTTATAACTTGCAATGATTCTGTTTTTCATTTCTAACACAGTGTCATCTGCATCTCGTGTATTGTTAAGGTTTATCCAAACTATTATTTTTTTCTCGTTAATTTTTTGCATAATTATTTTACCCAGGTCTGTTTGCTAATTGAGATATTTTAGCTGCTTTATCTTCTCTCTGCCCATCTATAAGTCCTTGTGGTTAATTTATCATAAAACCCGATGTCAATAAATTATTTGTTTTCAGCAGATGACACCGGATAATCAAGTCACATCTGCTTGCACTTGGCAACCTTTTACGGAAGACTTTTTTTTTTTCACCACTCATCATATGTTGCTTCAAACTGATGCAATGATGCATTTCACTCTCAATTATTAAATCTGTTGCATCTCAAGGCTACCAAATATTTTCTGAAATTTTCTAAATCTTTGAAACATCTATTCTACTATTAGGTGCATTATGTCCGTCTGCATACATGGTAATTGTGAAATTACCCATTTCCATACATGAAACAATTGCTTATGTCTATATCATGTTTAAACACCATATCACGTACAATCACCAAATTTATGCAACATAGAATCTTGTCAGTATTTAGATGACTGATTAATTGGAAATATTTTTTATTTCTCCTAAATCCTGTTCCTCTATCTATTTAGTCAAGCTTACTCAGTAGGTTATGCATGTTTTCTTCCTCTGTACTTTTACATTCAGTATATCCTGTGAGTATCAAATTTTCTAAGCCTTCTTTCCTCGTTATGTGCCCTACAAATATCACCTTCCTGATGTTAAATATAAGTTTCCTTTTTGTTTCCTTTTTCTCTGAAACCTTTCTTGTTGCTCATATGTTCAATCCATGGTCTTTTCTTCATCTTTGGGGACTTTGTTTAGCAGCATTCACTGCCATACAGGAGGACTGACATCATGTATTTTATTTGTTTCATTTGGAATGCATATTTGGCTATCGCAATGCACAAAGTGTTGCCCTTTCCATCCTTGTTAAAACACTTCCCAGATATTTAAATCTTTGTACTTGGTTGATTTTAGTATCTTCATTACATAGCTAAAATCCTTGTTAGTAAGTAGGGAAGAATGGTTTTTATTTTATACCATTTATAACTAAATATCATGTTTTATAAAAATGTTTACATCAGAAATCACTAAATTTGGTTCAAATTATAACTTTGTTGCCAATGACTTTCTGCAATTGGTACCATCAAAAGTAAGAAATCCAGTATAGAATTTTTCCTTTAAAATGTAAGAGGATATTGAAATATTTTAGTTCAGTCCAAAATAAAGTTATTTTAGCTAAAATTTGAATTATCATGTTTTAAAAAGAAAAAATATGTAAAAAAAAAAAATGCTTATATTTAGGAAAATCCGTTTACATCTCCAGTGTCATATAATATTAATTAATGTCCCCTTTTCTAATTTGCGCTTAGTGTTCATTTTATCCTCTATGTCAATGCTTTGACAAATAACTCTCTTCTAGGGATGTTATTTAGTTTCTGGAACATAACCATTGTTCTCTTCTTGGCTGACATATGCTTATGTTAATTTTTACACATTAGTGCTGAAGGTGCTAAGGGATGATTTGTTAAAGGGTTAATCTCTGCTTTTTAATCAAACTACTGTCTGTGTGTTAATGTTGGAAGTTTTTGGCAGTGGGATAAAAAGCTCAGTTGGTGTTGGGATGGGATGAATGATATTGTCTTTGATGTAAGTTTACATATACTTTGCTTACTGTTAATGATCTGTTTTCACCCTCCTTCCATCCCTTTTTCTCTTCACTCCTGTTATATAGGCAATATATTCCTCGGTAAAGGTCCATTATCTCAAGTCAATCATGTGATCTCTGTCTGATTGGTTTCCAGTGGTCATAGCTGGTTCTCTTTGGCTGGATGTCAAAGTTTCCCAGTTTTGCAATGCCAAATTTCTGTTAGGCATATCATTGCTACTGTGGAAGGAAGCTAATCTTAAGAAGCGTGGAAAAGAGAAAAGATATTGCCTGTAAGGTCCATAGGTAAGAAATTTATCTTATATTGTAGCTGAAGTTGAATTTGAGTGAAAAATATTACAATGAAACCATGTAAAACCTGCTTTAAAGTATACAAGTCTTATTTTTGTTTTATAGTTAACTATGTTTTCTTGAAACTTCAAACACAATATTTAAATTATTTTGATACATTAAAAAGTTTAATGAAAATGTCTGAGATTTTTGTTGCTTTGGGTCCCCCCTAATTGAGATAAGCAGTGTACAAATTATACCATTTTCTACGTATATAATTTGGGGATGTGTAAAATATTAAGGTGTATCAAGTCTAGATTCTTACATATGAGCACAATCATGGCATGTGTTTATACTTTCCAAGGCAAAGAATTTTGGCTTATATATAGTTTTAATGTATGCTGTATTTATAGGGACAGAGGAAAACTAGGCATAACATATTTAGTGAGCTTGAGTAAATGGATGGCAGAACAAGGTTTAGGAGAAACAACAAAAAGTTAAAAATTATTAAGAGCTACAAAGGACAGGAAATTGTGGAGAGCTATGATCGCTTACTTCCTGAGCGGACATGGCATATAAGGAAGTAGTCAATTTCCTAAGTTTAACCAAATGGATTTTTTTAATATTTCCTTGGCTGGGCTGAGAACTATGTTTGTACCTTACAGCTCAATGTTACTTAAAGTTTTATGCATATACCAATCATGAGATATATATATATAATATATATATATATATATATATATATACATAGTGGACTCTCTTATCATGAACGATAAATGAGGGTCAGCATTGGATGGGTGCCTTTTGTTTTACACTTATGCATGCTAGCAGGGGCTATTGTGGAGAAAATCAGGTAAGGGAAAGACATATTTCATTTGTACTTTCTTAAGTGTGGTACTAGCCCAGCCTTACTGAAGGTGACAAAGCCACACTGACAGATGAAATTTGTTAAAGCAGGATTTTGATGGTGTCTCTGCTTCATAGCTTGACAATGTTGATCACAGTCCTTCAGCCTACTGTCTTCAAAACCCTTTAGATTAATGAAACGTGTCTTATGACACTTCTTTCAGTTTGATGTT
>OZ010608.1:49087771-49092771 GCA_963932145.1 Acanthosepion lycidas | reverse complement strand
ATCTTCAAACTAAGTCACCATACAGTGTTGATTTGTATACTGTCTATAACTGTGAGTACACACACATCACATACATACATATATATATATATATATATATATAGTTTTAAGGTATGCTATATGTGTGTTAATGTGTTCAATATCAGGGATAGAGCATATATAAATAGAGAAGTTGATATTGAGGTTAGCACACAGTGGCTATAGTCTGTTTTATGCTTCATGGCCTGAAGATTGTATTTAAGCATGAAATAGCCTGTTGCCACTAGGTGTTGATCTTAATGTCCACTTATATACTACAGTTCAAAAGTTTGAAGCCAACATCATAATTTTCAGAAAAATGATGCTCAATGTTTCTAGTGTAAATGTATCTGAAATTAAGAATAAGAGGAAGTCTTGTTATTTAATTTCCATCCTTCTAAATATATTCAGCAGCAGTGCTATAGTTAGACATCATTTAAATTCTTAGAGAAAGTTATTTCATTATTAATTTGTGACTAGTTTTTTTTTTCTCCTATTCTAAGTCACTCTTTGACCAAGTAAATAGCATGGATCAGATTTACATAGTAGGTATTGAACTTAGAACATTGTTGTGGTTCACCACTCAGCCCAACCATCCTGTGTATGACGATAAACTACATCCAACAGTAAGCCCTCTGATCAGGAGGTTTTGAGGAGCATAGAACCACCTCTTAATTGCTGGTGTTCCCAGGTCCACCATGACCAGGCGTGGTAGCACCTGTTACTGTCCCAGCTATGCGTAAATAGTTAACCCCCAAACTGGAGTCAAAACATTATGAAAGTGCAAAAATAGGTTTTAATACCAGAAATACTTTGTAAAAAATGATTAACAGCAATACATTTTTGAAGAAAAATTATCAGAAGCAATACATTTTGGAAAAAAAAAATATTACCAGCAATAAAAATTTTGTCGGCATTAAATAACCCATTAACCCAAAAAACAAAACAAAACAAACCAAACCAAACCAAACCAAACCAAACCAAACCACACCACACAGACTAATTTTTAGAAATTAAGGTATAGGAGAGAAAAAAACAATTTATTTATACTAAGACCTTTACTATAGTTCAGAATATTAAGTACTGAGTTGGGATAAAATATATAAGTTGATTCAAGAAGTGTGTGTTAGGTGGGGATTCCATGCAGAGTCACTGGAGGAGGAACTAATAAGCAGAAAGGTTATGAAGTTGACAATGAACTTGAATGAATATGAAGTTGTCTAGACTTTTACAAAGAATAAGGAATAATAGCTAGGTTTCTGAACAAAGAAGTTGTTCAGTTTACAGTGGAGACAAAATGTCAGTTGGAATATTCTGGTTTACAGGTATGGGTTTCTCTTATGTGTAGATAAAAGTCATAAATAAGCTGTTTTATTGAAAAGACTGAAGGCAGATCCCATTCAGTCTTAGACTGGAAAGTGGAATCAAGACATAAGTTGTTTTTTTTCAATCAGTTTCCATACCTGCTGCATAAAGAATCTCTGAAAATGGACTCTCATTGTTTTTGTTTTGTTTTTGTTTTTTTTCAAGCTATACAAACATCTCATCACAGAAATAAAAAAACATTCAAATAGTATCGCGTTTTAAGACAACAGATATAACTGGTTTGAAAGAATCATACCTCATCTCAGGAATTAAATAAATTCAAGTAATCATTGTATATTAGGAATTAAATTTAATTCAAATTGTATCAAGGCCGGAGGATACAGAGGCTGAAATGTTTTAAGACAACAGATATAACTGGTTTGAAATAATCCTTGTATCATATCTCATCTCAGTAATTAAATAAATTCAAATAGTATTAAGACCAGAGGATACAAAGGCTGAAATGTTTTAAGACAACAGATATAACTGGTTTGAAATAATCCTTGTATCATACCTCATCTCAGTAATTAAATAAATTCAAATAGTATTAGTTTGGTGCAAAAATAATATCGTTTTTTGACGTCAAAAACGATATTATTTTTGCACCAACCTAATATTAAGACCAGAGGATACAAAGGCTGACATGTTTTAATAAATACAACTGATTTGATATAACTGGTCTAAAAGAATCAGTGTATAACACCTCAACTCATAAAATAAAAGAATTCAAATAGAATCAAGGCCAGAGGATACAAGGGTCGAAACTTTTTAATAAAAACAACAATGATTGTGACACTAGTTTGAAGCAGTCTTTGTCTAATAATAATCCCTGATCACAGAATTTCTCTTAAAAACTATTTCATCAGTTTTTACTAATTAATGGTGTTTTGAAGCTACAGATATCAATGAATAGAATGAGGTTTTTCGTTTTCCAATTGTTTGGTGTGAGACCTTAAATATTGCAATCAAAATTCTTACAGAAATGATTTTTGGCTTCTTGAATATTTCTGAATGGCAAGTCAGATGGTGAAGAGGGAAACTTTTGCTTATTTAGATTTGTTTTTATTATTAACTGCATTTAAAGAAATAATTTCTCCCCAAAATCTTTGAAAAATTTTTCAGTGTGAATTGTTGATATTTTTTCTTTTTCGTAATTGAAAACTGTAAGATTGTTATTCAAAAACCACTTCAGTGTCATGAAATTTTACAAGTATGAAATTGCCCTCAGAGAGTGTTTCTTCTTTTCTTTTTTTTTTGTCTTAGTTTAGATTTAATCTTTCTCTCTTGTTGGTGATTTCTTTTTTATGTATTTATTTATTATTTTTTTTTTTTTACTTATTTTAGATTTAATCTTTGTCTTTATCTAAATTTCCTTTTAAAATCTTTTTATCTTAGTTTAAATTTGATCTTTCCCTTTCTCTCTGGTGAATAACTGTTACTAAGGCCATTCTATTGAACCATTTTTCATTTACATGACCTCCAGTTCAATCCTCTGACACCAAACTACCATTCAGTGACTTTATTTTAGGATTCTTTTTTAATTTGCATTCTTTACTTATTTTGTCATTTTATTTTTCTTTATTTGGCAATATTTTCTGAATTTAACGGAAGGTGCAGCAGACAATTAAATCTGCAACTTTGTGTTGTCACAATCTGATAATTCCATTATTACACCAGCTGCAAAATGTGCTTCAATCCCACGAGAACTTTTAATAGAAAGATAAATGTGCTAAAATGTACATTGTACTTACAAGTAACCAGTGAACTCTAATGATAGTGTAGTCATATGAATACAAAGTGTTTCTCTCTGCATTTTAGAGTGATTCTTCCTTCTGTTTTCTCCCTCCCCCTTTTAATGTCTACCAATTCCTATTTTTTTATTTTTTACAAAATGGCTTCAGAAATCAGTAGTGGATATGTCCATTTTGAAAAAAATATAAATCAAATTTTCCTTGTTCTCTGTCATCTCTGTACAATTTTAGGACTGGTATGTTAAAAAATGAGTGTAAGGAATAGAACACCCATTATGACCTATGATCATTCATCACAACCCCCCCCCCCCAAAAAAAAAAAAAACGAATTTCAAGTCATAAAATTATGGTGTCAAACTCCCAAAAATGAGTATTAGAAAAAAATCATGGTCTCTGAATTAATAACTTCTGCGATTTTTACTGCATGAATACATCAAAACTCAGGAAGAAAAGGGATTATCAGTGGTCATGAATGAAGGCAAAATTTACTGCTCTTCTATGTATAATCTAAGATCGTTGCTTATAGTTTTTCTATAGAAATTCATTGAAAATCAACAGGAAAGGGATTGTCAGTGGTCATTAATGAAGGGAATTATTACTGATAGATGAAGTCTATTGTATGTATAATGTAAGTGTATTGCTAGTGATGTTATAGTAGAACTGTATTGGAATCCAGAAGAAATGGATTATCAGTGCTTAGGAATGATGTTAAGCATTACTAATAGATGAGTTTTCTTCTATGTATAATCTAAAATTGTTGCTTATTATTTTACTATAGAAAGACATTGAAAATCATGAAGAAAGTATAGTCAGTGGTCAGGAATGAAAGCAAGTATTACTGGTGGGATAGGATTTCTATACTTTTTTGTTAATAAAATTGTTATAAAGTTTTGATAATATTTTATCAGATATGTAATGTTGTGGTTTCCTGTTATTAATGAAAAAGCCCAAGTAAAGATCTACTCTAGTATTGGTTAATGATATTAAGACTATTCTAGTCTTGCTAATGATATTTATTTCTTGTATATTCTTTATGTATTTATACAATTCTATTCTGGTTGATTGATCTGTAAATATCATGGTCTTCAGTGGTATAAGCACTGAACTTTGACATGACAGAATTTTCATTTCCATTCTCCTCCCACCGTTTCTTATCCCTGAAGAATGAAATTCAATTATGCCAACCCACCCAACTCTATACAACTCAAGAGTTTCCATATTTTCTATCTTGTTTTCATTTTGTGTTTTTTGTTTAGTTTATTTTTGGCAAAAGTTGTCAGAGTTTAGATTTTGATCTGTTTCCTCCTCTATTTCAATCTGGCATTTGTTTTGCATTCTGTTTTTTTAATATTCATTTTCTTTTTCATATTTACAGTGAGGAATTGAATCAGATTTTTTAAGGTATGATGCTTCATAACTTGGGGCAGGTAGAATTTTATTTTATGTCATCTTACACTTATTTTTATCTTGTAATGTATTCAACCGAGAATAGGCAACTTAGTTCTAACAACAAACACATGGGCAAAAATGTGGGTGAGAATTCAAACTAGTATAACAATATAGATAAGCATTCAAGTAATACACACAGAGAGTGTGTGTGTGTATATGTATGTATGTATGTGTGTGTGTGTGTATATATATATATTTCTGAAATATGTCAATAGACATAATATGCACTGTATATCACCTATAATGTTTGAAATAGTAAAAAATATCAGATTAAAAATAAATCCATTATATATAATATATATTGTTATGGTAATTTACCCATGCACACATAGACTCTCTCAGCTATAAATAGGAGCAGGTACTGCCTTTTGTGCAGGGAATTTTCTAGTTGTTAGCTCTGACAGTCGGACCAAACAT
>OZ010608.1:49055271-49080271 GCA_963932145.1 Acanthosepion lycidas | reverse complement strand
GGTGAATTCATACCTTTACCAAGGGTATTTGCATGTAAGGGAATATAATGAACCTAACTGGAATTGGAACACAGCTCTCTGATTAACCATTCTGAGCCATTATCCATTCTGTCACCCATATCTCCAAGCTTACAGCACCTGGTATTCCAAGCAGTTTCACATTTAGGTACTGACTATGCTCGATGTTAGTTGACTTTAGTGATCATATGAGAACTGGTGTTTCAACACGATATGCCCGTGAGACTCATTCTCATTTAACAGTAATAAATTTAATTGGCATCCAATTCTAATTGGCTGCAAGTTATAACCAATATCTTAATTAAGGGAATCAAATTCAGTGCTTTTCAGGTTCAATGAGTAACTTTTGAAGCTGCAAGACGGGGGCATGCAGATTGTCAGAATCAGTTAAATTTGAAATCTCTGTTTTAATAAATTTTCAATTTCACAACTTAGCTTGCTTTTTTTACTTTTCTTTTTTTTTTTTCTTTTTTCTTTTTTTTTTTTTACAATGTGGTAGTTAAGGTAGAGGCTAACAGAGTAAGAGGAATAGTTTATGCAGATATGTGGGGAAGATAACAGTTAACCCTAGACTTGAATAGGTTAAGATTGTAGTGATCAGGAAAACATCTTCTTGGGAGTCAGTTCCACAGAGCTGCTCAAATGGAACTTACTTCTCACCAATGAAATATGGAGGGAATGAGGCTAGTTTGTAACAATGTGTGTAGCATGGCAGGAGGTTAAAACTGGTGGAATTAAGGAAACATAGTTTGTCTGAGCACTTTCCATAGAAGTAGTGATAGAACAGACAGAACTTACCTAATAAGCTTGTGACATTTCATCTGTGAAAGAGGGGTTGGAAGTGGGAAATTAAATTTGCCTACAAGGACAGGGTGAAACTTTTGGACTCTAATGAGACTAGAAAATGAAGACTGGGCAGCAGTACTCCATTTTTGTAAAGTTAAAAGTTAGCACAATGAGTTGGGTACTTACTGAAGCAGTACAGGGAACCAACCATTTTCTAAAAGAAGCTGTGCTAACTTGGGCTATGAATGTAAGTATGTAATATTAACATTGGCCAGGCTTATAATAACATGAGACTAAATCTCTCATATGCAACATAATTGTTTATTCAACTTTGATCTTGAATTACTATTGGCAAGTAGGTGTATAACATTGGGTTTCTTCCTCTGTACCTGGATTCTACATTATTGTGAGGATGTAAGAGACTCTTTTCATTTTCTTTCAGTGGGTGCTTATAGATCTACCTGCTATCTAGTTCTATATGTGCACATCCTAATTGCAGCTTCATTGTTCACCTGATATCTTGTGAGGCACAGAACTTCACATGGTGGTGAGGCTTTTAGGGCCACTCACTGATGCACCTAACTTCTCTGAAGCTCTGGTGTAGCACCAAGTTCAAAGTCTATTCTGCCAATCCTGATAATGGCTGGCTACTCATTTACAAAGTACTCTTGTCTGCTAGTACATGTAGCCAATTGCTGTTGAAGATGCCTGCTTAGACGCATTTGTGTTTATTCAACACCCGCAGAGCCCATCTGTGGTTTATGCTACAATATGCTGGGTAGACCTTAGTTATAGTTTCTGGGAGAGAGTGCATAATGTGGCATGATTAACAGTTTGAACAAGATCATTGTGCACAAACCCTTACTCATGATGACTTGTAGCTTCATACTAACACAACCATTGATGGCTTCTGATCAGTTTTAGCTTCCAAATTTCACTCACTAAGCTTGGGTTAAACTGTGGGGGTATGATTTTCAGGTGCCTACCTATAATACAGCATGTCAGTTTTGTCTCGTAGCCACCAATCTTGTTCTATGCTTAAATTCAAATGGTTGAGGTATGAATGAAGAGAGCTCATTAGAATGAATATGAAAATATATAGAAAAACCAGAGAAGCCAAATGACGTCCATGGAAAATTAACTGAAGTTGAAGTGCCAGGTCAAACTGATAACATTATAGACCCTACTTTGGATTTTGTTGAGGTTTGCTTTATTTGGTTTTATGGCATATCAACCTCAGCAGGTTATTTAATGTTGACAAGACCTTTTAGGACAGGTTTGCATGAATAAAATATATATTCTTTGTAATATATTTTGTAGATCAGGTTTCATTGAAAAATTTTTGTAAAGAGGGTTTCTTGTCAAGAGTCAAATGTATTGCTGGTAATATTTTTTTTTTTAAATGTATTGTTGGTATTTTTACTATAAAAATCTATTTTTAATATTTTTTATCCCAGTTTTAGGGTTAAATATTTACCCATAGCTGGGACCCTTTCAGAGTGGAAGAATGACAATTAAAAAGTGTTACCGTGCTCCTCAAAACCTGATTAGAAGCCTTGCTGCCAAGATGTAGTTTATAGATTTTGTTGAGAATCTTGAGATATATAGCTTGAGCACGAGGTGAGATACGGAAGCTATATTCAATGTATGGATGAAGAGTAGATTTATAAATGTGCAAGATTAATTCTGGCAAGAAAAATTATCGGGCACCTCACAGTGACCCAACCATCTGAGCAGCAGATGTCTGAATAAAATGAGTTTCAAAGATACTCATTTAATTAAATGGCTTGCTTGTTTGTTCAGTGTTAACATGATTAAAAACCTGTGAAGCTTTCTGAAGAGGAATATATATATTAGCAAATGGCATTTTACCAGTGTAAATGAACTTTAAAATATTTTTTGTTTTAATCATTTCATGCTAAGCAAAGCAATAAAGCTATTAAGATGCAAGTCTGAAAGAATATGAAAAAATATTTAAGGAGAGAGAGCAATAAAAAACTTGAATTGAGAAAATGGAAGGTAACAGTTGATGTAGCATTTAAATATATAAATATCAAAGTTGATTGGAAAGTAAGAAGCCGGAAGAGAGTTCCACAAGTGAGAAGTGCGAGAAAAGAAACTGTTAGCATAGAACTTACAATTACATCTCACCATTTTGACTGTAAGATGATGAAACATTTTTGCTAATCTAGTATTGTGCTTAAATTTGTAAAGGCTAGGTCTCAGCGAGGAAAACTGATCAGAACAATTACTATGTGAAGAATGTTATGGCACTGGGAAAGTTACTGAAGCTGAGATGCCAGGTCTGGATTGAAAACATTGCAGATTCTTCTTTGTGTTATAAATGCTGAGCAGTTTACTTCATATGAAGAACAAAATCAGGTTATAAGTTATTAATCATGTGAAATGTATAGGAAGTTATGCATTTCACAGCCATGAATTTTATGAGTCAACCAATAAAGATAGAACCAAGGTTGAATGCATCTAGAATTACTTTATCAATTTTTCTGGCACTGTAACATTTATAGTGAACGAGAGTTTAATTCAGAAAACTTACAAAGAGTGAATTTGTGTTCCTTATGAAAACTGAGCAGAATGTTTGGCCATTCGCAGCAGTCTTTGAATCATGAATGCCAACTTTTCATTTTTTTCATCGTATTGTTACAGGTGATGAAACATGGGATTTGCATATCAACAGAAAAAAAAAAATAAAATAATCATTAAGTGAGAAACCAGTGTCAGCACCAAAACCGGGTGTTTATCCACAGTCTTTGCTTTGTGTCTGGTGAAGGGTGTCATCCGTTATGAGCTACTAGTAAATGGAAAGAACATCACTGTAGATGTTTATTGCCAGCAACTTGAGCATGTAAACGAAGCATTATAAAGTGCCCTGCTTTCATAAAGAGAAAAGGTGTTATTCTTCAGTGTGGCAATGCAAGGGCACATAACTCTGCAAGACAAATCCAAGAAAAAGAAAATAACTGTGAGAAGGTTCTTCCACATACTTCACACTCACCATATTTAGCACCTATAAATTTTCATTTGTTTCAGTCATTGAAATATTTCATAAGTGGGAAAACATTCTGAAACAAAGATGTTCAAAACAGTATTTCAAACAGTTTTTTTGATAAAAAAGAAAAACATTTAATGGGGAAATGAAAATGAGCTTTCCTCATGAGATTCAGCAATTGAAATGAAGGTGAATACATTTTTAAAAAATAATATTCAAATAAATTTAACTTAAGTATACTTTTATATTCTTTCTGTTTATATAAAATTATTTTCTAAACACTCTAATGTAAACAAAATTATGCATATATAAAACTTAATTTTAAAGATGCATGCCCATACGATCACCAAAGTTAAGCAATGTCAAGTCTAGTCAGTACCTAGATGAGTGACTATATAGGAATGCCAAATGCTGTAAGCTTGGATATGCATGTAGTTTTATTGAAGAAAATAGCCATTTACCATGTCAGACCAACTGACAGTGTATTCTACATTGGAAAAGAAAGCAAGCAAGCAAGCATATGACTCTTGTTTATATATGAGAACATCATGCAAATTTTTGGTTGTACCTCAACCAAACATTGATTTCTAACAGTGCAGAAAAATAAAAATGTGGCCAGTATTAGACTATTGAGAGTAGAATGAGTGTTAGATGCATACACAGCTAATGCTGATGTGTGTCGGCAGAAACTGAAGGAGCAGCACCAAAAAGGACCTGAGGTCACTATCCTTGACCTATGGTAAGCCTACCTACAAAATGCATAGTCACAAGTCACTTTGGCCCTTTCAAACTGTGATCTTTAAGGGGCAAAGATATTGCCTGACATGAATGAGTTTTGGGTTGAATGTTACACCATCATAATGAAAGTTATTGTGGATGCTGCTCTATTGAAAAATAAGTCAGTTCGATGGGTAACCTCATCATATATTGATGATATTTATGTTGACAAGAGCATGAGTTCAGCAGACCGTTACAGAGTTACAGGATGGCACTCATGTTCTGGGTTTGCATGTTGAGGAAGAGAACAACTTGCTTAATTGGAGGCATGGAAATGACATTCCATCAGTTCCTGAGGTATGACGCAATGTCTTGTGTTGTGGAAAGCTGGTGAATCACTTTCCTGTGTGTGGTTGGCTCTCTGTTGCTGCATCATTTGTTAAACACAGAACAGTGTTGATCACATCTAGCTGGGATGATGAAGTGATAGATGCTCCCTTTAAGAACATCATTGAGGACATCGTGGTAAGAATACACCAGAATGATCCTGATCATGTCAAGTGGTGCACAAACGGATACACATGATGTATGGGTTGATGCAAGATCTCTTGCCACAGAGGTTTGCTGGATGTTGACAGAAGCATTGTAGAAGATGCTTGTGAATAACACACAACATATCAACTTAACAGAATTGGATGCTATCCTGAATGGCGTCAATTTAGCAATGGTGCTGCATCTCTTTGCGGACTCCACATGCGTTCACTGGTGGGTATTAGACATGCTCACTGGTAAAGCCAGAATACAAACTAAAGCAGCAAGTGAGATGCTGATCTGGAGCCATTTGAGTATACTTGAAAAGCTTGTCTAAGAGTACAAGTTATTGATCTTAAATTTGGTGACATCAAATCAGAATTGTGCGGATAAGCTCACAAGAGTGCCACAACAATGGTATGATGTGATCAAGAAGGTGGTCAATCCACAACAACCTGTATGCACTTCGATGGTGAACAAAATTTCTCCAGACCATATAAATGCTATACAATGCCAGAGTGGACATCTTGGCGTCAGGTGAACAGCGTATTTTGTGAGACAAATTCACCGTATGATATCCAAGGCGGCTATCAGGGCAGTGGTCAGAAGATGTAAAGAATGCCATTTGATTGACCCAGCCTCAAGTTGTTGGCCACAAGACAACTTAAGACTCAAGAAGTGTTGCCTGACAGCTGGAAACTATTTTTTTGAATGAGGCCCACCATCAGAAATAGTAACTGATAATGATAATGTATTTCACAGTAAGTCCTTGAAAGATTTCTTGGATGACTGGAGAGTCCAGTTTCGTTTCCATTGCACATATGTTCCTGCAGGAAATGGCATAGTGGAAAGATTTCATCACAGCATAAAGAGAATTGCAGCAAGAAAACACTGTCCAATAATGGAGCCAGTGTACTGGCATTATATTACATCAAAGAATGACATATCGTTCACTAATGCATCTGCCAATATGATTCACCGTTACCAACTTGGAGTGAAGGGAATTAGTACGACATTACTACCTGATCATTGTCAGAATAACTTCATATACAGAGTTAGGAACAGAGTGTGGGTGAAAGCTCCCCACAGCTGGTGTACCTCTAGTTATCAAGTAGCTTGTGTAATGGACTTTATAAGTCCACAAACAATAATGGTTGATGGGATGCCTCAGCATGTAAAAGATCTTTACCTTTTCATAGTGCATGTGATGTGACAATTTATCATCTGAAAGTGATCAGGTAATTGATCTCTATGAATCTGAATTCCACAGACATGGAGATTCTGGAAACTCTGTATATGCCTGATGTATCCTCAGGAGACAATTCTTCAACACACATAATGGAGATGGTCCCATTACGACGAAGCACCAGGATAAAGAGAACCGCTCCAAGCTGTCTGATTTGTGATCATGTAATTGTGTGGAGTTTAGTGAAGAAAATGATGACTTGTCAAACCAAGCAACAGTGTACTGCACGTATCCTACATCGGAAAAGAAAGAACGCACGCACATGACTCTTGTTTATATATGAGAACATCATGCAAATTTTTAGTCATGCTTCAGCCAATTACTGACTTCTTGGCCTAGATATAAACAGGTACTGCATGTAATCAGAGATTTGCTCCCAGCTGCTGTATTAAAGTTTATCCCCTCACCATCTTACAGTGGTGTAATGGATAATGGCTTGGAATTGTTAATCAGAGAGCCGAGTTCCAAATCCAGTTAAGTTCGTTATATTCATTTATGCACAAATACTCTTGGGAAAGGTATGAATCCATCTCTTCTCCCCCTAGCTATGGGTTAATTTGTGATACTTGTATCACTAAACATTTACTATCTCCAGAAAAATTCTTAAAATTTAAAAATATTTTCAGGCTTTAAATAATCTGCAAAGGGTTGATAAATCATAAAAAATAAATTAATCATTTAAAGATGTAATCTTCTATGTGTTGTGCCCCTTCAGGGTGTTGTCAATCATGGCTTTCCACAATTTCCTGTCCTTGTCTTTTCACCTCTCTCCAAAATACTGCTCTGCTTTCCAGTGCCCTGCATATGATGATACACTACAGCTGGCAGCAAGGCCTCTGATTGGGAGGTTACGAGGAGCGTAGAACCACCTCTTAATTGCTGTTGTTCCCAGGTCCACCCTATCCCCGGGTAATAGCATCTGTTAGAATCCCAGTTACGGGCGAATAGTCAACCTCTAACCTGGGGTCAAAAAACTATGAAAGTATAAAAACAGATTTTTATAGTAAAAATACCAGCAATCAGTCAGTCAGTTATGTGCCATGCATGATAGACGCTTAGGCGATCATGTACCTTTCAATACATGACTGACGAGGCAGATTTTTTCTCACAGTAGGTTACCATTTCTTTCTGTGGTAGACCAGTTGCCATCCAAGGATATAGAACCCGGTCTGTCCTGCTATTTACCCACAGCTGGTGGGAGAAGAGGATCCATACCTTTCCATAAGTGAATGTAATGGATTTGACTGGAATTCGAACTTGGCTCTCCAATTCCTCAATCCGAGCTGCTATCCATAACTCCACCATGTCTCCTACTAGCAATACATTTTTGAAAAAAAAATTATTACCTGCAATACAATTTTGAAAAAAAAAAAAAAAAATTTAAGTGCAATACATTTGACTCCCAGCAAAAATCCTCTTTACAAAAATACGTCAATGAAATCTGATATACAAACTGATTTCTTACAAATAATATGTATTCTATTCATACAAATATATCCTAAAAATCATGTCAGCATTAAATAACACATTGAAGTTGAGATACCGTAAAACAAAATAAACCAATTCAATCTGTCTTCCATTTACTCCAGCTCACCAGGTATGTCATGTGTTGTTTTCCTCTCTCGCCTTTAATATGTCCTGTAAGGTTTTTTTTTTCTTTTTAAAGCTGTAATTAAAAAGGAAAGAAATACTATAAATTTTGGAAGTTGACTATCTTCATTAAAAATTTGCTGGGTTACTCTTGGATGGATGAGGAAATTCAGTGTAAAAATCTCTTGATTTCCTTTAGAAAAAGAAAAGTTAATGCTGCAACTCTTTATCTCGAGGTTCCTTTCCATGCAGATCTTTACCAGTTGGATTAATCAACATACACAGGCATTCTGTCTCCTTAAAAGTTATATATTTAAATCCTTTTTCTTTTTGTTTATAAGTAATTACTCAGGTTTCTATTTACTTTTTCTGTCTCATTAAACAGTAGATTTACTTCAAATTTTATCCCAAATAATCTCAACTGATATAGACTTCTGAAAAAAAAGTCATTCTGATATGACATTCTATTGCAGACTCTTAGCTTGGTCGTTCCATTCATATTGTTTTATCTGCACTACCCTCCATCATCTTCAGGTATATATTCCACATGCTAATCTTCTAAGAAGATGTAAGATAGATGCATGAAGAAAATACGAGAATATGATGACAAAGAAAACATTGTGAGTATAACAACCAAGATGAGAATGCTAGCCTGAAAGGAAGGTATATGATAATAATTATTTACCTCTAAAGACACCAACGTAAATTTATAATCATGCCTAATGGTAACCTGTTGGTGAGTGACTCATTGTGTCTTCTTGGGCTAATGTTTTCTGTTGATGCGATGTAGAAAGATTATATTGCATCAATTGTTAGGTCTTCTGCTAGGAAAGTTGGTTCACTGTGTCATGATAATTTTTCTTACCAGAATTTATTTTATATATTTATAAGTCTATAATTTGTCCATGCTTAGAATATTTCTGCCACATATGGTCTGGAGGATGCACGTTGGAGTAATGGATAGCAGCTCGGATTGAGGAATCTGAGCTGAGTTCAAATTGCATTCGAATCCATGGCATTCACTTACATTCTAATACCCTTGGGAAAGGTATGGATCCTCTTCTCCCCGCCTCCCAGCTATGAGTAAATATCAGGACAGACTAGGTTCTATATCCTTAAATGGCAACTGGTCTATTGCAGAAAGAAATGGTAATCAGCTGTGGGAAACAATCTGCCTCGTCAGTCATGTATTGAAAGATACATGATAACCTAAGCATGTATCTTGCATGGCACATAACTGACTGATAGTCTGGTGCTCCTGCTATTTATTTAGAATTGCTTGATAAAACCTCAAATGAATCTGTTATATTATTTATACTGACCGGGCATCTTGACTTCAGTCACTTTCCCACCACCATAACATAGACTCCCTGTGCCTTTTCTATAAATGTTTTTATGGTAATTGTTCTGATGTGTTTTCCTCTATGACTTTATGAATTTAACCCATTGCCTGTCCAGAGCATTTTCATGTGTACTGTCCTAACTGTCCTGTGCATCACAGTACTAGATTGGCTATTAGGTCTCATCATTTTACTAGATGTAATCATAAGTTCTGTGCTAACAACTTCTTTTATTGCAAATTTTGTTTGTGGAACTCTCTTCTGGCTTCTTGATCTCCAGTCAGGTTTGATCTTCAAAAAATTAAATCCAATCTCAATTCTTAACTTCTGTCTTCTTAATTTCTGTTCTTTTATTGTTCATGTTCCTTAATAATGTTTTTCTTTGTTTTATATTCTTTTCACACTCAATAATCCCTTGCATCTTAGTGGCTTTGTTGCCTTGGCATGAAATGATTAAGAAAAAAGAAAAATTTGTTCTGCATTAAAAATCTTAAGGATGCCTAATTAGAAAAGTAATTTGCATTGTTTTTTGGTCTATACCAGGCAAAATACAGAAAATAATATCTGGCACAATAAAATAAAAACAAATTTCACTATCTCAAAATGTACTGAAAATTAACACTGATTTTCCATTACCAAATGTAATTTAATGTGACTATGATCCACTCCAATCACCCAGACAGAAAGTGGCTTTTGCTGCAAATATGCAGTTAAATTGATTTGTCAGTATTTATTAATATAATAAATTGAATAAGTAATTAATTTCTAATGCTACTGGACATCATAAGAGCTAAAAGTTTTCATATTTAACTTTCCCTTAGCACTAATAATTTAATTACACTCTAATGCTAAATGATAGCAAATTATTCTCTCTCTCTCACTATATATATATATATATATATATATATATATATATATATATATATATATATATATAATGTCTGGCCTAAATTCAAATGTGTTATACATGTGATCAGATAGAAATCTGGTGTGTGTGTTGTTTTTTTTGTTTTTTTTTTTTCTTAATCATTTCACTCCAAGCAAGGCAATAAAGCCATTAAGCTGCAAAGGCTTATTGATAAATGAAAATGTTGTAAGGGTCTATAGGGAGGGAACAAGGGTGACATATATAGATATGTAGTATAGATAATGGCTGACCCTCATCTTGATAAGGTTAAGATTATGGTAACAAGTCAGGTTTGATCTTCAAAGATTTAAATGCAATGTCAATTGTTTTCAGCAGATGGTATAAAAGTTGCTTAAAGTAGGTACATTCTTAATTTGCAAATACTGAACATATATTTTTGTTGTATTTATAATTGAGGTTACTAAGGGTTGGTGTTTGTTTTTTTTTTATAATAAGGATTCTAACGAGTAGATTTATGTGACCATTACTACCGTTGTGTTTTTGATGCATAACTGGATATTCTGTACTTGTGGCCTCATGCCATATTTTACTAAATGTAGCATACTATAACTACTATTGTGAGACTGATGTATAAATAAGTGCTCCATATTTTTGGCCTTATGCCTTACTCAGCTCAGTAGATAACTAATCTTGCAGCTGATTACAATAGCAGTAAGTTCTATCCTCATTTAGTGTCCTATACGTGTAACCTTGTATCAGACTAAGTTAATAAATACTTGAGAAATTCTTTTCTGATTTATATTCTGAAAATGCATTCCAAGTTGAGGATTTATTTTTTAAGCACATTAAGAAGAAATGCCATGTTTCTGGGGGTGAGAACATTTGTAGAAATGTTTTTTTCTTCTGTGTCTGTGGATGATGAATAACAGATTAAATCATTTTCACCTTTTGACAAAATGAAAGGAAATTCTAGATCGTTTCCTGCTGCTGTTTCTTTTTTTCCCTCCTTTGTAGGATCTTGAATCAACTCTTGTGTATGGCTCTCACAGCAAGATCTCTTTTATTATCTCTCCCATGTCTATGGAAAAAAAAAAAAAATCTGATGCAATTACTACCCTCCTATTTATTTTATTCTAAATAGACCTCATTATTGATTATTCTATAAATCTTGTACTCTGTCCTTTCATGTGACATTGATTCTTCTTTCAAAGAATCTTTTGGAAAGATAATGTCAAACATTTTTGACTATGCTTCCTTTCTCTTTCAGAAAAAAAAATTCCTATGTTTTTTTTTTTTTTTAATATTGTTCAGCCAATACAAGGCCCAAGAGCCATTCAAATTAGAGGATTAATAAATTGAAATGTTGTAAAGATGTATAAGGAAGGAGAAAGGTGGCATATTATGAGGATATGTAAGACAGTTGACCTTAGTCTTAAAAAGGTTAAGATTTTAGTGACCAGAGTAGCACCTTTTGGGAGTCTATTTCACATTGCAACAGTTCTTAGGAATAATTTGTCTGAGTTGAACTTCCACCTTACTAATGGAATATGAAGGCAATTAGGATGAATCAATAGTTTATATGGCATGGTGTGTCTTACCTGTGAAGGTCTGGATTTGTGGAACCAAGGAATATAGTTTTTGAGTAGTTGTTTTTTTAGTTTTTTTTTTTTTTTTTTTTTTTTTTAAATCATTACATCCAAAGTAAAGCAAGAAAGCCACTAAAATTCAAAGGGTTACTGAGTGTGAAAGAATCTGAGAAAAAAAAATTACTAAGGAGAGAGGACAATAAAAAGAGGAATTAAGGAGATAAAAGATGACAATTGACATTGCATTTAAACTTTTAATGATCAAAGTTGATTAGAAAGTAAGAGGCCTGATGAAATTTCCACAGATTAAAAATATGACCGAAAAAATTGTTAGTGCAGAACTTAAGGTTGCAATTTCAAAAGTAAAATCATGAGACCTAGGATGCAAATCTAATACTGCAGTTAAATTTGTAAAGTCAAGGTACTAAAGCTGATCTGAAGAATTACTGTGAAAATATTTATAGAAAAGGTTGTTGCATGAGTGGTAAAACTAAGATGTAAAAAGTGCAGTTTATTTTTAGTGTAAAAACGGTGCTCAGTATAAAAAAAAGCTATAACTATATAAGTAAAAAATGATTAACAGCACCAGAAGAATCATAAGCATGGCTGTCACTTATCTACTTGACAGTCTTCTGTGAGAAACTAACAGTTGCACCTGTTATTTTTTGTTCAATTGGCTTGATCAACTGCTGATATGCTAACCACCATTGCCCACAGAATCAATGAGACACTAGAAAACAAATACACCCCAAGGACCATAGCATTAGACATTTCAAAAACCTTCAATAAGGTGTGGCACAAAGGATTGCTGGTCAAGCTCTCCAGCTATGGAGTCACTGAAAGAGGCTTCTCAGTAATAAAATACTTCTTAACAGGTATGTCCATGAAGGTAGTTATTAACAGCCAATTCTCCAGGGCCCAATTTTTCAACACAGGAGTCATGCCAACCCTCTTTTTACTTTACATAAATGATCTGCCTCAAAGTATACTCAAATCATTTGTGGATATCTATGCTGATGATTCAACAATATATGGGTGCACCTTCAAAACTTGTGATGACCAGATATTGACAGCTGGTCTCTCATCCGATCTATCTCACTGGGGGAAAAAATTGGCTGGTTACAGTCAGTACATCAAAAACTAAACTAGTTACATTCCATCATTGCTGATCAGACCCCTGAACTACCACCACTCACAATGAATGGATGTCTCCCAGGAAGGCCCCATGCCTTGAGAGACTATTGGTCCTTAAACTAACCCCAGACCAAAGGTGAAATTGTACTGATTCAATGTTCTCATTTTTGATGGAATCAATTTTAACTCACTCAAGGTCATATAAATGGTCAAAGTGAAATTTGAAAAATACACATACATAAAAATTTCAGTTTTACTGTTTATATGATGTCAACTTCAGTGAGTTGTAATTGATTCCATCAAATATGTGAATGCTGGAATAAAAAACCAGTTGATTAACTACACATAGAACAATCTTTGAAAATGCATGGAGTAACATTCAAAAGTACTCGGAGTGGAGGAGAGGAATAATATAAAATAAAAGTTAATATGAACTTTGGCAAATTTATTAATAAAACAGAACAAGTGATTCGAAATTTGAAAGAATTATTAAAAAACAGATTGATAAAACTTGACCATATTATTTAAGAAAACATTTGAGAGAATTCTTGCTGTCTAAATATATCCTATATATCTGTTTGTTTGTGTGTGTGTGTATAATATATATATATATATATATATATATATATAGTGATGAAGTCTGTAACTTGATTGTATTTGAATATGTCAACTAAATAAAAAAAAACATACAAAGAATAGTGTTGTCATCACTAATATATATATATATATAAAATCTGTAGTTTTACATTATATTTGATTTGTACAGTAAGGTATGTGTGCATGTTTCACACTGGGAGAGTTGTTACATGTGAATGATCCACCACCCTTAGCTTTGTCCATTTTTTTCCCCCCACTGGTGGCTTTTTTAGCTAAAAATAAGTTGCTTTTATCAATTTTGTTAGCAAAAAAAGGCAGTTACTTTATTTTTATTTTATTTGGTTATCTTGACATTCAGGAGACTATCACACTAAACATCACAGCTTTGCATCAAGATTGGAAGGTCATTATGGAGGCATTCTGTGTCATAACAGAGCTGGTCAGTGTAAGTGGTTGCTGGATGACCAACCCATCTTGCATTATGGCTAGGTGTCCAGAGCAGTAGATTACTCAAAACTTCTTGCTTTGCTTGCCAACAGTGTCCTGGAAAGTGCATTCTGAATTTGTATAAGATTATAGAAATATCAGAGATGGGTCCATAGAGCTGTGATTCAGTTGGATGTTGTCTCCAAGAGTATTGCTTTTAGCATCCAAGTGTAGGTTCCATCAAGCTTAGACTCTAGGGTTTTAGTTAATGTCCAAGCAGTGGTATCATACATTAACACTGCCTCTATAGTACTACTGGTAAACTTTTGGGGGTTCCACTTCTAGCTTGAAATTAATTTTCTATCATCTAAACTGGTTGCCAATGAAAATTTTGATATATAATAAATCCTACCTGTGATATTATAAGTTCCATATGTACAGTATATTTTATTTTATTTTATTTTTTTTTTTTTAAGTGATTTTTTTTTTTTTATCTGATATTATTTCTTAAAAATGTGGTTTCCCTGATTGGGGTGTGTGTGTGGAGGAGTACAATTTTGATACCTGATGTGGGGGTGGAGGAATACAATTTTGATACCTGTTGGAAGTACAATCTTTCTTTAGTAGGACTTCTTGATCTAGGCCTGTTGTTATTAATTTCACTATTTAAGAAAATAAAAAATGGGGATAACAACTCAAACATGTATACCCAGAAAAAATGGTTATAGTAATGAGAAACACTATAATATGGAAAAAGCATTGTATACTTTTGTCCAACATAGAATTTCTTTTAAAATATTTGTGTTATTATTCAAACTTTGAAAATTTGAATTTAAAAAAAGAATTGTTGAAATAAACGGACATATTTTTTTTACAGAGTAGTATAACTTTGGTGACATTTTGACTTGCATATGGGCAGCAAATTTTGTAACTTTTCTAAGAAATAAAATATTCAACTGAAGTCATTTGAAATTTAAAAAACCTAATAAAAGATTTTTATTGCAATTTGTGAATTTACTCAAGGTTCCATGAAATCTTTGCAGATCTGTGAATCTAAATTCTGTAATTTCAAAGGATCAGTTTTTTTTGTTTTTCTTTTTTTAACCAAAATATTTCAAAATTATGAAGAATTATGGCAAATATGATTCCTTTCCTCTTCATATGACTGAACTGGCCAAAATTCTGTGTGCATCTATGACCAAATATCAAGCCTTTCTCAAAAGGGCTTGATTTGTTGAAGAAATTCAAGGGTGCACCAATAAATCTATAGTTTGGCATTATTTTTAGGTACTTTCCAAATGTTCTGCATGTTGGGCTGATCATCTTGACAAACAGATCATCACTGGTGAGATTTGAACCCAGGTCTCATGATCAGAAGGCAAGTGTTCTAACCACTCAGACACATGGCCTTACTAAAAACACCTAAATTTGATTTTGATTCAAAAAATCACTTTAAAAAAAAAAAAAAAATTATACTGTACATATGGAACTTATGATATCACAGGTAGGATTTATTATATATCAAAATTTTCATTGGCAACCAGTTTAGATGATAGAAAATTAATTTCAAGCTAGAAGTGGAACCCCCAGAATCAGAATACAGAATAATGGTCTACCCAGAATTATATATATATATATATTAGTGATGACAATACTATTCTTTGTATGTTTTTTTTTATTTAGTTGACATATTCAAATAACTGTAAGAAATGACTAAAAATGGTAGAAACATTAACTATGAAAATCAAATCTAATACTTGATCTTTGTGTTAAATATTGACCAATGAATTAAGTGCATTGACAAAGAGATTACACTGGATATATTTTTTTACGATAAATACTTTTTTCTTAATTGTGCATTGGACTTATTGATGTGTCTGTGTAGACATCTTTTCCAGGATTTAGTTTACAACCTGTTGTAGTAATGTCTCCAAGCAGCTCAGTTGGTTTTCATTTAATTTTTATATTTCTCTTTAAATGAAACAGCGTTGTGGTTAAAGATAGATTTCAATTCACTCTCGGCTTTTTTTTTAAGATTTTATTGTAACTACATCTATTTAATTTTTTAGAAAGCCTCTTCTATCACTGTCTGGTAGGTCAGCATGAATTTTTAATCCTGTGAAACAATGATGCATTTTTAGATCCCAGAAGTACAAAAACCAACTCATGGCTTATCATTTAAACAAAGAGATTTTTTCTTGGCATTGTTTATCACTAAAAAAGTCAGCGACAAATCTACTTTTGCAGGTTTTTATTTAAAGGATATATATTTTTGTTACTGATGTTTTCTTTAAAAAAAAAATAAAAAATTGAAAAAGAACACTAAAATTATGACTTAAAGTTTGTTTCATGTTTTTTAACTTTTAAAGATTTGAAGAATGATGAAAATACAGAAAAAAATACATTAAAAACCTTTAAATAGTTTCTGTAAACTTTTGAAGATAGATAATTTTCAAGGGAAAGTTGAGAAGTTATTGACTTGACTCCAGTGGTGGATTTATCTATTGATTTAGCAGCCTGAAGCCTAGGGCCTCAAAATCGAGAGGGCCTTCAGCCAAGGTGTATATTTTTGACACTGTTCTAGTCTTTTCTTACACATGTTGTCATAATGCATTGTAGACTCTAACTAACCCTTCAGTAATTTTAAATACCCATCATCATCATTGAAAGTAATTTTAAATACCCATCATCATCATTGAATTTACTCAAATTGTTTAATTTAACACTCTTACATTTTACTCATGAGAGTGGCAAATTTGGAGAGATCTCATGAGTGGAATAGCCAAGGGCCTCTCTTCATCTAAATCCATCCATGAAGAAGACCTTCAAAAATAATCTGATGATAGGTCAGAGATTTCAGTTTATGGATTCAGTAGGGAACTTTCCAGTATATATTTTCTCTTATTTAAATTGTTTTTTAGTTTTCATTTAAATTATAATTTGAGTACATCAATAAGTCTGTAGCCTAATGATGAAAAGTAAGAAATATTTTTCAAAATCTTGTTAATGCTTTTCTGTTAATTGAATTGATTAAAGTTTATACATTAATAATTTCAGATCAAAATTAAACTTTTAACCATGTGGGCTTATTTATTTGTAATCTCTGCATTTCTCTCTCATTTAATTTAGTAAGTGCTGCTTACATGTGGCCAAAAGTATGGAGTGTCCAATGAGGATTGACCTCACTACTCCATCATAATTGATCTAGCAAGACAAGCTTGCTAACCATTACAGCACATTGAAGTGCACCTCTCTCTCTTTCACACACACACATATATATCTATATATATAATACCAAATCTGTAGGTGGTAGGGATTATTCTGATGATGTCTTCTTATATATATATATATATATATATATATATATATATATATATATATAGTAAATACTATATACAAGGTTTCATTGGTTAGCCAGCTCGTCAGGCACAAGATATCTTGTGCCTGATGAGTTGGGTAATAATGAAACTTTAGTTGCACACCAAACATAGGTAGATGTGTATTTATTAATATATATTTCTTTGCTCTGTCTAATCACATTGAGCACTATTATGTCTACACCTCTTGGATAAATTTGGTAATTATTTATTTGCTCACCAACTTATGCACACCATCATGTCTGTATATGGTTGCTAATATCTAGTTATTCTATTTACCCAACCCTACACCTATATATATATGTGTGTGTGTATATATATATATATATAAATAAAACTGTTGAAATAAATTTATAACCGATTATATGATAACTAATTAAGTCTTTTCCTTATTATATATATATATATATAGTTGTTTAAAATAGGGAAAGAGTACTCAGTACCAGAAACACAGCATTTATTGGTAGAGCCAGTACTGATATAGGAATAAACACTACATGGTAACTGTCATTTTCAGGCTTCAATGCAATCTTTAGACCAATGTGTGTGTTATGGACTTCAATGTGGTATAATGGTTAGTAAGATCAATTATGCTGAATAGTGAGTTCACTCCTCCCTGTTTGCTCATACTTTTGACCATATGCCACATCTAAGCTACACTTAGAAAATCACCACATATACATATAAAATGATGATGTGTGTGTATGTGTATATATATATATATATATATATATATATATATATATATATACACACACACACACAAATCATTTGTTTTTTAGTAAACGCAATTTTACATTTTTAATACTTATTTTTATTTATATTGTGAAATCTTGAATTATGCTTTGATTTTCTAAAAGCTCCTATCTTATTAAAAAAAAAAAAATTAAAATTGAAAATGTATTTTTTTTTGTTAACAGCAGTCACGTTGTAGTGCCATGAATTTTTGAAGCCGTCCTTCCCAACCTGATATTTTTCTTTATTGAATGTTTGTATGTTTCGTGCTTTTTCAAGTAGGACCACTAACCAGAACAGAGAAAACTGTACACAAGCAGTTCTTATGAAATAAAATATAGAATTCTCAAATAACAATCTGCTAAAAAAAAAAAAATTATATTTAGTGATTTTTATTTTATTTTACCCCCATTTTCCTCAAGTATGAGATCTGTGTCTTAGTTGTAGCTCCCAATCCACTGATGAATATAAGGAACTTATCAAATGTTTTGTATTTATTTATGTTTGCCTCTGATCTCACTAACAGATATCAGCAACAGAGAAATATATCGCTTCATTACATGGGTTAAATTTAAGGTTATCTGTATATGGCAATGTATAGAAAAAACAGATTTTTGCATGTTTGGATACATGCTGATATATTCAAATGTATATGTACGTATATATAGCAATTGCCACATCTTACATATATAGACACATATGTACATGAGGAGGTGCTGAAAAGTTATTGGCCAGAAGCCTCTTTCCTGACTAAATAACTAAACATCAGAACATATTTTGGAACCTGAGGACAATAATTTTCAGTAGCCACCCCCCTATATCCCAAATGAATATATGAGATCAATAACCACATAGTTTGTTGAATTTCTAGTGAAATTTTTGCTGCATACTTGAATTATGTAGTTAAGTGCCTCTGTTTTATATATATATATATATATATATATATATGACAAAGAACAAATAGGAAATGTACATCAATCTGACGTGTTTCACTTTTATTAAAGTTTTGTCAGAGATTGAGAGAAAAAAGACAGCAAAAAGACAGAAGCACTGGAATTTTCAATTGTTTTTTTTTTTTTTTTTTTTTTTTTTAAGCATTTCACCCCAAGTGGTTATGTCAATAGCATGCAAGGGCTTGCAAAGAGTGAAAGTAAGAGTAAAGAGGGATGTTTGAGGAAAGGCTAAAGGGAAGAGCGAAGAACAAGATCAAGGCATCAGAAGATGTCGATTGACATTACATTTACATTTTTGAAGATTATAGTTATCAGAAAAGCAAGGGGAAGGGAATTCTTAGATAAGTTCTCATTGGTCAGACACGTGTCACATGTATTAAAACTGTAGATAATTCTATGTGTATGTAGGTTTATGAAGATTCTTGTATGTCTAAGTGGGCATTGGATGGTAATGTGCATTTGTAATTGGGTATGTGTGTCTGTCTGGTGGGAGTTCTAATATCAACAACTTTGTATGGTCAACCCACACAGTGACATGTCACAATGTTCTAATTTATGGCTGACCTCTTTAAGAATGTATTCTTTGTATTAGATATAAGTTAGATTCTTTAAGAATGGATTCAAAGTAACATGGCAATGTAATGTTTTAGGTCTCTGTTTATAGTTGGTAAAAATGTTATTAAATTTTCAATGTATTTTTTCTTTTTAAAGAATTGTTCTTTTTTAATTAGGGTGGCATTAATGAAATCAAAGTTCTGATAAGAATTGTTTTGATGCAAAACGAGAGAGTTTGTTTGTCTAAATGCAAGTCTGCCTTGTGTTCTTGGATGCAAGTTTTTAGATCATATGATGTCTCATAAACATTTTGGCATGGTAATAATTTATTTGATAAATCCCAGCATTTGAAGTGGTGTTGGGTCTATTTTTCTTCCTAATTATATGTCTGAGTGTCTTGGAAGTGGTGGTAACGATCCTAGTGTTAGGTATTACTAATTTGTTTGCGAGTTGAGTAGAAAGAGTATTGGAGGGCAGGATCATGAATCATACTTATAAAACCCAGGTTGTGTGTGTGTCTGTTCGTTTATATATTGGATTGGATTTCCTACATTTTTCAACCGATTTTAACAAAACTTCACAGGACTATGTAAAATTACCTTGCGGTAATTCTGACAGCTCCAAAAATTGGAAAAACAATTGTTTTTGCACAAAATCAATTTGAAAACATGATTAAGAGGCATCACTGACATGAATGAAAGTGGGGACAACTCATATCGAGTTATACTTATTATTATAAAACCCAGGTTGTTTGTGTGTGTGTCTTTGTTTATATATGGGATCGGATTTTCTACATTTTTCAGCCAATTTCAACAAAACTTCACTTTTTTTTTTTTTTTTTTTTTTTTTTTTTGGCAGGTAGTGTTTCTTATTGTCTTGCACACTTTTTTCTTTATTTTTACATTCAGAATGCTTTAAAAATTCCATTTACAAGACAATTGTTTATAATAAAATTCTATTCAATCGGTAGACTCATAACGATTGAAAACAATGTTTTTGTTTGGGTTTGACCAATTCGTAAAAAAAAACAAAAAATACAAAACAAAAAATAAAACTAATTAAGACATGCATGTCCGTCAACCTTAAGCAATAATCTTTGTCAATTTTATTTTTCAGTCTTTATGATGGTCGATACTTGATCTATCTCTTACTATTATATCCCCCGGGCAACGCCGGGCTCTACTGCTAGTTTTGTATAATTTTTGTTATATGTGTTATTGATAGTGTCTGTTTTTTTGACTTTGTGTATTTTGTAAGTTGTTTTTTTTTAACATTGAGGATAAAATAATGTGGATAGTAGAGAAGTTTGAAAGTTTTCTCAATATATTTCTCTTCTTCATTTAGGTATTCAGGGTTACATATCCTAAGATCTCTGAGGTAGAATCTAGTCCAGATTTTATTTTTGGTTATGGTGGGAATAGAAGTTGATTAAATCATTTTTGTTTGTGAATTTACAATATACTTTAAAATCTAATTTCTCATTGTTGGGTATTTTAAATATTTTAAAGTATATTGTAAACCCATAAACAAAAATGATCTAATCAACATCTTAAAGAGGTCAGCTATAAATTACAACCTTGTGACACCCTACTGTGTTGGGTTGACCACAAAAAGGTGATAATATCAGAATTTCCACTAGACAGACACACATACATAATTACAAATACACATTACCATCTGATGCCCACTTAGACATACAAGAATCTTCACAAACTTACATGCACATAGAATTATCTATAGTTTTAATACACTTGACATGTGTCTGAAAAAATCTGAAGTTTTCCAAACTTAATTGAAAATACCAGTGTTTCTGTCCTTTTGTATGTTTTCTCTCAATGTCTGATGAAGCTTTAATAAAAGTGAAACATGTTAGATTGATATATGTTTCCTCTTTGTTCTTTATTTTATCATCCTGTCAGATTTCAATCCATGATATGTGCAGTACTTTGGGGAAACCACTCAATATCAGTGATAGAGGTAACATATTCCGTTGTATGGATACAAGTCATATCCATACACCTGTGTGTGTATATATATATATATATATATATATATATATATATATATATATATATATATATATATATATATACACTAATTTAAAAATATGGTTCCATCCCTATACAGGAATTACCATATTTCAAAAACAGAAACTAAAACTTCAAATTTAATTATAGAATTAAATTAAAATCCCCTGTACTGTTTCATTTTCAAGCGATTTTTGGAATAACTTCACTGTTTTTTAAGAATAAAAATAATTAACAAGAACACTGGATAATGATGGCACATGTAGATCTCAGTAAATTTTCAGCAGTTATATACAAAAAACAAAACTTAGTTAATGACTCTATGCCAAGTTGCATCACCACCATTATTTAGGCACTTGGAAGAACTATATATTTTTGGTCATGGACCAATGTCCATAGCCAGAGTGAATCTTCAGGTTGGAGGATATTGATTGTGGTCTGACCTGGAGTGGGAGAGGCTGTACCAGATCTATTACAAGACACACTACACATGAATGAATACTAACTGAGGGATGTGGAAGGAGCTGGTCATATATTAAGCTGTGCAGCAATTCTATGACCATACGCAGTCATGGTGATAATGATACATTATTTCTTAGCTAATTTTTTGGCAATTCTATTTATATAAACATATAGATTTTGTATATGCACACACACACACACATATATATCAAAGATGTTCGCCACACAAGCTTTGAATACAGCGACCAATTGCGTACGTATGTACACAACAACACACGGATGCGCATATGCATCCAGTCCCACACTGTTCTTATATATGTTTATGTGAGCTACAATGCATAAATATGTGTGTATGTCTGCATACGTATGAGTGGCATTCCAACAACAGTTTTTTTCTCTCACTACCATAAAAACACCAATATACACAACCATATATAAGCCCACAATTTAAAAAAAATTAATCAGTTTGTCTGACAATCACAAGTAGCAAGTGGGAAAAATTTAAATCTGCATGGCACTTTACTCCAATTGGCTCATTTGCTTGCTTAAACTCAACGTTGATTCTGATTCCGCAGAACTGGGTTGGGCATGAAAAAGTATATCTTGTTAACATTCTTTTTTCATTCGTTTTTTCCAGTTACGAGTCCTTTTTTTTAAAGCTGATCGTTTAGTGTTCATTTTGTTTAGTTCTTTTTTCGTAACAGATTTAATGTTTAGTATAGGGCTTAAAAAAAATTTGCAGTGTGATATAGGCAAGAAGTAAGGCATGTAGCAACATCAGCATGGCAAAGGGCACTCCTTTAAAGGCAATGAAGGGTAAAAATATTTTAGGTCAAGTGATAGCAATTGCTGTATGAGTTGTATGATTTTTGAATCAAGCACAGGCAATGCCGGGCCATGCTGTTAGTTCAATATATATATATATATATATATATCTGTGTGTATGATTTTGTTGTTACCTGCAATATTCCTAAGATTTCTTATCTAAGAACTTAGAATAATTCTTTGCCATCAACTTTGAAAGGATGCGTAATTCTGTTATTTCTAATATGAACCTAAAACATTACTCTGTGTCCCTCCTGTGGTCTTCAAAGTTAGATTTGTTGACTGTTTTCCTAAATGACCCAACCCCTACCTGGTCCAACTATCGACTTTATTGATGCATCACTAAAAATGACTGCTGAGAAATCAGTTTTCAAATACCATATACATGTTTTTTCATTGTAAAGTTTACTTAAAAGTAAGAGTTTTTACTCTTTTTATGATTCTGTATCTTTTCTTTCTGTTTCTTCTTGCAAAAATAGCTTTTTCTTAAATTTTCATGCTGGTTTGTCCACTTTTCCTGTTTATTAACATTTTAATTTTCCTTGATCTCTTTTTAAGGCACTTTTCAAGGTTTTTCTCTTTCTTCTCATGCCTATGTTTTCGGTTTTTCTTTTTGATTATTCCTTGATCTGTTCAACTTTTTTGCTAATCTCCAACATGTTATTAACATCACTCAGTAACTTTATAATATCATGTTTCTCTTAAGCATATATCCATGGCAATCTTTATATGTCTGAAATTAAAAAAAAATAAATGTTATATGTGTTTATTTTCAATATGATGAATGACTTTTGAGTTGCATAATAAAATCATATACTGCAAAAACAGATATTATAATAAATACCACAAAATATATATAAAAAATTTTATACCCCTAAAACAAATATTATGAAATCTTATACCACAATAACAAATATTGTAATAAAAACGTATAGCAAAAACAGATGTTATAATAAAATCTTTTACCACAAAAACAGATATAATGAAATTTTAAACCACAAAAATAGGTATAAGATATTATAATAAAATCTTATACTGCAAAAAATCTTATACTCTCTTTCTCTATAGCATGCACTAATTACCTAGGGGTAAGAGTCTCTGACTGATTTCAAATCAGTCGAGTTTAGATTCCAGCTTGAAGCAATCAAATGTTTAGCCACACTGAAGAGCTTTGATAAAGTAAAACAACTTGACTCTGGATGACATATATATATATATATATATATATATATATATATATATATATTTCAATTAAAAGGTGCAAATATAATTTATAAATTCATGAATCATTCATACAAAAAACAAATATAGACAAATATAAATGGCGAGAATACTTCGTCACAAACAATCTAAATAAGATACATCAACCCCGAACCTGTATATGAATGATATGATCCCCGTTTATAAATTCCAGTTGCATAAGATCTTTTTAATTTTACAAGCTTTCGTCTTCCATACCTGATGATGTCTGTAGGAACAGACGAAAGCTCATAAAATTAAAAAGACCTTATGTAACTGGAATTTATAAACGGGGATCATATCATTCATATACAGGTTCGGGGTTGATGTATCTTATTTAGATTGTTTGCGACGAAGTATTCTCGCCATTTAAATCATTAACCTCTATATTTTTTTTTTTTTTTTTTTATATGAATGATTCATGAATTTATAAATATATATATAGTGTGCATGTGTGTGCGTACACATGCATGTATCTGTGTACATGTTTAGGCATGTGTCTATAGGTGTATATGAGGAGGTTCTGAAATGTTCTTAGTTTCATCTAATTCCCAAAATGTGACCAAATTATGATTGAAAACTTTTCCTTTTAATCCCTTCTTAGTATGGCTGCGAATTTGTCATCATTCTTATATATGCACACACACATACACACATATATTCCATCATGTGTGTTTAGATGTGTGCACTTGTCCTGCCTGCAGTTATGTGTGCAGACAATTTTGTGGCATTGCATAACATAGTCTTGTTTTCCTGGAGATCAGATGCTCAACTGCTTCATATATATATATATATATATATATATATATATATATATATATATATATATATAAGAGAGAGTAAAGGAATCAGTGTTCTGAACAAAGTTATTTCACTTGTTTCTCTGTTACTTTTTATTTGAGATTGATTTCTTTCGTATTTTTGGAAGTGAGCTTCCTTTATTCATTAATTGTATTGACATTGGTTTCTCTTTTGGAA
>OZ010608.1:49030271-49050271 GCA_963932145.1 Acanthosepion lycidas | reverse complement strand
GCCTATTTTCTGGTAACCATTTCCTGAAAGAATCAGTTTGTACATGCCACCATTTGCATATTATATAATCTCAGGCATTTTATATATATATATATGTGTGTGTGTGTGTGTGTGTATGGTGGACTCTCCCGTCATATTCACGTGAGGGTCAAGCAGCTCAGTTCCTAGGAATCGAAAGCCCATACACCAGCACATTTGATTATAGTGGTGAAGGCTTTGTGCAGAACCAACCACAATTTTTAAAGGGTGGAATACAGACCCACCACAGGTTTTGAATTCAGAGTTGTCCTTCTCCTAGACCAGTTGCCATCCAAGGCTATAGAACCCAGTCTGTCCTGCTATTTACCCATAGCTGGATGGAGAAGAGGATTACTGCCTTTCCCAAGGGTATTAGTGAATGTAATGGATTTGACTGGAATTCGAACTTGACTGTCCGATTCCTCAATCCGAGCCACTATCCACTACACCTCATAAATATATATATATATATATATATATATATATATATATATATATATATATATATATATGGGATAATGATATATAAATTTTGGTATAGTAAGAACAATTTAGAAAAAAAAAAAATGTATGAAAAATTGGAAAATTTTTTTTTGTGATATGTCTCATCCATTAGGACTTCATCAGACTGGGTCTGTTTACGTTGTTGTGACTACATGTGCATGAACGAGAGACACTGTGAGTTTCAAAATTTTGTGTGTGTGTGTGTATATATATATATATAATACAAGTAAAAGGTTTGTCACTTAACTGATTGATGTTACCTTTAACATTCCAACTCCAGAGTTTCATAGATGGACACTCCAGGAATCACTCCATCCACTCATCATTGGATATCCGTAATTGTCTGTTTATACTTCTTGATTTCTCTTATTTATATGCACTCTTCATTGGTGCAAGTTTTTTTTTTTTGTTTTTGTTTTTTTTTTGTTTTTGTTTTTTTTCATAGTGTATTTGTGCATGTATGCATATGCCCATGTCAAGAATGATGTGGTTATTTGTCCTTTTTGCCCACTGTACATTCACTCCTTATTGGTATTTTACTTCTACAGGGTGTGGCAGAAATACCTCCCATAATTTAAAGCTTGACAAAACAATGAAGATAACTGCTATTAATAAAAGATTATTTCTCTACTGTTTAAACAAGTTACAGTTTTTATTCATTTGTTTTTAAAAATGACATACTCCAAATGCTGGTTGCTATTCTCCATACACTTTTGTAGATGATTTCTAAAGTTTTTCATCACCTGGAAGTTCAAACATTTTGAGGCCTTCTGGGTAGCTTTCTTTTGAGTGCTGAACCTGTGGCCCTGAAATTTTTAACCCATAGCAGTATCGATTTTCTATCCAGAACAGCATCATTCAAGTGTAACATGAAAAGAGCGCAAAAATCTCTCTGTGTTGAAATTAAAGAGTTACCTGTCTTAAAAAAAAAAAAATGCTTCAATAACAAACACACGGTGTGCACTGGTCCAAGCCATGATGGTAACTGATGGTATCCAAAAAAGAATGGTAATACATTAGCTAGATGAAGACACCATTGCCACTTGCCTAAATTCACTAGCACCACTTATATGACAGATTAAAATGTGGGAGATATTTCTGCCTCACTCTGTGTGTGTGTGTATATATATATATATATATATATATATATAGTGGAGATTGAAGTCAACACCCAGAGGCAACAGTCTATTTCATGCTAAACGTAATTGTCAGGCCATGACAATTGCATTTAGCATGAACCAGACTGTTGCCTCTGAGTGTTGAATTCAGTGCCTACTTTTATATTTATGTATGGTCTGTGCCTCATATTGAACACTTTAACCCATAAATATATCATTTTATCATTCACACACACACACACACACACACACACACACACACACATATATATACATACATACACACATATGATATGTTAAAAGTACAGTTTTATGGTATGCTATATTTATGTGTTAAAGTGCTCAATATCAGGGATAGCGTCTATATAAATATATTAGGTTGGTGCAAAAATAATGACGTAATAATGTCGTTTTTTGACGTTAAAAAACACGTCAAAAAACAAAATTTTTACGTCATTATTTTTGCACCAACCTAATAAATATGGACACTATGGTTACCATAAAGTGACAACAGTCTGTTTCATACTTGAATGCAATCTAAAGGAGATATATATATATATATATATATAGTGAGAGAAAACAAACAATACAATAATGTGGCAAAGTGTTACTGGGTATGAAAGAGGAAAAAAAAAAAAAAAACTTTATCAAGTAAGAAGTACAAGAAAATAAACTATTAAAATAAAGTTTACAGTTACATCTAACTAGTTTAACAATAAAACAGTGAGCCCAAATAGCTAATCTAGTAGAATGCTTAAGGGAAAATAGTAAAGCTAGTCAGAGTACATGTTTTTGTTTTTATAGTAGGTGTCTTCAGGCTAAAATAAAAGACAAACCTGTGTGTCAGAAAAGTGGATTGGAATTTGAGAAAGCCATCGTAAGCATCCTTATCAGATGCTATGTCCAGAAAGTTTTTTTTTTTTTTTTTTTTCTGCTTCATTGTATTGAAACTGTTATTTAGTACATCTGAGAGGAGAAAACAAAGTTTCATGCGGTAGCTTTTGATGAGTATGTTTATTAGTTCTTCTTTAAATTTAGGTGCACTTTCTTTACACACAGGTTTGTCACTCATTCTGACCTGAAGAAACCAACTGTAAACAGATCAAACGCATTGTCTGAAAAGCTTTTCTACTTTCTTTCATTATCTTCACTTTTGATAGTACATTATTCTACATCCTACAAACACCCATCCCATATATATATATATATATATAAAATTAAGGAATTCATTGAGTATGTGTGTGTGTAAATATATATATATATATTTGATTAGAAAGAACTGGCAATATCTGTTTAATTTTTTTTTTTAATGGTATTTTTCCAATTTTCGATTATGGTGTTGTATTTTGTACTTGAACAAAACAACACATGAATTTCAGACTGTTTGTCCATAATTTTGAGCACAATACATAACACTTTATTTGAAAATTAGAAAAATACTATAAAAAATGAAACAGATAAACCTTATCGGCTCTTTTTAATCAAAGTTGTTTGGATGAACAGATGCTACCTAAATATTTCCCTTTTGATATAAAAATATATGTATATATAAACTGTTTAAAAAACATATCACTGTTCAAAATAACAACTCACGCATCTGTACCCACTAAAAATAACATTTATGCTCGTGTTAATATTAGTTGTTTCCTTATGAGGAAACATTTGTTATTTATTGATTGAGTAGATGGTGCTGTTATTAAATGAAATTTCTGAAATCTTTCTCTTCCAACAACCTTTCAGGAAAATAGTTTTCTCAAGTCCAGTAGCTGTTATTGCTCTTTCTTTGATGGGAGTTTCCTTCCTATCCCTTTATTTGAAATGGTGTGGAATACCATCTTGATTATGTCATTATTTTCTCTTTATGTTATATGTGATATTGCTTTTAGTTGTTGCTACTGTAATATTATATATAATCAAATAAGGAACAAGTAAAAAAAAAAATCTTAATGAATTCAACATATTTTGACATTGACTTAGCTTCATTATTTACATATTTAACATGCGAACTATTATCTTCATGTTTGTAAGTAAAAGCTTTTATAAATATCACATGACAGTAATGCTAGCTGTTCTTTCAATGAATGTCACATGTTTCCTGTATTCGGGTAATATTCACTATTTTTATATATCTTAATTTCTCCATGCCAGTCTTTCTCTCACTTTGTTAATCTTTTCTTTTGAAGGAACAAATATGATTGATGGACTGATTCATTTTCTATAGTATATCAATCCTTTGAAAGTTATTTAAAAGCCAGAAAATAATTTTAGATAGAATTTCTTTTTGAGATAATAATGATTTAGTGATACAACTTTTACTAATTAACCCATGTCTGGGGGAAGAAGAAGTGGATTCATACCTTTCCCAAGGGTATTTGAATGTAAGTGAATATATAACGATCCCAACTGGATTAAGAATATGATTCTCCGATTAACAATTACGAGCTATTATCCAATACACCACATGCACATCCACACTTAAGCAGCTGGTGTCACCCATCTAGGTACTGACCAGGCTCAACATTGCTTAACTTCGGTGATCAGATGAGAACTGATGTCTCAATGTGATATGGCCATAATCTATACTGCTCACATATCCAAACTTACAGCATCTTGTATTTCCAAGCAGTCACCCATCTAGGTACTGATCATACTCAATGTTGCTTAACTTCAGTGATTGAATGAGAACTTGTGTCTCAACTTGATATGGCTGTGAGCTATACTGCTTGCATATCAAAGCTTACAGCATCTGGTATTCCCAAGCAGTCACCCATCTAAGTACTGATGTTGCTTAACTTGAATGATCATATGGGAACCCGTGCTTCAACATGATGTGTCCGTATGCAGGAACAAGCTTGACTCCGGTACCAATCAAGGTTGGTACCAAACAGTCTTCTTGCCATTAGAAACTCAACAGTTTTTACCATTTTCTATCATGGCCTTCTTGTACCTATCAACCTACAAATTTACTTATCTGCCTGCCTCCCTACTGGTTGAGCCTTTAATCTGATTTGCAAACAAAATAATAAAAAAAAGGGAGAAAGCAATCACCAAATTATCTGCTCATTAGGAAAAAAAAAAAAAAAAATTGGTAAGAGGATTATTTCTTGTTGATTTTCTTTTGTCTTTGCATTCATTGATTCAATTCATTTTCTCCTGCCATTTTGCAATGTGAATTACTTGGCTAATGCCTATTTATGCTGTGCCCCCAGACCTCTTATTATGCCATTGCTTCTACACTCATCCCTTCATTAGAGAATGCAAATCAATTACTTAAGCCACCTTGCACCAAACTTAAACAATGCCCGGGTGAACTGTAATTATCTGTCCTCTTAGACCCAGAAAGAAACCTTCTTCGTTTGCAATTGAAAAACTCAATTGAAGCCTTTTATTAACTCAATCCTGCTACCTTTTGTGCCAATGGCTCACTCTTTGGCATTGATAAGGATTAGTTGGAAATATCAACCTGAGTTTTATTTTCATTGTTGATGCCAGCTTGTCTGTTTTTCTTTCTTTGCTTTCTGATCTTCATCATTTTCCTTGCAGCTGAGAAGCCTTGATGAAAGCCGGTATCTCAGTTCAGTTGCTGAGGGAATGTAATCTTTACTTAGTATTATTGGCATAAGTACGGTTGATTCAAGTTCAAAATGATGAGCGTGTATACCATCTTTGCCTTACCAATAGTCAGCCCCTCAACCCTTTTTTTTTTTTTTTAGTTCAGAATATTTAGACATTTTTATAAAGCAATGATTTTAATTCTTTAGATGTTAGAACATCTAAATAGTTTCATAAACTGAAATGATATCAATATGAAAAAAAAATTCATATTTATTTTGATTCTTTTATTCTTACAATGCTGGTTATAAAAAAATCTGTTTCTTTTACTGTGGTTGTGTTGGAATATGTGCTAATTTGATTTGCAATAAAAAGTAAAATATCTGTATATCTTAAATAATATTTTTAATGACAAAAGATATCTATTCTAGTTTATTTAAAGAATTTGCAATAAGCTTACCTGAAGCTATGTAAATTTTGCTAAAATATATCATGAGTGAAAAAAAAATATTCAAGACTGGTGTGTGTGAGAGAGAGCTAGAGGGTGGCTCTATCTGAGGGGAACCCCATTATCCTAGGCCCCCCCCCCCAAAAGAAAGTTATAATCTAGCCCTACACAGAGTAGTCTGCTTATGTTTTGCCGCATAGAAATTTGTTATTGAAATATAAGCCTTAAGAGGCACTCAAGGTAGAGGACATGTGATAATAATGTAAATGTAGAAAGTGAAGATTATGTGGATGTGAAGGATGGGTAAGTTGACCCTTGACTTGAAGGAGTTAAGATTGTAGCATTTGGAGAAGCATTCATATAGATTTCTTTTTTTCTTTTTACTCATGTTCATTTCATACAAGGCTGAAGAGCCACTCAAGGTAGATGGTTACTGTGTGGTGTTTTATGGATGTAAAAAAAAAAAAGAAGAATTGCAGTTCATGGGGTTATGTAGGAAAGATAAGGTTATCCCTAGACTTGAAGAGGTCAAGATGGTAGCGATCACGGGAAACATCCTGTTAGATGTCTGTTCCACAAAGCAGTGGTTCTTCTGAAGAAGCTGTCCAAGTGGAACTTGCTCCTTACTAATGGAATACAATGGGAATGTAGATGATTCATCTTTGTGTACATGGCATGGTGGGTCCCCAGGTTCAAAGGTCAGAACTGGTGGGATCAAGGAATGTATCTGTTCAGAACACTTGGCATAGAAATTGAGATAGAGTAACGAGAGGCTTATGATGTTTCCTCTGTGGGGAAAAAGGGTTGTAGGGTGGAAAATAATAAATCACCAGCAAGGCCACATAGACACTTTTGAACTCTATCAAGTTGGGCAAGTGAGGACTGGTCAGCTTCAACCCAAATAAGGCAACAATACTCCATTTTTAGTCTGGAATTTTGTAAAGTTAGACTATAGTGGGGGTAGTCAGATACTTACTGGTGCAGTACAATGAACTGAAGCATGTCTGTTTCACAAAGCAGTGATTCTTGAGAAAAGAGTTATCTGAGTGGAATTTTCTGCTATCAACTGGAATGTGGAGGGAATGAGTGATTTGACTTTGTGGACATCACATAGTGGCTGTTAGCTATAAAGGTCTGAACTAAAGAATGGAGCTTGTCCAAACAATTTGCCATGGAAATAGTAATAATGTAGCAACAGGTTTAGTGACATTGCACCTGTTGGGAAAAATGGCTGTAGGAGAGAAAACATTTCATCTTCCATAAGGTTGTGTAAATAAATTTAACTCTATCAAGTCTGGAAAGTAAAAATTAAATAGCAGGGTAACAATTTGCCATTTCAGGTCGAATCTGATTTAATTTCTTAACATATTGAACCCATAGTACCTATTCACCTGTATAATGATCTGAGAATAATTATGGTTGGCTAGAATATAAGTAGAATAAGGTTGTTCATCTGAGCAACTTTGTACTGGTCATTTGCTGATATGTTTCATTAGACAGGCAGTTCTGAGATTTACAAAGGTAGTGCATCAACAAGTGATCAGGTTTAAGAGTTAAAGTTTGGATGTTACAGATTTGCAGGAAGCATATTAACATTAGAAACGTTTTAGACAAGCTTTTGGCATCTAATTTTCATGCTGTACAAGGCTGAAAAGCCACTCAAAGTAGAGTTACTGTGTAGTGTTTAATGAATATAAGAAAAGGCAAGACACATAATGATTTACTGGAAGTGCTTTTGGCATTACCATTAAACCCATAATAGTATATGTACCTTAATTTTAGAACCTTTAAAATAGCTTGAATCATAATGTTGTATTGTACTACTTTGTTTCTTTAAAAATATTGTCATATCAATTGGATCCATGAATCCACTGAATGCCCTCCATACAGAAGATTGGCTACTTTAAAAGGGGCCTCCAGTTATCTGTCCTATCCTTTTATCTTTCATGCAAACCAAACCTGTATCTACCTTTTTTGGCAGTGCAAATTCATTTGTTTTTTGGACACTTATACAATGTAAATTCATGTCTACACTCGTGCAAACAAACTCGTGTCTATCTTCATGACACTCAAGGAAAACAAAAACCCTATCTACCTTTTTGACTCTTGTCAAAAGCCAATCTATCTTTTTGACACTTGGACAAAACAACTGCTTGTCTTCCTTTTTGGATCTCATTAAAATAAACCCTTGTCTACTTTTTCAAATCGCATGAACACAAATTCTTGTCTATCTTTTTGGATCTCACGAAATGAATACATTTTTTGGATCTCACGAAAATGAATACTTTTTTCTCAATCTCACAAAGACGAATACTTTTTTCTCAATCTCACAAAGACGAATACTTTTTTCTCAATCTCACAAAGACGAATACTTTTTTCTCAATCTCACAAAGACGAATACTTTTTTCTCAATCTCACAAAGACGAATACTTTTTTCTCAATCTCACAAAGACGAATACTTTTTTCTCAATCTCACAAAGACGAATACTTTTTTCTCAATCTCACAAAGACGAATACTTTTTTCTCAATCTCACAAAGACGAATACTTTTTTCTCAATCTCACAAAGACGAATACTTTTTTCTCAATCTCACAAAGACGAATACTTTTTCGATCTCACAAAAACAAATACTTGTCTACTTTTTTGACTTCCATGTAAAACAAACCCATGTTCAAAACAATCACATATCTGCCATTTTTACTGTCAAAAAAAGTCAAACCCCATCTATGTTTTTGACTCTTGTGTGATGCCAACCCAGATCTACCTCATGAAAATAAATCTTTTTGTACTTTTTTTGACACACTTGCAAAGCAACCCCATGTCTACCATTCTGCTGTTCATGAAAATGACAGAATTAGCATGAAATAAACAGGAAAAGGTTGATAAGCCATAAATCAAACCAATCCTTTTGGAATAGGATAAATTTAATAATGATTCACTTTGCTTACATGTTTTTATAAATATTTGAAGATGTTTGTGTGCCTGCATGAAGATGCACTGATGTACTCGTTAGCTTCTCTCAGATGTAGATATTGCTACCTTTGTGCAGAATGAGAACATCGATGCTGGCCAGAATTGTTTTCTAAAAATGGTATACTAAAAAGAATTATGTCACTATACATGATAAAGAAAAAGTTATTTTATGAGAAACTTTGAGCTATTTGCAGCTCTTTACTGCTGATCGATTCTATTACACAAGGCAGTTGGGAAATAATGAAATATACCCCAAATGCCAAAAGTTAATGAAGTGGGACAGGTTTTAGCGCTCAAAGAATTAAAGCTGCATTGATTTTGGTTTGTGCCATGGGAACATTCTAAAACAACAAGGATTTTATTTAAATATGGGAAGAGATAGACTTTAGAAATCTGATAGTTAAAATGTACCAGGAATTTAAATAGTTTTGAAATTAAACTGTAAGATTTTCAAAGCAATTTTTAATTTGGAAGATGTTTAAATTAACATTAGAAGATACACGTTTATATCCAGTTACCATGAAAATAGTTTTATGTATGGTTATTTAGTTTTTGTCAGAATTTTTAGATGAGAAATTGTCATTACTATATGTTTTGCTATTTGAACCAAAATGCTAATCTCGGTTGTAATACTTACCTAAGATAAGTATGCTGGTCCAGATAGCAAAGTGTAAAATAAGTATTTTTGTTGGAGAGAAATTCAGCTATGACACAATGCCATAATCATAGCTTGAGGTAAAAACGTGGCAAACAAAGAGTAGTAGTAAATGTAAAGTTGTCAAGAAACCAACTACAAACATTGTCAGACAAAAGTTTTACCTGATGAAGGCACGTCCTGGGTGTGATGATAAACTACATTCATTAGCAAGGCCTCTGATCAAGAGATTATAGGTAGTGTGGAACCATCTTTTAATTGCTGTTGTTTCCAGGTACACCCTGATTAGGGTGGTAGCACTTGTTAGGGTCCCAGCTATGGACAAATAGTTGAAAGTATAACAGTACATTTTTATAGTAAAAATAACAGCGATACATTGTTATTGTAAAAAAAATACAATACATTTTTTAAAAGAAATTAATAAAGCTCAAAAAAAATTAAATTTCAGAATTAAATTGCCGATGAGGAGTTGATATTCTAAAAAAACAAAGCAGATGAAGACTGGGGAAAGAACAATCTGGAATTTAAAAAACTTATGAAAAAGAAAAACCTAAGGTTAATAAAATAGTACTGTACTCTTGTAGTTGTTGATGAGCTGCCTTTGTATCAAGTCTCAAATTAGAGCTTTTTTTTTTTTATTAATTTTATGTAGTGATTAGTTGAACCTGCAAACAGGATTTTACACTAATATCATTAGGAAAAGCGTATCAGATTCAGATTTACCTTTCTCAAAGATTCCATGCTGATGATGTTCAACGAGTAATAGCCTGTCTACTTTTATGCTTTCTCTTGTTCATTATTAAATTACTTCCCTATAATCAAGTTAAACAGCACCAACTCTTTTGTTTCCTTTTCAGAGTTATCCGCCTTTTTTTTTCGTTTTTTTTTTTTTTTTTCCTTAAAATCTTTTTCGCTCTTTTCACATTCTTTACTGAAAGTATTTATTTACTTTTTTTGTTCGCAAATGTTTGGTGTCTTTTGTTTATAAGCAAGAAACCTTTTTGGAATCATTGAATCAAGATTGGTGATGGCTGCTTTTATGGCAATAAGGAATTGGGTAGGAGCATTGGTATATAAAACCGAGGATGTCAAAAAAGTTCCTCCAAAAAAATAAAAATAAAAACAATCTTGGGAAAGAAGAATTGCTCAGAAAACCTTTAACTCATTTCGTTTTTATTTGTCACTGCTGCCTATAATGTTTGTTTCATTTGGACCTTGTCTTGTCTGATAATATTAGGTTGGTGCAAAAATAATGCCGTTTTCTCACATAGTAACATATGTGAGAAAACGACATTATTTTTGCACCAACCTAATATAATTATTGGTAGTACTTATATTGGCCAACTTGGACCTTTATGCCTGCAAAAAAAAAAAACAAACAAAAAAAAACACATTGTCAAAAGGATGGTTTTTCCATTGAGATGCTATTATTTTAACTACCTTTACTCCTCAGTAATGTTTATTTTAAAAAGCGATGAATAGAATTTTAGCAAAACCTCTACATATGAAAGTGAATTTATACATTTTCTTTGTTTTTGAGGTTAGACAAAACAAATAATAAACACTATTAGATTATTTATTGGAATGGTTGGCAAAATATTGGCTAATTTCCAGTTGATTCAGACTTTATAAAATGGTAAATAATAAGGATTTCCTTATAGTTGGTTCACATATTTTAGTAATTTATTAGGTTGGTGCAAAAAGTAATGTCGTTTTCTCACATATGTTACTAGGTGAGAAAACGACATTATTTTTTGCACCAACCTAATAGTAAATGTTTATAAATTTGTGAATAAGAAATTGTTTCTGTCTATATCTCTGAGATGAGGTATTATGATCATTTACATTATTTGGACTGTTATCCTTATCTTTATTGCCATATTCACGTTTCAGCTGTTGTACTCACCAACCTCAAGAATACATGGCCCAGGGGATAAAGATGCTGGTTAGATCCAGTGACTAGACCCAAAGAGTTGTGAGTTCAATACCAGGCCACAGCAATGGTGAACCAAAAAACTTTGAGGGTTGAGTCAAAGGGAAATAACTGAGACATCCAGAAGAAAAATGTCATGTGGAACTAGAACAATCTGCCCTGGTGGATGAAATAAAGGGTTCAGTTTGAAATTCCAATCTCCTGAAGAAGGCCAGAGAGTACAATGGCTGAAACATTGTGAATATGGTAATGAAAATGGAGATAACAGTCTGTAAATAAAAAAATTGTTTTCACATTTATTTCTTTATAAATTGGTAAATAATGAATATTACATTGCAATTTTTTCAATTTTATCAATTAAGTAAAGCATTGCCAAAGTTACACATGTCAAATGAAGATTGTGAAGCTCTGAAAGAAGTCCTAAAGTGATGTCAGATAAAGTATTAATTTTGTTTTTTTTACAAGTGAAATTGAAAGATAAAGCCAAGTTTTAAAACCTTTAAAATCCACCCATTAATAGTTTCAATTTATTTCAGCCATCAGGATCCCAAAAGCTGTTGAAAATCTATTACTCATGTAAGGTTATATTAGTAACATCTGATAAGATTACAAGACTAAATCTTTCATGTGTAAAAATTATTGCTTATTCACTTGTGGACTATTTCAAATTAACATTGGCTGAATCAAGGTTATGTGGTGTCAGGTCATTTTTTGAACAGTCAATCTTCTTTTCATGAGGATGAAAGGGACTTTACCTTACCCCTCATAGGATTGGCATTTATATAACTCTGTCATTCTATCTTCTCATTAGGATATGAGGGACTCTATCTTATTCTTCACAGATTGTCCAATATATATATATATATATATATATATATATATATATAACTTCCTGTCATTCAATCTCCTTCTTGTAAGGATGTGAGGGACTCTAACATACTCCTCATGGGTTGGATATTTCTATAACTTCCTGTCATCTGGTTGTAATCTGTATCTGTACTAAGTTTAGCATGGGAGTTGACTGCTTTTTTGTCTTGGTACACCCATCAACATCCTTGGTGGACCAATTCTGCACATGGTGGCTATATTGTTATCTTTTAGATTAACTCTCTGAGGCACCTAGTTCCTTTGATGCACTGATGTGATACCAAATGCAAAGCTTACTTTGGTATCTCTTTGGGTAAGCCAAATACATACCGAGATCACCACAGATCAACTCCTTTATGAATTTGGTAACACAATAATTGTGGATTCAACCACTGGGTTTAGTACTGCAGACTCAGTAGAAATGTGCCAAGCAATAACTGAATGGTACAAAGTAAGAACAAGACAAACTATCCTGGGTGTGGACAGTGGAATGTGAACAGTCTGCCCTCATAGATTAAATAAAGGGTTTAGTTTGAAATTCCCTAAAAATTAGCCAGATCAACAAACATTTGAAGAAGGCTGGATAGTACAATTGCTGAAAATTTGTGATAGTAACACCAAAGAAGAGGATATTAGTTTGAATGTAAATATTTAAGGACAGTAACATATTGGTAGCAAGAGCTCATCATTTTACAATTGAATTGGTTAGATGTAACTGTAAGTTCTATGCTAACAGTTTCTTCTATTGCACTTCTTGCTTGTGGAACTTTCTTTCACCTTGCTTCCCAGTCTACTTTGAACTTCATAAATTTAAATGCAATGTTAATCGTTGTCTTCTGTCTTAATTCTTATTCTTTTATTGTTATTTCTGCTTAATAGTATTTTAACTGATATTCTCTAACACTTAGTAACACCTTGCATCTTAGTGGCTTTATTGCCTTGATTGGGGTTAAATCCCATATAGAATAGCTGTAGATTTAAAAATTAACAAGTATGTTTTCTACTTTGGGTTCCATATTTAATCTTTACATTCTTTTTTTTCTTGTACATTAAGCACATAAATAATAAAGTCAAAAACTAGTCAAAAAATGTTATTGATGGCCGCAAAAAAAGTTTCAGTACAAGAAGCATTGGCTAACTTTAATTCTGACCTACAACATGAAAAACCTGCTTATAATTGATTTGCTGAGAGGGAGATACAGTCAGCCTCATCTCCTAGAAAAAAAAAAAAATTAATGATGAATCTTTGGGGGTCAGGTCACTTGCTGCCATGGGCTGACGGTGTTTACATTGTAAGAAAATAATTCTTCTGTGAAATAAAGAAATGTTCAAAGCTTGAACAACGAAAATCAGATATCTACTACTTTACTTGCTTTTGTCTGATGTCATTTGGAATTCAATATTAGGCAGAGTTCTCTCCCTTCTCATCCCGGAAGATCAAAAGGAGACAACTCAATTGGATGTATTTACAGAGCAAAAAGACGTTTTGTGGCCAGGAGAAATTATTACTGTGCTAAAGAATTTGAATCTGGAGCCATTAGAAACCATTCTTGGAGTGTAGATCAAAAAATGTATGAAGATAATGTTAGCAGCAGTACCAGAATCAGTTTAGCTCAAGAGAGAAATGGTGGTGGCGGTAAAGTTGTTAGCAATGAGAATAGTTATTCTGATTCTATTACTGAGAAATCAGAGGGTAATCTTTTCATTCAAGTTCTTTGCTTTGCTTTCTTTCATCCATTTTTTTTTTTTTTTTTTTTTTTTTTTTTTACTTATTTGAAGATCAAAGATAATTTTTTTTTTTTTTTTAAGAAGGCGTTTTTTTCCGTTAGTATCATTTTCACTCTCTCTTATTTTTTTTTTTTTCTTCCCTCTTTTCTTACTGGTTTTGGAAATGAAGAAAGAGAAAAAAAATATTTTGAAAGATTTTGAATCAATTTCTTAGAAGCCAAGAATTATCAATATGTAAAGAGGAAGAAAATTAAGAACAAAGTACAATAAAACAAAAAAAATTTATTAAAAGCTATTTTTTCTTTTTCTATTCATTTTCTTACAACCAGATGTTATAGTTTATTTAGAGTATATCATCATATGATTTTCATTTGTTTTTTGTGTGTCTTATGAATAATAACATTGTGTATGTATGTATGTAATATATATCTTTAATTTTTATTTTTGTGGTCTATGAATAGTGTGTGTGTATATGTCATATATATATATATATATATATATATATGTGTGTGTGCAATATGTGTATGCATAATGTATGTATGTGTATATATATATATATATATATATATATATATATACGTCTGTGTGTATAATATGTGTATATATAATGTATGTATATGTGTGTGTGTATAATGTATGTATATTGTATATATATATATGTGTGTGTGTATAATGTATTTATATATATATATATATATATGTGTGTGTGTATAATGTATTTATATATATATATATATATATATATATATATATATATGTGTGTGTGTGTATAATGTATGTATATCTTACTTATTATAAAACCCAGGTTGTGTGTGTCTGTTACGTTTATATATTGGATCGGATTTCCTACATTTTTCGACCGATTTCAACAAAACTTAACAGGACTATATAAAATTACATTGCGGTGGTTCTGACAGTGTCAAAAATTGGAAAAACACAAATGTTTTTGCACAAAATCAGTTTGAAAACATGATTAAGGCACATCGCAGTCGAGAATGAAAGAGGAACAACTCTTATCGAGTTATACTTATTATAAAACCCAGGTTGTTTGTCTGTGTTCGTTTATATTTGGGATCGGATTTCCTACATTTTTCAACCGATTTCAACAAAACTTCACTTTTTTTTGGCAGGTAGTGTTTCTTATTGTCTTGCACACTTTTTTCTTTATTTTTACATTCAGAATGCTTTAAAAATTCCATTTACAAGACAAATGTTTATAATAAAATTCTATTCAATCGGTAGACTCATAACGATTGCAAACAATGTTTTTGTTTGAGTTTGGGTTTGACCAATTTGTAAAAAAAAAAAAAACAAAAAAAACAAACAAAAAAAAACTAATTAAGACATGCATGTCCATCATCCTTAAACAATAATCTTTGTCAATTTTATTTTTCAGTCTTTATGATGGTCGATACTTGATCTATCTCTTACTGTTACATCCCCGGGCAACACCAGGCTCTACTGCTAGTGTATATATATATATATATATATATATATATATATATATGTGTGTGTGTGTGTGTAATATATGTGTATGTATATATGTGTTTAAGATATGTATATTTAAGTAGCATATCTTCATTCAAGCATGCTTCATTGAATAATATAGATATAATGTGTCTACTTATCTTAATACTGATCCTGTCCAGTTGTCTAATCAGATTCTTGATGTTATGATGAAACTCATCAAGTAAGGTGCTTTAGTTTCTTTCTTACCCTAAGTATATTTTTCCTTTTCTCAGATCATCTTCAGGGGTAAATTACAAAGACAAACTTATTGTAACTTCAATAAGATCAGAATTCTGTTATCATTGTGATTTTTAAAAACATGCACAAACTTGTTCTCTTATAGTTATTTTAGAATTTTAAAATTTATCCATTGTACTTATGGTATTGTTTTTTACTAAACAGGCATTTCAATATAAAGGATCTGACTGGGATTTGGTAGAAATGTAAAATGGTATTAGATGTTATATATACTTTAATATGTTGTGGCTATATTTGTATTAAATTTTGTTTAGTGTCGGTTGGGTGTTTTTGATATAGAGGGCTTCTAGAATGAAATCTACATGTGAGATAAGAATTAATCTTGAACTGAAAATTGACATCCTTTACCAAGTGTGCCAAGGGATAAGACTCAAAATAAACCTTTCCATAACAGAATCTATGATCTGGAATTGTAATGAAAGCACTGAGTACACCTGTCCTGAATTCCTCATACAACTTCAGGATGTAGATTTAGTAAATACTAAACACTTCAAATACCTTAGTGTACAGATCAATTATAACAAATTTAGTATAGGAGAAAAGGAAATTGAACATAAAATTGTCTGTGATAGAGGTAGCTTTGCCTAACACTATAAATTGGTAGAAAACCAAAACATTAACCTGTAAACTTGAGTCATATTCTTAACTAATCTCATCAGATCAAGACTTTCATATGGATGTCATGCATGGTGCCAAATCTGTTCAGAAATATGTACATTCCTCTCAAGCAAATCCTTCCCATGAACTGCTGCTTTGTGGAATTGACTCCCAAAAAGATAATTCCTGATAATTACAATCCTAAGTCTAGGTTAATTAATTGTTATCATTTCCCCATATCCATATAAACTGTGCCTCTTACTATGTTACCTTCAACCTCAAGTGGCTCTTGGGCCTTGTACAAAGTAAACATTGTAAAAAAAAAAAAAAAAAAAATCTATGATGTCAGTTGTATACAACTACTTTCTAAGATCAATTACAATGAACATTTATCAGATAACAGAAACTGCATCATTTGAGGACGTTCAGCAGCAGCAGCAGCAGCAACAACTAATTTAATTTGCCTGAAGAAGATCACAAAAACACATGTAGCAAAAATATGAACAATAAAATATAATATATACAGAAAAACAAAGCCACATTACAACCAAAAACATTTGTGGTTTCTCACTTTTTTTTAAAATATACATTTTTCTCTTGTTGGAACAATTATAACCTTTTCCCTATATATATATATATATATATATATATATATATATATATATATATATATATATATATAATCCACGTGAACCCTAATAATATAAAATATTAAAACTGATCCACAAAAAGAGCACAATGTATTTATTATAACAGAATATATAAATTACATAGAACAGAAATCCAAATTTACCTCATTCCAATAGCTATTTCAACCAACAAGAAAACCTATATTGTCAACACAGAAGTTGAAGGAATATATATATATATATATATATATATATATATATATCTTTAAACTTCTGAGTTGACAATGTCAATATAGGTCTTTTACTTGTTTGAAATAGCTATTCAAATGAGGTAAATTTGGATTTATATATATATTTATTTTAATAAAAGAATGAGATTTTTAATTTCTGTATAAATTTTAATCTATGATATTTAGCCCATATAATTTTAATTTTTAAGTTTTGTTAGAGTGATTTAAAACAAAAGTGAAGGATAATAAATTCATATGTTAATTTGTTTTAGTTCATTCATATTGTAAAATATATAATTATTTTTTTTTATATTTTAGTTAATTATTTTTCATCATATAATAAATCTAACATTTCCTTGTTTTTGTCAGTCATCCTGTAGCATACGATTAAACTGATACTTTTTTTTTTTCCATATACCTAAACTATAATTTTGGAAAATAATGATTTCACTTAAATATGTTGTAAAATTTCAGAAAATACAAACTTTAGGCTAAAAATTCTTTCATTTTAATAAACATCAGTTTAAGGTGAATATGGGCTAATATGATGCAAGATTTTGCTATACAATCTTAGATTGTATAGCAAATTGTTTCTTTTTTTTTTTCAAATTTTAATCTCTAGTCCTTCTCACCTCTCTTCGACATCTACCATCGTATTTGCACTGAATAAATGCACTTACATCAACTTTCTGAATTAAAAAAAAATCCAATGCCTGTTAATTGTCTCTTGTACAAAAATATTTTTTTCTCTTTAATTTATACTGAGATATTTTTTAAAGTGTCTAGACAAAGGTTTTTTTTTTTTTTTTCTGTTTTGTCTGCCTTAACAAATGATCAATAATAGAAAGAAGAGAGACAAAAAAGAATAATATTAATTAAAAAAAAATTTTAATTCTGAACTTGTAATCTACTTGAGTGTTTCATTCTTTATATTTGTCAGAAATTCTTTTTTTTGTTTTACTCTTGGATTAAAAAAATAAAGTTACATTCTATCCTTCTTTTCTTTCTTTCTTTCTTTTTTTCTTTTTTAAATGATCTCTTTTGTGACTCCTTGATTTAAAACTTCTGTGATAACACTTGAGCTGAGAGACCCCTGGATGATGCTAACCTCCAAGGGGAGTGACACTTTGCACTTTCCTGGGCTAAAATTTTTCACTGACATGAAGTATCAAGGTTATATTGAATCATTTGCTAGGTCTGCTGCAAGACAGTTTTTCTTGTCAGAATATATCTTACATATTTATCAGTCTACCATTCATCCTTGCCTTTAATATTGCTGCCATTTATGGTCCAGTGCTCTATATATTTACAAATTCTTGATAAAACCCAAAGAAGAATCTGCAATGTCATTGGTCCTGACCTGGCATCATAGCTCCAGTCACTTTCCCACCATCATAATATGGCTTCCCTGTATCTTTTCTATAAATACTTATATGGTAATTGTTCTAATGAACTTTTCTCTATGGTACCTAGACTTTATGAATTTAATATGCGGTATTAGATTGGCAGCAAGTTCTCATCATTTTACAGTTGAAATGACTACAAGTAAATGTATGTTGTATGCTAACAATTTCTTTTATCACACATCTCACTCGTGGAACTCTCTTCTGGCTTATTGCTTCCCAGCCAACTTAGAAAAATTTAAATACATTGTTAATCATTGTTTTCTGTCTTCATAATTTTTGTTCTTTTATTGTTTTCCCTCCTTAAGAATATTCTTTTATGATATTCTCAGTAACCTTACTTGCCTTACGTGGGGTGAAAAAATACTGCACAAAATAGCTGTAAATTTAAAAACAAATAATAATAATAATAAAAAAAACGGTTTTCTTTTACAAATTGAAATATATGACCAATACCTCTCTGTCTTAGTATTTGAATTTTCTGATAAATCTTAATTCTCAAGATATTAATTGAATAAACTCCTTCCATGATCCATGGCCATAAAACACATCGAGAAATTCCTCTATTGACTTGTGAAATGTTTGAACTTAACAACTTTAACAAAATATAATAACAATTCTAAATATGAATGCAAGTCATTATTTAAAGAAGTAAGAGGGTACAAATGAAAAGATTAAATACTGACAAGTTTTTCCATTTCACTGAAACAGATGTTAAACTATGAGTGTCATCATCTCCTCTATCTCCCCATTTTTTCTATTTTTTCTCCAAAACCAAACAGTGCCTTTGATATATCTTTTCTTCCATTTTGTATCCAAGGGACAGACAAGCTATTACACCTCTGACCTCACAATCAAACAGGTATGGTCCATTAATTATCTGAAGTAATGGCAGATGCTAAGTAAAGAACAAAGAAATAACCAGAATTCTAACAACCTCTTCCTGTGCCATAACAGCCCAACTGACATGATTTTTGTCAATGGGATAACGATATATATAATTTTTATATATCACAAACAGTTTTGGAGGAAAGATGAATGACAAAATGGAAAAAGTTTTTGTGTGATGCATTTTGTCCCTTAGGATTTCATCGAACTGTGTTTGCTTACGTTGATATGACTATATATGCGCACAAACAAGACACGCTAGGAATTTTAAATTTAGAAAAGAATTTTTTTTCTTTTTTGTGTTTAGTGCATATAATTTAGCCAATTTGATTTAGATTCTTTTTCTTTTGGTTTCCATCATCTTTGTTTTTTAAATATCCCACATTGTGATAACAGAAGATCTACCAAGAATGGTGAAGCATAAGAACCTGAATGCAAATTTACTGTGGCTGAACTAGTGATTAAAATATTTTCTAAATGTTTTTGTTTTAGTGAATTATTTTCTATTTAATTAGAGTAGCATTTTTGATGTCAAAATTATGGTCAGTCTTTTTACGGTGAACAATTAATGCATTTAATGTATTGTTTTTTAAAATGTCTCTCTTGTGTTCATATCTTATTTAAACTTCTTGAGGTTTTTCCAATATATTCTTTCTGGCAGTCCTTGCAGGTGATACTAAATTCCTCCTTC
>OZ010608.1:49005271-49027771 GCA_963932145.1 Acanthosepion lycidas | reverse complement strand
AAATAAATATATGGTTTACTCAAATACAAGTATCCATAAAAATAACATTTCAAGTATTAAAAATTTGTTGGATTGATGAATAAATTAACCTTTTCTAACCTTAGAAAATTACTATATATTTAGGTTAAGAACAACATTATTTACAAAAGAAGAGAAAGAAGAACTTACATTTACATGAATGCATCTCAAAAAAAAAAAAAAATAATGGAAAGCATTTAGGGTAGGGATTACTGCAGTGTATGTGCATATATGTGTGTGTGTATATATATATATAGGGCACATCACACACACTATATATATATATATATATATATATATATATATATATATAGGGCACATCACACACACGCACTATATATATATATATATATATATATGGCACATCACACACACTATATATATATATATATATATATATATATATAGGGCACATCACACACACTATATATATATATATATATATATATATATATATATATATATAGGGCACATCACACACACACTATATATATATATATATATATATATATATATATATATATATATATATGTGCCACATCACACACACCACACGCACATATATATATATATATATATATATATATATATATATGACGCATCACACACACACACATATATATATATATATATAGTGTGTGTGTGTGATGTGCCATTTGGTTTGTTTGAAATTAAGTAGTCAGTTTTCCAAGAGAAGACATCTTCATGATGAAGGTGAATCAAATGTTGTCACTGCTGCATCCTGAGGAAAAAAAAGAGTGTGAAAATTTATGCCTCTTACTTTTATGGTATTGAATAGAACACCATCTTGCAGGCACCCTGGCAGATATAGGGAGCTCCCACAAATTTCAAAAGGAAACAAGTTTCAAAACTTAACTGCTAAAATCTTCCTTGTGTTTACATTATCAAATTACTGGCTTGTACTTTTTCTTTACCATATGCGATCACTTTAAAAACATATGTGATCACTTTTGAAAATATTTTAATCCATGACTTGTCAGTTGAACATTATTTAATTTAGATAAACAACTCTGAAATTTTTCTACTTACCGCAACTTGTTTTTTTCTGATTTTGAAAAATGTTTATTTGTAAGAAAACCTATTTTAGGAACATTAATTCCACTTCAGAAAAGGTCTTGTGATGAATGTTTAAAATTGCATGAAAGGCACCACCTCCATTTTTTATTACAATATTAGGATCTTGATGTCAAACATTAACTGTTTAATTACAATTAAAATGAAGACAAAGGTTATACAGGAGGGATGTTAAACTGACAAATTTAGACCTAATTGGATAGAATACCTATCTCAGCTAATTAATGTTAATTAAAAGCAGGTTGTATCTTATTGATATTCTTAGGCATCAGTAATAATTAATTTGCAAATTAGACATATTGGAGGTAATTAAAAATGATCGATATTTAGATTTTCACTGTTATGCTGAATAACTAATGTTTCTATACATTTTAGAGTATTGTCTTCAAAGAAAAAAAAATTTTTTTAGATGGAGTGGAAGAAGCATAAAAAAAAAAAACAAGGAAGGAAGGATTTTAAAACAAGATGGATTCACATTTATATCATCAAATAAATTTTCAGATATTTGCTCACAATTACATCCAGTTTGTTTCCAGCTGGCCTAACATTTTTTTCTGCTACATTGGAGTAGATGCATTTGCAAGGGTAGCTTTTGGTTGAAAGCACAAACCGAATTAAACATTTATCAAGTATAATCATTGTTTAGATTTTTTGAATGTTGAGTTTGATTTTCTAAATTCTCAAAACACTTGTCTGAGATGAAATATTAGAATACGTTTAGTTTGGATGAGTGAAAAATGTTTGGATGATTTCAGTTTTTCTCTTCATTTCATATTGGGATAATCAAAGCACATAAAATTGAGATATGGACAAAAGAGGAAATACTCTATTGATATTATGAAGAGGACCCCCACTTCTAAAATGATAAAACATTAATATTTTTTTTTTTTTTTTTTTTTTTTTGACAAATGTCATGCATAAAGGAATGTCTAATGATTATTAAGGTTTCCTATACTATCACTGAAGCTAAGCAATGTCAAGCCTGGTGAGTACTTTCATGGGTGACCACTTGGGAATATCAAGTACTGTAAACTTTGATGTGCAGATGGTGTAACGGATTAGAATTGTTAACTGGAGAGCCAAGTTCCAATTACAGTTCGTTATATTCACTTATGTGCAAATACCCTTGGGAAAGGTATGAATACACTGCTTCTCCCCCCAGATATGGTTTAATTAGTAAAACTTGTATCACTAAATCCTGAGTTGGTGTTGAGAAAACTCCCAGTCATTTATATCAATGCATGTCTACTTGCGATTCATTGTTCAAATTTCAGCTTATTAACAGATCATGACAGCTATTAGCGAGATGTGATTAAAAATATACTTTAATGTTTAAAAAAATTTATTCAGTATTATTGTTTAGGTAATAAGCATTATAACATAGCACAAATAGCTATATTGTGGAAAAATAAGTGAAATTACCTGAAAATACAATTCAAGTACCAAGTTCAGTGATGTGTTTGCTAGATTAAAAGGGGCACTTGAAAATATATTATGTGAAACAATAAACTGTTGTATACAAAAAAAAAAAGCTATAAAATGGTTAATTTATATTATGAGGACATAAAGCATGAAGATGTATTTGAAGATATCTGATTCGGATTTTCTCTGCTATTAGCCATTCTAACTCTTCTGATTTTTAGTTTGTTTCTATGAATTTAGTTTATATTAATTAATAAATTTAAAATTATACGTTAATTACTAATTCTTTTTAATTAATAACTATTTGTAGCCAGTTGTTGACATTAATAGCGATCTGCTGATATGTTAAAATGTTGGAATAATGCAATAATAATTTAAATTTCATCTCTGATAAATGTCGTGATCTGTAAATGAATTCCATTTTCTTCAGAAAAATCTTTCATTATTGAATTTGCTTGTTTAGCGAAGCATTTGTATATGGATACACAAATCTGTGTGTGTGTATATATATATATATATATATATATATATATACACACACACACACACAGCTATATGTTTATTAGTAAGACTTACTTAAGTATTACTAAATCATCATTATTATCTCTCTCCCCAATATTCTTACAGTCTAAAAATATTTTCTTGTTTTATGTAACCTGTAAAGGCTTGATAAGCTGCAATAATGATCACTCCCACACCTCAAATTCTCCTCCATTTTTAATGACTAGCCAAGTAAATACAAGCAGTACCCTTTACACAACCAAGGAGATGAAGATTCTAGTCTAAATAAATCTGCCTACGATATCTAATAATGTACATCCTGGACGAAATCATGTGCAATGGAATAACTTCTTAACTTTGTAATGCATCCACTATTGTGACAAGGAGCAAATTCTCCTTAAACAAGGTTTAAAATGTTAGCAACTTAATAAAATGGTTTGATAAAAGCCAAGTTAATGTAATTGTTTAAAAGTTATCTTCCCACAGGTAAGAAGTGCAAGTTGTCACTTCAACTAACTAAAGTGACCATGCCCCACCTCTAACTCTCCCTTCCCACACCACCTCCCTGGCGCCAAGAGAATATGATTTTCATAATGACCTTGGCAAGAGAAAAGGCAAAGTCAAGCATGACATATCTTCTTCGGCTCTTGTAACCTGAGGTTCCAATTTGGCACAGTGCCGATTGCATTATTCCAACCATTTCTTCAGTGTAATAAGCAGCTAAAAAGCAAGAAATACTTCCAAGCCTGCAGGTAGTCTTTCATAGCCGATTATGCCATTCCAGTGTCTTGCTGCCATTTTAATAAATTATGCCCAGCAGGACATGACAACCTGAGATGATATTGGATAATCAGTGCAACTTGTTCCTGACTTCATAATTCCTCTGTTTCCGAGAGAAATATCCAAAGGAAAATTTTGCCAAATTATTGTTTTATGAAATTTTCTGTACTTGTTAGAAATGGAAGGCCTCTTGACAGAAACCTGAAAGTTGCAGACAAAAGCACTAAAAATAATGTTAGTTTCATGCCTTTGTGTGGGAGTAATAAAAATTGTTCTTGACTAAAAATGGAACTTTGTTTTCTGATTTACTTTCCCAAGCTGCTAACAATTGTGCCATCCTCCATTTTTCTATTTTTTTTTCTTAAATAAATTTTACCCTGTACAAGGCTCAGGACCCACTCAAGGTAGGGGGTTACAAAGTAAGAGGCACAGTTTATGGTGATATATGGGGAAAATGGTTAACACAAGACTCGAACATGTGAACCTTGCAGTTATCAGAAAACATCCTCTTGGGAGTCTTTTCCACAAAACAGCAGTTGGTGTGAAGAAACTACATGAGTGGAAATTATATCTCACTAATGGAAAGTAAAAAAAAACAAATAATAATCGCCTTATGGCTGTATCACATTGAGACACTGGTTCTTGTATGATCACCGATTTTAAGCAATGTTGAGCCTTGTCATTACCTCGATGGGTGACCACTTGAGAATACCAGGTAGTAATTATGGATAATGGCATGGGATTGTAAGTGAGCTGAGTTCCATTTCTAGTTGGGTCTTTTCTATTTACTTGCATTTAAACATTCTTGGGGAAGGTATCAATCCACTTCTTCTCCTTCCAGCTATGGGTTAATTAGTTGGACTTATATTAGTAAACCATTATTAGCTCTCCAAAACGATTCTTCTAATTTAAAAATATTTTCTGGCTTTAAATAAACTGTGAAAGGTTGATAAACCATAAAAAAATCAATCAATCTGTACAATAAATAACATTACATGAGTTTAGTACAGCTGAAGCCGAAAAATGAATTTGATGGTCTATTAGAACCTCTCCCTACCAAATGACTCAAAGGCTCTTATAAAGCCGAGGTGTCTGATTGACTAATATTTACCCAGACACAATAGACAACCTGTACTTGTCTCTTGACAAATTTCATTATACTGTAGCATTGAATGTAAATGGTGATGATGTTATATAGTACTTTCTCTTTTTGTGTGTTGATTTTTGGAAAGCTTGTTCAGTACCATTGTCTTCTAGAAAGGATGAGTTAATTGAGTTACCATTTTGGCGTCCGACCTGCAGATTTATTTTAAAAATAAGTCAATCAAGCAATAAAAACAAAAAAATCAATGATTTCTTCTTTTCCCACAATTTGCAATATTATTAGGTTGGTGCAAAAATAATTTCGTTTTCTCACATAGTAACATATGTTAGAAAACGAAATTATTTTTGCACCAACCTAATACATAGAATTGAATAAACAGAAAGTAAATTAAAAGTAAAGCTTTCATTTACTACTTCATTCTTCATCATATAGAATCAAACTGTTTTCTTCGTCTTTGTTGATAATATAACAACACTTTGGCTGTTATGGTCTCTGGCTTTCATTAGTTACTTGTTAGTCCAGTTAACCATTAGGGAATTTCAAACTGAACCCTTTATTTAATCTATGGGGTTAGCTTGTTCTCATTCTGCTGCCCATTTTTAAGAATCCCAAGAGAACACCATGGGAAATATGTAAGAGAGAAATGAAAGGACATCCTTGATGCATTATAAACTATTGATGACTTAAGTGATAATGGCATTTAAAGAGAAACTGGGAAGAGGAAAGAGATGTGATTGTGTGTGAAAACAGTGACAGTAGGACAAAACAGCTTGAAAAAACACCAAAAAAACAAAAGAAGTCGGCGTAGGGTTTTATGGCACATCAACTGTAATATAGTGGTCACAAAAAAATGGCAAATACTGTATATACTTGTGTATCATGCAACTTTTGAAGACCTAATTTTGAAATTAGTTTGTCTACAGTAAATGGATATATAGTTTGGTCAATGGCATAGCCAGGGCCAGCAGTACATACACTAATTTTATATATCATGTATAATGCGACCCCCTCTCCCTTTTAAAATTACTTTCAAAACTAGGTCTTCAAAAGTCACATGATATGCGAGTATATATGGTAGTTTTTGCATGGTATTTGATTACCTATATTTTTTTCTCCACAACTCATTTAAGCATTTTCTTTTTAACATCATAAATACAATTTCTAGAAATACTCTATTTTTATTACTTCAAACATTATTTTTCTGGTAGACGTTCCATCTTTTTTTTTTTTTTTTTTTTTTTTTTTTTTAAGTGTTTATTTTGTCTACCACTTGAGAAAAATTAATAAAGAAAATTTTGCCCTCTAGCAAGACTTGAACCTGCATCCTTCTTACAAAAGGGGATGCAGATTTGAATATTGCTGGAGGTCATGTTTTCTCAAGTACGTAGACTGGTAGATGAAATAAATACTGTTTAAAATAATCAGAGCCTCTGCTCAAATACAAGTGTCCACTGAAATTAATTTTTGAAGTAATAAAAATATGTTGGTTTAAAAAATAAAATCCATTATTTTTTTAGAAATATCCTATTTATAATACTCCACTTATTGAGTTTGAGAGATTAAACCTGATTTAAAATTTTAATCTCATATAAAAAAAAATAAAACAATTGACATTAAAACATTGGTGACATTACTTGTATATGCTTAGTTATTGCTTTCATTTTTTTTCACTGAGTTTACCTGCCCAGGAATTGAATCTAAAATTGCTATGTTACCAAATCTATGAATGTGCACTTTAATCTACTAGGCAAATCTTCTGTGGAATAAGAATAATCTCCCTTTAATCCACTAGGCAAAACAATATTCCTTTAATCCACTAGGTAAATCTGTGGAATAAGAATAATCTTCCTTTGTACTAATGACTTGTACAGACTTCAGATTCAATGGAAACCAAGCAAGCAGTAATTACTCTGAACTAAAATAGAACAAGACAAGAAATCCCTAGATATGGTCAGCAGAATGATAGCATTTCTTTTATGTGCTATGTCCCTTCAAGATATATGCAATCATGGCTCTCCACTTCTCCCTATCCCTTGTAGTTCTCAATATGTTTTGTCCTTATGCTACTTCTCCCAAACCCTGTTTTATCATCCACTTGCTTAAGCCTGCTAGGTATGTCACACATTGCTTTCCCTTGTCTCTCTTTCCCCTCTATCCGCTCTGTGAGTATCAGATTCTTCAAGTCTGGGACACATAATGAGAAAGGAGTTCTCATGTGCCCCAGAAATTTCAGCTGCCTCTTCCTGATGTTAAGTATAAACTTCCTCTTTGTTTGCATCCTCTCCAAAACGTCATTGTCGCTCACATTTTCGGTCTATGGTATCCTTAGCATCCTTCTGTAGAGCCATACCTCCATTGTCTCGAGTCTCTTCTTCATTGACCGTCAACATACTGTTTCCATAGATTAAATACAGGTTTCAGTTTGAAATTCCTTGAAGGTTACTCAGATTGACAGAAACCAGCCGAAAAATGATTATATTGACAACAAAAATGATTGATTCATTTTCTACAGCTTATCAATACTTTGCAGGTTATTTAAAGCCAGAAAATATTTTTAAATTTTATAAAGATTTTTGAGATGATAATGGTTTAGTGATACAAGTCATACTAATTAACTCATAGCTGGAGGTAGAAGAGATGGATTCATACCTTTCCCAAGCATATTTGAATGTAAGTAAATATAATGAACCCAACTGAAATTGGAACTCGGCTCACCATTTAAAAATTTAGAGCTATTATTACACCACCAGCACATCCAGACTTTCAGCTGCTGGTATTTCCAAGTAGTTACTCATCTAGGTACTGACCAGGCTTGATGTTGCTTAATTTGGATGATTATATGGGAGCTGGTGTTTCAATGCTATGTGGTGTAAGCCTCAACAAAGATGAGGATATTATTATGAATATAAGTAATGATAATGCCTCATCTCAGAAATTCAGATGGAAATTCTCTTTGTTTATTAGAAACTGAAGTCCTGTTGATAGGAACATCAAATTTGCAGACAAAAGCTTTTAAAATGTCTGTTGCTAAAAACTGTTTTAGCCAAATTTGATAAAATGACTCTGTTATCTTGCCATCACTCATTGAAATAAAATTGGGTCCCTTTATTTCTCACACCTTCAAGATAAATAGATGGCAATCATTTGGAAATGTCTATATTAATTTTTTTCCTCCCCAGAGATAAATTTCTTAAAAGCAGAGGAGAGATAGATTTGAATCTAGACAAAGGAAAGTATTAATAATGCATCCATAAATAGGAAATCTTTTATGTGACTTTCCCATCAGGATGTTGGTGATCATAACTCTCCACAATTTCCTGTCATTTTTAACTCTTAACAAATTTTGTATTTTTGCTCTCCCACCTAAACCTTTCTCTACTATCCAATTTTAGATTAGATTAATTAACTAACCCCAGCAAATGATTTATAGATTTTGTTTGATCCCCATAAGGTGCCCAATTCTGGTGCACCTGTGCCTGACTAAGATAAACACAGTAAATATCTGTGTCTATATATATATATATATATATATATATATATATATATATATATATTTGTTTGAATAAAAACAGACCACGTTATGGTTCCATGTAATAAATTATTTCACCATAACCCATTTAACAGGGCTCTGGATCATCAGACTTTACTTCAAAAATTGAAATGAAAAAAAAAAAAAAAAAAAAATTTGTGGATTTTTTTTTTGTTCATTTTTCATTTCAATTTTTGGAAGTAAAGTCTGATGATCCAGAGCCCTGTTAAAGGGGTTATGGTGAAATAATTTATTACATGGAACCATAACATGGTCTGTTTTTATTCAAACATATCTGCTCTGAATTTTACATTGACCTCTCTGGATATCATCCTCCTCGGGTCTACCCATACAGATTACCTAAGTTTGCATAAACTATATATATATATATATATATCATAATTAATTCCTTGAGTGTAGAAGAATCCTCAACAGAATGCAGAAAGCACTGGATGCATGTATTCTCCTATTTTTGGGACTCATCAGCAGTGCCCGTCCACTACCAAGAATTGAACCTGAACTGTTATGCCACCAAGAGACCCTATTGGTCCAGTGGGTGTTATGATGCTTGTGTCATGTTGTGATGGTTCACATCCTCACCACTCCTCTCCATCAATACGAGAAAGCACATGACAGCTATTGGGACTTAAACCTATTTTTCTGAGAAAGATTTTATAAATTTCACTTGAAAGCAGTACTCTCTGCTCGGTCATTAAATTATAGGGAAACGGCTAATATTACTATTATCACAAAGGAAGCAGTCAGCATTCATTGTCTGAATAGTTAGTCAGATGAAATTTATAACATCTTTTTCTGAAAGCAGTTTTTCAAGAAAATAAACTTCTCAAGTCTGCTAAGGTTTCAATAACTGATTCTTTTTTTTTTTTTTTTGTTACAGTAATTGAGATTATATGAAATCCATATTCATTCTGTATATCACAAATAAAGTTTCTTAAAGAGAAATTTTTTCTTTTTTCTTTTATTTTTGCTCAATAAAAAGCTAAGTTGATTCAACCAAATGGAAAGGTTAACTTTGAGCGATGAACAGAAAAGTTGTTTTGATCCAAGCCATAGATCCTCTTATTTGTATTGCTAGAAGTAGATATTGGTTATATAGACAGCTCAATTGTAGATATTAGTTCAGAAAGCCGACAGAAATAAAAAGAAAAGTAAAAAAAGAAAAGAAGTTTTATACTGTTTCAAAGAATGAAAAGTTGACATCAATATTTTTTTCCTGTTTCTGAAAATGGACAAAGATATATATTTTTTTAAAGTGAAAACGAAAGCTAAAAATAAATGAAAAAGAAATTGAAAGATTATAAAAGAAAGAAATATATAGAAAATATTTACTGGCTAATATGCAGGTTGAACAATGAGGTGGGCAGATATTAGACAACATAGACATGTAAGTAAGTGAATGATAAAATGAACAAAAATAATAAGATAGATTGAAATATATAGATATGAATTGATTGAGATTTATATATGTGTATACATGTAAAAACATAGATAAGACTCAGATTGCTAGCTAGCTAGATCAGAATGAATCGGGATAGACTTGGATTGATATGTGGATATGAACAGATTGAGATAAAGGGATTAATAGATGTAATTAGATGGAAATTAATTAATTAGATAGGTATGAAAATGTCTTAGATTAGAATATCTCAGGACATAAAAAATGAATGTGTAAAGAAGGAACCAAGAAGTAAAACTAATTGATGAAATTATATATATATATATATATATGTTTGTGTATTTAGGCAGCAATCTCTCTTTCATGCCCATTTCATTAAAAACGACTGACAAGGTGCTTTTATTTAGTTTTTTTATATAATTTCTCATGCGATCTAATATTTTTTTTCTTTCTGGATGATAAATTATATAAAAATTGTCTGAATTTTCTTTTTATCTGAGCACTTTTGGCTATACATTTAGCCATTTTCAAGGATTACGTTTTAACTGCTAAAATTAGAAAGAGTTTGTTGTATGCATGTTTTATAAAATGTTTCATTATTTTTTGTTGCAAAACACTGTCAAGATATTATGTCCATGTTCAAAGTTAATATTAAGTGTTGGTTTGTTTGTTTTTATTAATAAGGCTTCCATTATTTTTAGCCTTTTTTTTGCATATGGATGATGCTATTATATTAGTGTTGTCGACAAGTATGTTCCGAAGAGTGCCCGGTAGGTCTCCATGAATATTTAAATGAGATCTAATTGAGCTATTGTCAGAGAAAGGTGTAGAGTTAGTCTGCGTGTTGAATAATTTGTAGTGTGGCCTATATAATTATTTACAAAAGTTGATTGTTGGGGAATACAATTCCTTAATGGGCATTTGAATTCGTAAGTAATATTTGCTCTGTTTAATTTTGTTCTAGGAGGTCAATTGTTATTTTTAACTATGAGATTAGAGGTTTGAAATTTTTTATAATAAATAATTAATCTAATTTTTTTGCTATTGTCAACTGGTGTTATGTATTTTTTTATAATGTTCTTAATTCTGCATTCATCCTGTTTTTATATATATATATATATATATATATATATATATATATGATAAAGAACAAATAGGAAACATTTATCAATCTAAAGATTCCAAGCCTGCCTGAAAAACCATAAATAGAGTAGAATCCCACATATCCGGACATGATTTTGAGGTGTATATTTAAACTATTTGGGTGATATGTAACTGATCTGAAATTTCTGTTTTTCAGAAAATTTACTTACGTTTATTTCACCCTAATGACTTGTATTGATGCAAAAGATGATGGGAATAAGAGGAAAAGAACAACTTTGGAGTTATCACAAAAAGTGGAAATTTTAAACAGGCTAGATGCTGGTGGAAAGTTCATTATAACTAATGGCTGAATTCAACTGAATAGAAAAGTCAACATTATATGATATAAAATCTTCCAAAGAAACTATTCTCCAGCATTCACACTGTCACAATGAACAAGGAAATAAAAAAAAACATGATTCTGATGAAACCTAGACTGAAATTGAAAAAGCTATTGAAAAGGTTATCAGTTTTATGGAAAGAAAGCTGGTATTCAGCTATGGCAATTACAATAACACACAGAGTTGAAAAGTGTCTTTCATTTAAAAAAAAATTCAAGGACAAAAGCAAAATGAAATGCGAAAAAAGTTGAGAATGACATTAGAAGAGAAAGAATCATTATGCAGCAGGGATTAAAAAATCCTTGTTACATTATTTGTTTTCCATATATGGCATACTTAATTTAATGAATTTTCACTAACATTACATAATTTATTTCTTTTTCCTTAAAATCAATTCCATTATATTTCACTCACCATTAGCTTATTTTGTTTACTATAGGACATTGAAAATAAATGTTAAACCTGAGTTTCTTTTATTTTAATCTAAATATAACCCCTCATGTCCTGACTTTGTAACCAATTCCTCGAATCCGGAAGGCCTTCTTAGTCTGGTTGTCAGGGATTCTACTGTATTGCTATATTTTTCAGGTAGGCTTAGAATCTGTTAATTTTTTAAAGCTTTGGATGTATGCATCATCTCTCCTTGAATTCAAAATGCCACAAAAAGTAAAAATACCAGAATTTCTTTCTTCTTTTTCTCCATATCTCATTCTCTGATGAAGCTTTAATAAAAGTGAAACATGTTAAATTGATAAACCTTTCCTATTTCCTTTATCTTATCATCCCATCAGATTCCTATCTATATTTGATCAATACCCAAACACATTAAAAAAACATGGACTTTGTTGTATGTTCTATACTAGGTCTAAATAGAATTTTGAATCCCGACATGCCTAACCAAGGCTTGAATAGCTCAGTCTGTCCTGCTATTTAACACATAGCTGGGGAGAAGAGATGGATCCATACCTTTTCCAAGAGTAATTTGCATCAAAATGAATGTAATTAATTTGGTTGGAATTTGAACTTTGCTTGCTGATTTCACATTCCAAGCTGCTAATCATTACACTACCTCCCTATCTATAGATCTTTTTTTAATCATTTCACCCCAAGCAAAGCAACAAAGCCACTAAGATGCATGAGATTATTGAGTTCAAAGGAATATAAGAGAAAAGAAAACATTAAGGAGAGAGAATAATAAAAGAACAAGAATTAAGAAGACAGAAGATAACGATTGACATTGCATTTAAATGTTTGTAGATCAAAGTTAACTGGAAAGCAAGAAATTGGAAAAATGTATCACAATTGAAAAGTGTGATAGACAAAACTATTAGCATACAACTTACAATTACATCTAGCAATTTCAACTGTAAAATGATCTGATCTTACTGTCAATCTAGTACTGCTCTTAAATTCATAGTCTTCTAGAGGAAAGCTCATCAGAACAATTACCATGAAAGTATTTGTAGAAAAACACAAGGAAACTTCATTACAACAGTGTGAAAGTGACTGAAGCTAAGATGCCAAGTCAGAACCAATGGCATTGCAGATTCTTCTTTGGATTTTATCAAGAATCTCTAAATATATTGCAAAAGCACTGAAGAAGAAAAAAAAAAGATAACAGATAAAAATGTAGAAAACATATCTGTCATCAACAAAAAGAAATAAAAAAGGGTAATGGATATTGTTGTCTGACCAGCCACACCCATAAATAGGCTATAAAATGACTTGTCATTATTTCGCTGCTTCATCAGCAGTCTTAGTCAACTAGAAACAAACAAACAAAAATATGTCAGATAATACTTCTGACTTGTGTCATAGTTTGAGACTTTTGCAATCTTCAAAAATTATCTTTGTAAGAGAGAAGCCAAGTGAAGAAAAGAAAGTTTAAGTTTCACTCAGAAATTTAAGTTTGATGAAGTCTTTGCATCAAAGTTCAACTGTGGAGTAAGAAACGGTTAAAAAAAAACAAAAAACCAAAACCAAAAAGACAATGGCATCAGAAGATTATGCTTTATAGAAAAGAACATTGGCTTATCTTAAGACAGCAAAGTTCACAAGAAGTAGAACTCAAAGCAAAAGAGATTCTGCAAGTTGCATTAAAAGATTTGCATTTTGAACAACTGGTGTATGCATCGTTCTAATGATATTCCATAAGAGAAAGAGATGTACAGAGAGAGGACTAAAAAGCATTCAGATGTCTTATTATTATATAGATTTTCATCTCCAATGAGATATTTCTTTTAAGATTGTCCCAATGGCATGCATGTTTTCAATATAAGATTGTAAAATGGTTGGCACAATTTTCAGACTTGGAAGCGATACAAGTTTTGGTTACTTTTTATATTAAAATTTTATTATATTAAAAAAAAAAAACGATACTATTATGGGATCAAAGTGTAAATTTATATGTATATTTATTTGGACAACTGAACTATTGTTTTTCATATTGTCTTTACTATGTTTTAACTGGTTCATTCTTTAACCGTTCTCAGATGTATTATCTGTAAGGGCAAAAAAAAAAAAACAAAAAAAAACTAATATTTTCTTAACATTGAGGACAGTTATTAATATCTCTGGTATGTATTTTGTTAGACAATCTGGTGAAGGAACTTTGGAGCCTTAAACCTGATGTTATTTTTTAGTGTTTATCTTTGACGAGAGACATGTTTTGGCAGACAATCTAGTGAACAAATTTTGGAGCCTCAAACCTAACATGATTTTTTTGCCTATAATTTTGATGAGAGTAATATGTCAGACATTTACCTCAATCAAAGCAATAATATGGCTAAGAAGCAAGGGGCTACTAGGAGTGAAAGAAAATAAAAAGCTTTAGAAGGAATCAGAAACTGAATCCTAAACAGAAAACAAGGCATAAACCTCCACTTTTGTTTAAAAAGACAGGGGAGGCATTTGAACCCGACAATTGTTATCTACTCTTATTGAGGAAAAAAAAAAGTAAATAAAATTTCAGAGTTTAGTATGTGACATTAAAAGTATAGACCTTACAAGGAACTGAAAACCCAATCCTAAACATGTTTTTTTAGGCATCTATTGATGGAACTTTGAAACCATAAACTTAATGTTTTTTAGATATTGACATTCCCTAAATACAAAACTCAAGGTAGAGGGTTACTGTCACATGATAAATTAAGTGTGCGATATAAACAAAAGAGAAGATGGTAGAAAGTGAAGATTATAGGAATAAAAAGGATATATAATGATGGAACTTCCACTTGTAGATGTTAAACTTTATCCTTCTGTATGTAACTGCATTTGCTGTACGAATAGGCTATCCTGCCACTGAAGGTGACCCTGATCCCTGAACAATATTGTGTTTGAATTTCATAGTAGTGTTGTCATATCCTGCAATAGCAACAGAAAACAACTTTGAGTGAAATTAACAATAATATTACTGCAATTGAGAGGAGTTAAAAAAGAATGCAGTGGAAAGGCAAGTAATATTAATTGTGCACAATTGTGACAAAGGTGTGTAGTGCTTAGGGTAACACCCACAAGAAAATCTATTCCTCAAAGTAGCAGTTCTTGAGAAAAACAAAACAAAACAAAAAACTCCTAACTTTTGGAATATGGAGGAAATGAAATAATAAAGAAAAGGAATCTGTTGAGAAGGCAATGAGAAGCCACCCCACTATATTTCCCACAAAGTCATTGCAATTCACAGATAATAAAGAAAAGGAATCTGTGGAAAAAGCAACAGAAAACCACTCCATTATCTTTCCCAAGAAGGCATAGCAATTCATAGATATTAAAGAAAAGGAATGTGTGGAGAGTCATGACTGCCTATATCCTGAAGGGATATATAATTTTTTTAAAATATTTTTTTAAAACCTTTCCTAAAGTATTCATAAAAACAATGGCTTGACTCAAAACCTAGAAGGAATACAAACATTTTTTTATGATATTTAATGATAAATATTTTTTGAAATCAAATTAGATGGGTTATATATTTGGCACAAAAATAACGAGTTTGATATTTTTTTTCTTTAAATTCTTACCCAATTGCTGATATCTGTTTTCTTCTTTCTTTCCTTTTCTAATTGGTCATCACCTAAGCATAATATCTTTAAATCCACGCCAACCCCAAATTTGGCAAAAACCTTTGCTTCTAATTTTGTTTACTTAGTCTTTTGTAAGTCTCGGTTGGTCAATAATGAAATCAGGTATCTGTCACAGTTTTTGGCAACCAACCGATTCTTAGTGCTTCTAAAGAAACAAGATTTCTTTGCACTTTACTATCCCCCCCACCCAATGACCTCCATTCCTTCATTTGATTACTTTTATTGTCATAAGGTTTTCTTTATTTTTTCATTATTTTTTTCACCAATTTGTTCTTTTATTTTCAAAACGAGTTCCTTGATACATCTAAAGGGATTGAATCTAATGAAGAATCGACAGGGAATTTAAAAGAAATTCAATAAAAAAAAAAAAAAAAGAATTAAAAAAAAGATGAAGACACTTTATTAAAAACTAATATATCCAGCCAGAAATTCAGAAGTCAATGAGAAATTGATGGATATGAGAAGAACTGGCTCTTTTAACGTAATTTTCTCGTTCACTGAGGACCAGAATTTTATTATTTAGAAACCAAAAAAAGATAAATGAAAAAAAAGGAAAATAAAAATAAGTTTTCATCTTTTGCAAAAAAAAAAAAAAAAAAAATTAAAAAAAAAAATTCCTACTTTAACTTTGAAGATTTTCCATTCAGAGATTCAAAAGTTTTCTCCCCACTCTTGATTCTGTTTCATGAGACAAAGATAAAACACTTCATCTGATTTTTTTTAATCATTTCTTCCCAAATAAGGCAATAAATTCACTAAGATGCAGGGATTTACTTACAGTGAAGGAAAATAAGAAAATGTTAGTGAGGGAAAAGGACAATAAAAGAACTGGATTTAGGAAGACACAAGATGGCGATTGATGTTGCATTTAAATTTTAAAGATCGTAGGTGGCAGGAAAGCAAAGAAATCAGCTATTTCAACAGTAAAATGAAGAAAACCTAGTTACCAATCTCATAGTATGCTTACATTCATGCAGTCAAGGTACTTAGGTGAAAAGCTTAGAACAATTGTGACAAAAACATTTATAGAAAAGGCAGAGGGAAGCCATGATGTAGCAGTGAACAACTGACTGAAGTTGAGATGACAGATCAGGACTGATAAAATTACAAACCCTTTCTTTGGATTTTGTCAAGAATCTCAAGATATGTTGCAGGAGCACCAGGTTGATGTTATAACCCATCTGAATTTGCCTCTGCTAAGAATTTTTACAATGATGCAATCTCTCAGCATTTTCAGATAGGTTCTTTGATGCTGTCTGTTTTTGAACAAATGAAATAACACTGTTGACAGTAAGCTTTTTGTTTAAACACTTATAAAAGAAATGTAAATCTTCTATAGAAAACTTAATAACACAGAGCCACACCTGCAATTCTGAAAATGTAGCCTTAAATTGCTCTGCATGCCTTTTTACTTTTCAACTTCACTTTTTCCTTAGTTCCTTTTCTCTCTACTTATGTTTTTGTTTGTAACCAGGTACACACCTAACAAGAACAACAAAGTAATTAAGCAAATTAAAAAAAAAAAAGGGCAACTCCCCCATATAAAAATGCTATTACACATCCATTTTTTAAAACTTAACATTTGAAAACATTATTTCATTAAAAGGAAATTTATTTTTTCCTAGAATGAATTTGCTGGAAAATTTATTTTACTTTATGATGGATTTGCTATAAGATTCTTGAAAGTAGAAATCCAAAATTATTATTAAATATTTCTTTTTTTCACAAGGTTTTCAAACCTATGGCACGAACATGTGAGCAACGATGAAGTTATAGATAAAATGGAAATAAAAAGGACACTTATATTTAACATCAGAAAGAAACAGTTGCAATTTCTAAGACACATAATGAGGAAAGTTTTAGAGTATTAACTGTTATGTGATATCTGTCATCCTGTATGGCAGCGAGTGCTGGGCAATATCTTTGAAGATAAAGAAGAGACTTGAAGCAACAGAAATGTGGTTCTACAGAAGGATGTGAGCAACAACAAAGTTTTAGAGAAAATTAAACAAGGAAATTTATACTTAACATCGGGAAGAGACAGTTGAAATTCCTAGGGTACATAATGAAGAAAGATGGCTTGGAAAATTTGATACTCACAAAACAGATTGAAGTCAGTAGGGATAGTGGAAAGCAGTGCATAACTCCTCTAGGGTGCTTGAGTATATTGGAACAAGGTTTAGGAGAGATAGAAATAGAAAAAAGTTATTAAGAGCTGCAAAGGATAGGACATTGTAGAGAGCCATGATCACCAACATCCTGAAGGGTCAGGACATACAAAAAAAAAAACTTCTTACTAGTTTAAACTGATACCTTCTTTTTTATGATCATTTCGCTTGTGAAATTTATATTTTCTTGATTTCAAATGAAGACCTGGAAAATATTTCAGTAAAATTTTCACTTTAGAAAATTAAAGATGATAAAGGTTTATGTATCTGGAAAAAAAAAAAATGTCAATTTGAACTGACACCAGAAGGATATAGGTTTTACTGATTCCTTCTTCTGGTTATTTTGCTTCAAAATTTCATTTTTTTTTTTCCCCCTCCTGATGAAAATTTGGAATTTTTCCAACGTATTTCAGTTAATTTTTCATGTTCCAATATTCTAATTTATAACCAACATTCAGATACAACATTCTTTGCCCTTTCCACAGAGTTGAATCAGCCTCATTTTCTCTGTGTTTCAAATATAAGAAGAATGTTATATTCGGCTTTTTCCCCAAGAAATGCCACATGGGTGCTTCCCTGAACACTACCATCTTAACCTCTTCAAATTGGGTGTCATTTTTTATCTATCCGCCTTAAACTCGCACTACTTCCTACAACCTCCTCCTCCTTCATACATATAACACACTTCATTCATCATTACCATTTTAAAGTAACCTACATTAAGTGACTTTAATAATCCAGGATATATACTAGAAGCAAACCACATGTATATGGATAGAAAATGAATTCAGTAAATATAGAAAAATAGAAAAGTGGTGTAAGACAAGGATGTGTCTTCTCACCAGACTTATTCAGCCATTACAGTGAAGCAGTCCTGAGAGAATTAGAAGTCTTAATAGGATTCATTATTGGTGGATACAATGTTGACAACATATGCAGATGACACGGTGTTGAGAGAAAAAGGAATCTCTACAGTAGGTAGTAAATTCTGAACTGAACCTTTTATTTAATCTACAGGAATTCTATGTCAGTTACTCAGATCACCATATATACCTGATGAAGGCTGGAGGGTACAATGGCCAAAACCTTGTGATAACAACAACAAAGATGAGGATAATAGTCTACATGTGAAGAATGCAAATAATGGTAACTGCCAGAAATTTAAACGGAAACGTAATGATGGGTTTTGATAATATTTTTTCCAGTTTTACTTATTATGTCTGTCTTATACAAATTTGTTTCAGTTGCACAAATTTTATTAGGTTACTATTGTTGAAAACATGGCAGAGATTTCCAAGAACAATATCATTCATTCTAGAATATCAGCAATTACAGCTTTTATAGTTTAAAATACTCTCGACTGTATTTACTGAGCATGCAGAGATCTCAAAGTTTTTATTGGCTTCAACCAAAATTAATCCATGACCGCAGTTTTGGAGTTCCCTATAATGTTAGAGACAATGGTTTTTAACAATGCTTTTCTGACCACTGTACTTCAACAGGTGCTTTTGTCGGTCCTCTTAGGATATAAATAGTGTCTGCTGCAACTGTGAGAATTTCTTTTATTTGTGCAAGCACTATCCACTGGTTCTTGAAAAATAAAACCAGGAAATCCTTATACTGATTAACATAAGTTCATTGAATTTAGGTTGGTTTTGATCAAATGTATGCAGCAACTGCAGGGGAAGCGTCTAATTATGATCAATTTGGGCCAGGATTGCTTTCAATAACCAACTGATAAATTTAAGCTTCAAAAATAAAAGATGAAACAATTTACATTCATTTTTGTCAACAGCTTTACATCATGAAAAAAAAAGACATTTCTTTTGCTGTGGACCTACATTTTTAGTAAACATACATTGCCTACTGTTTTATATATATATATATATATATATATATATATATATATATATAGCTAAAATTAATGCTAAAGATTAAGATATAAAATGAATTGAGGGCTGATGATTGTTGTTACATGACACTAGTTGCAGATCTTGATATTGTTGTTACAAAACTGAGTTGTGGAGCTTGATATTATTGAATTGATATATATATATATATATATATATATATATATATATACACACAAGGTCCACCTGAAAAGTAATGGGACTGGAATCACAAACAATTTATTTCAATTCCAAACAACAGACTACATGGTTTCTCCTTCAAAGTAATCCTCCTTGAAGAATGCATTAGTCCTGTTACTTTTCAGACAGACTTTTTGTGAGTGTATATATATATATATATATATATATATATATATATATATATATATATATATATATATATATAATTATTTATTTAAAAATATGATTCCAACTCGCTACATAAGAGGTCTCATGTTTCAAAACAAGAGCCGAAAACTTCAAAATAATATTTGAATTAACTTGAGTTAAAGTAAGCTCTGTTCCATCTTCAAATATATATATATATATATATTTGTCAAGACATACTTATATGACTTTACAAAAGTTACATTACCTACTGTTGATATAATGACGTAAAAAAAACGACATTATTATGTCATTATTTTTGCACCAACCTAATAGATTAAGCAAAATGAATTATACATTTAAAGTAATGTTTATGCCATAATGAGTTAATTTTGTTATTATTATTATTATTGAATATTTGATAAAACCTTCAGGAAGTGAAAGTCCCTGTGACCCAAAGTGAGCTAGTAACATAGTTTTGGAAAAGGCATGAAACCTTCTTAGGTGATTATTTGAAATCCAGAGGGTGACCCCAGACTTACAGCCTATTTTGTATGTTTTTGTACAACTTACATTGTCTGCTGTTGATGTACATATACATTTTTGAGATTTATATGCCTTTATGAAACATACTGTCTGCTGCTACTGCTGCTGATTTTTATATATATATATATATATATATATATAGTCATCCACAGACAGACTGTTTTGCTGTATTACTGCTCTTCTGTGTGGCTAGATTTTCAATTGCTTCAAGCCGGGATTGAAACCCAACTGATTTGGCATCAGTCAGTGATTCTACCCCTAGGCTATCGTCACACAGCAAAGAGGAAAATTTTAATGTTTTCTATGTGAAATTTGGGCAGTAATCCCTCTTTTTTACAAGTTTCACTAAAAATGACTGACAAGGTACTGCGGTTAAGTTTTTTTATTTAATTTTTCTTGTGTTCTTGTAATTTTCTTCTTTTCTGAACATGTTGAAATTCTCTGAATGCATTGTATATCTGAGTGTTTTTGGCTATACTTTTAACAGTTATAAAGAATGACTTTTTTAAAATTTTTTAACTGAATGTATGAATTCTTTTATGTCTATTTTCTTTTCCAAACACAGCACATTATGGCCATGTTCAATAGTTGATACTATTGAGCATTGACTTTATCTTTTTTTTATTAATAATCCTTCCATTATTTTTAGAGATTCTTTACATGTGGATGATGCTGTTATATTTTTATTATCAACAAATATGTTGTGGATAGAATTTGCTCGGTCTCCATGTGTATTTAAATGAGACCTAATTGAGTTATGGTCAGTGAGATGTAACGCGAGTCTTCTTGTTAGGCGTATTGTAGTATATCCAATAGAATTATTTATCAATTTGGTTTGAGCAGGAATACAATTACTTAAGGGATGTGTAAATTCATAAATAATATTGGTTGTCTGTAATTTGGATCTTGCAGGTGTTATTTTGTTATTTTGATGAGCTTAACAGTTTAAATTTTTTTATCGTAGATAATTAATTTAATTTTCTTGTTTTTATCAACTGCAGTTGTATATTTCTTTATAATGCTTGTAAGGAAGGATTCATCCTGCTTACATACACAAACACACTTATATATAAACATATATATATATATATATATATATATATATATATATATGTTTTCAAGACATTGTGTATTGTCAGTCCCTAGTGTTTGTATTATAAATTAGTGTTTAGTATAATTTCCAAACCAGTATAGACATATAGTGGCATACACTATAACCTATTTTACCACATATTTTTTATTAAATTTTGAATTGGATGCATGTTTAGCTTCATCTGTATGCCAGAGCATCTTATCAAAACCAAAATGGTGGCACGCATGAGAAATCATTGCCATAATCTTTATAGACATTTGTAATAAATGGCACTGTTTTCTGTTCCCTAAATTGGGCCAGCACAGCCAGATATGAATGCTATAATAATGCAACAGTGTTAAAAATAAAATTTACTGACTTGAAATTATTTTAATTCATTTAAAAAAAAAGTTTTCAGATAGATTGATTTCTGATAACATTATTTTGACATTAGATGTGATTATGATTAATAGCTTTTCCTCTATTGAAAACTTAGGGATGCTATTGATTGTTGGTACCAAAATAAGCATAAACTTGGCATGGAGAAATACATTAATAAAATTTCAATGACAATTGCTATGAGAAAGGAAACCAGATTTGAATACCTAAAATTGCTACAATATAAAGTAGACATAATAAAGTGCATTTATTGTTGACTAAAATGGTTTCCTTTTTAGATAGAAAGAATGTGTTATTTAAAAACGAACAGCAGAAACAAATAAAAGTTTGTCTTGCATTAGTCTGATGTTTTTCTGGCAAGTGCAAAAATGCATTCAAAATCAAACCAAAATTTTTCTTTTCTTGCCAAAAATTTCTTGTCTTGCTTATTCGAATTGTTTCCTTTACTTATATATTGATTATTTTTTTTTATCTCGTTTTGAATTAAAATCTATAAAAATTATTGCATTACTTTTGTTTTACTTAGGCGAGCTTGTAAAAATGTTGCCATTTGAAATTGTTGCTAACAATAACAATGTACTTTCAAACTGACTCGTACATTTGCAATGTACATTATTGATTCCATTACACTTCATATTATAACATTATGATTGTAATCAGATGATGATT